>JAOVVB010000011.1:10240021-10251630 GCA_028570985.1 Heterobranchus longifilis | reverse complement strand
TAATTATGCAGACATGATAAACATATATAACAAAATTGGTACAGCATATAATATGGTGCCTAAGACTTTTGCACTGTGCTGTACATTTCTTAAAATATCAATACGAATAAGTAATATGAAGCACCTGCAGGCGTCAAGCCAACCCGAGAAAATGCCAAAGAGACCAAAAAAAAATCACAGATGCTCTCTCTTATTACTTAGCGAAGGTCACTGTGTTGTGAAAGAGAGATTTCAGGAACTAGTAAAGCACACAAGACCAGAAATATATATATAGAGGGAGTAAGTTGCCTTCATGCAAATAGTGTACTTCTAGTGCCGTTATTATTTTTTTATTGGACATAAATATTGCAGTTTAAATAATAGCAAAATCCATGTAACACACTCTCCCCAAAGAGCAAACCTGTTTACAAATATTAAAAAATAAAAAAAAGAAGCAGAAGACGAACACAATATCTTCCATTTTCCCTAGATGTGTAGAAACAACACTTGTGCTTTCTTTCAACGTTATAATTTTGGACCAGTGATGCCCATCTCATAAGATTCTGATTGTACATTCAGGACAGGAACACCACTGTTTTTCAGATCCGGCTGCTGCATACTGACTGCAGTCTGCCTGCTGCTGTTAGTCAGACTCGCCTCCACCCTTTATACGCCCATCCGTGAATGGAAAGTGTCCCTGAGTCAGAGTATACACGAGCAAATATTACTAGGATGGATGGTGACTGACGGGAGCGCCTGTTAAACAAAAGGCGAGATACAGCGTGATGTGCTGTTACAATCCTGGAATATGGCCGCGCCATCAGGGGACACAAACTGCATCGATGTGATGTCGATGACCTGGTCGTTCGGTCCATGCAGGTCGTCGGATGACTTTAGTTTACTGCAGAATAACGTGTCTGAAGCTGCGTCTCATTCCGGAGCGTACTTTTACACAGGGTGCTCCCTGCTCCCTACTCCCTGCTCCCTACTCCGCTTGCAGGGAATGTCGGTGAAGGGAACGACAAAAAAACTCCACCACTCGTAACGCCCTGCGAAGTCAGCAGCGCTGACGTCACTTCCTCTGTGCGTTACCATGGTAACATAAGCACCTCGGATATACCTGTCGCTGCGGAAATTATAAATGAATATTTATCTAAACAAAAACTGATACCGTTATGAAATATATATATATACATGCTATTGAAACGTGTATAACTTGTAAATAAATTAATAATAATAGTAATAATTAATTAAGGAGATTACTAGCCTATATAACACTAAAGATTTCTTGATTAAAATAAAATTTTTAATAATTGCGTCCTTTTATTACGATGTCGTCCTCGCTAATAATGAATAATAATGAATAAATATATAAACCCTTTTTCGAGCTCCATTTTATTTCACGCTCCAGCAAGACGCAATGACTGATGGGAAATTTTTCATACCCTTTTTTCATACCCTTTTTTTCATTCCCAAGACCTGTCGTTCACTTGTTCCCTACACCGTTCGCAGTTCCCTTCGAAGTGAACATTTTCACTCCCTGAGGTTCGGAATCGCACTCAACATGTTCTACTTCGCAGGGTATTTCAGGCCGCACCTCCAGTCTAAACCTGAGTGACTGAAGCGACCCCCCAGATCACAACCCTGACACACCCATCGCTCTGGAATAGGGTCAATCTGAACTCATCAGATCACATGACCTTTGACATTTCCATTGCTCAAAAGTCCAATCTTTTTTTTTTTTTAACAAATTTGTTCCTATCAAAGGATAGAGTTCTGTGTAATTTTACTGCATGTACATTTTTGCCTAACCGTCTCTTCTTGTATCTTCTGTCCTTTTTTCAAGCATCGTAGGCGGCACAACCAGGGACCATGACGCAGTCAATGATTCGCCGAACCCTTAAGAATCTCGTTCAGAATTTCTCAGAGGCCGAGGTGAAGGTAAGGGCAAGCTTTTTCTTTCTTTATTTATTTTTCTATCAGTTTTACTCCTTTGCTCAATTTCTGTCCTTAACGTTCCTCATTTCATTCTACACCATAAAAATGTCAGATTTTCCATTAAGCCTCGCTGAGTGAATTTCTTTTTTCTTTTATATGGAAAAAATAAGATACCGTAGCAAATTTCCTCCAGAAAATTTGTGGAATGTCATCAAGCGGAAGATGGATGGTCACAAACCATCAAGCAAAGCTGAGCTGTTTGCTTTTTTTGCAAAACGAGTTAACAAAATAATAAGTTACCAAACAGCAATGCTGGTGAAAAACCAAAAACATTGGATTTTTACACGATTCCTTAATGTTATTTAGCCAAAGCTTTAACACAATTTATTTACACGTTATGTAAATTTTGTTTTATTTGAGTTATTAAAGATCTGCATGATCTTGTTTTTTTGATGATGTCATTTCCTTTAAATATACACTCTAAAGAGTTATATTTTGAATTTAGGAGAAATACTGTATTGTTAGCAGTTTACAAAAAAATTAAACTAAACTGTTCATCTCACCAATACATTCACCTGTAAGGGGAAAAAAAGGATTATTTTGCAGTGGTCTTTTTTTCCAGAGCTGTATGATTGTATAAAACTTTAACCTGCTTATATGATTTAGTGACAGGACCCTTTACTTATGCTTTGCAGGTGAGAGAGGCGACCTCGAATGACCCCTGGGGGCCGTCCAGCTCTCAGATGGCCGACATCTCGGATTTGACCTACAACGTGGTGGCGTGCAACGAAATAATGGGAATGCTGCTGAAGCGTATGAACGACGACAAGAACTGGAGGCACGTATACAAGGTGAGAGCGGACTGCAAATTATTATTATTTTTTTTTATCTGTGCGATAACAAATCCTACTGCATAAAATATGCCCGGATTGTTTGAATTCTGGAGTTTGCATGTTCTCCCCGTGCTTAATGGGTTTCCTGCAGGTATTCCGGTTTCCTCCCACAGTCCAAAAACATGCAGATTAGATTAATTGGCATTCTGGGATCCTGTCCAGGGTGTAACCCACCTAGTAACCAAAAGTCTCCAGGCCTTCCATGACCCTGTACAGGATACGGTGGCACCTAAAATCAATGAATCAATGTTTTGGATCATATTTATTCAGATCTGTATGCTGTATATGGTAGGATTAGGATGTTAGGATTGAATTTCTTCACATGGTAATAAAAGTCTGGATTGCTGGATATTTAATACAGTAAGTCCTCGACTTACGAACATTCGAGTTACAAATTATTGCAATCCGGTGTGTCTGTGTGTGTCTGTGTGTGTCTGTGTGTGTCTGTGTGTGTCTGTGTGTGTCTGTGTGTGTGTGAGAAATGAGTCGGCCCTTAGCAGTTTCAGTGAATCAGTCCGGGAGCATGATGATAGAAAATGACTGTCCTGTAAAGCTGTCCTGATGGTAAATAATCTTAATTCCTGAAAATCCTCAATGAAACAGCTCTGAGACAAAAAGGCGTCCATTCGAGCACTCTGTAAACTCCACATAGCGTTCTAGTCCTCCCCTCGAATTCTTCCCCAGGCTCCTTTTAAACGAGGTCAGCTGACCCCGCTGCGTCACCGGGATTCCTCTGACAATTTGGAGGTGCAGTCTCACGAGAGTATAATGCAGAACCAAAACACCAATCCTGTCTGTTAGGTTTTTTTTTTTTTTTATGCTTTACATTGTATATTTGTGTCAAATAACTCCCCTATGCGGTTTGACTGAAACGCGATGTAAGCCCTGCATGACGTACTACGAGGTTCCGCAGGGTCCGTAAGGACCGCCAAAAAAGTAAACATGTTTTAAAAAAAATAATTGAGGTGAATCGCAATAAACCGCACTTACGGCCACCGCGCAAAACCGCACTGACTCCACGTATGCGAGATAGTGGCTCACTTTTTCCGACTTGCGAACGAATCCGACTTATGAACGTGCTCCTGGAACGAAACTCATTCGTAAGTAGGAGACTTAAAAGTAGTTCACTTTTAGCAAGAATATTTAAATGTTCAACCTGTCTCACTCTCTTTGACTCCTTAAAAAGACAAAATTTTTAAATCATTGCAGATGAGATGCCTCTCTAGCGTTCGGATGCTTTAGTTTTGTATTTATTCAGATTGTAATCATCTAGCAATATATTTTTTTGACACTTTGTCTGATAATTGACTTCATCGTGTATAAGGCGTGTGATCATTTAAAATAATAACTTTATTAAATTAAACTGGCCGAAGCTAAACAGGTTGAACCAGATAGGTATTAAATTAAACTACGATTGACATTAAATTAAAGTACGATAGATGTTAAACGCACTTCCTCGCAGGACCAGTCGGGGGCAGTTCATTTAACACTATAGACCAGGGCTTCTCAAAGTTCCGGACTCCGGATCCAGGCAGCACGACAAGTCAATCCGGACCAAGCTCACCTCAAATTAGGAATACAATAATACAATGGAATAAAATGTATGTTTCCTATTTGAAATAAAAACAAACGTAGTAGACATTTTAATTAATTGTTAGCTAACAGTCCTGCGGGCACGGAAAAACAAGACTCTGGCGTCTTCTGTCAGCTTACACCACGTCCCCTATGTGGTGAGGATGTCGTTTTGCAAATATGCAAAGAAAAGATGCAATGTCTCCGTCCAGCAGCCACACCTTTTTTTTCTGACTGAATTCAGACTGTGCCGTTTCTCAGACTAGGCTGCAGTATGTTCTGGCTGTCTTGACGTGTCTCAGGTTTTGCGTGCCCAGTTGTATATTTAATATATTTTAGTGTATATATAGTATATATACCGTGTAGGATTACAAATTTATAAAATGTTAAATCTAGGTTCCAACGTAATAGTATATCATTTGAAAAAGCTATGTACATTGGGTTTTATATTTTGAGGCAAAGATGATGATGATCTAAGAAGATCAAGTCTGGTAGCCCAGGTGTCTGAGACATTAACCTTTTGTCTTTATGTACTTCCTGACCACTGGGTAGGGTCCCAAGGTAAATGTGAATGATAATCTCAAGGCCAGGCTGTGTCTTAGTCTCTATGATAATGTGAAGGTCTGAGCGATGTTGTCAGGCTGATTAGATTAGCACCTATTCATTTAAATGACACTGTTATGCTGATGAGATCAGGGCTGGGGAGCTTCCGTTACTAGGCTGATTCCTGTACTACATTTCTATGCTTTGTTTAGATTGAGTAAAGTTATATTTAATGGCTGACAAGCGCACTCACGTGGCTGACGTTTTAGACATGAAATGTTTACGGACCCTTTTTGATGTTACAGTGTTTTGTTGTGTTGTTCAGGTATACATGTTGCTTCTTTAGATTCCTGTTTCAGCATGAAAATCAGTAAATGAAGTATTTTTGCTTGTAGTTAAAATTTCTTCAAAAACACCTGGAAACTTTGTAATGTTGAAAGTCGGAGCTGTTAAGGTTCACCAGCAACAATGTTTTTGGGAAAACAGTGCCATTACTTTTGCACTTGGAGTATTTTGTTATATTTCTGATACTTAAATGTATTTCGCTTTAAAGTTGGAGTTTCTTTAGTTTAAGCAACGGATTGTAGTCAAGCACTGGCAGTTTTTTTCCCACTAGGCTTCCACTAGGTATTTTGTTTCAGATCTTTTTAAACAAGAATATACGTATAATAAAAGTTAAAAGCAAGTTCTATAAAAGTCGTTTCCCAGACTTTAAACCTCGAATAGAAATCAGATCCGGACCTTCTGTATGTTACGTAGGTTTGAGAGCCCCTGCTGTAGACCCTTAGAAACAGCAAGAACGTTAAGCAGCGAGATTGCAGGATCTGAGTTTTATCTCAGCTTCAACGTTATCATGAAGGTCACGTACGATACTCCTTTTGACATACAGTAAGTTAGCACACATGTTAGAGCTGCCCAAAATGTCAGCACGTTTTAAGAATGATGGAGGTCGCGTGCGGTGTTCCTGGACCCTTTCAACTTGAATTCAAATATCTTGAATAATTCTCGAATCAAACTAAATTTGGAAAATGAGATTAAATCATATTTAAAGATAAATTATAATGAGGAGGTGACACCATCAATAGCATCAAAAAGAGGCAAAATTATTGCACTCACAACTAATTTAAAGAGGCTCAGAAGGCCGAAACTACAAGACCTTGAAATTGAACTAAAAAGACTACAGGAAGAATACAGGCCCACAATGACCCAGGCATTTAAAGGTGAAAATGAAATGATAAAAAAATACATTAAAAAAATGTAAAAAAAAAATAGTTAAAGAAATAGATGAAATATAGTTTACAGAAAACTCCTGTTCTTTAAACAAAGGTACTAACAAGTAGGAGGGAAGTCATTAAAATTGTTATCGTATAGACTAAGAAAACAAACAGAAGATAGAACCGTTAATAAAATTAGAAATACCCAGACGGGGAGATACTTTGTAAAATAAAGCAAATTTAAAAGAGCTTCGAGAAATTCTTTAAAGTACTTTACTCACAAGAACTAAAAACTTGCCATGGCATGCAAAGTGTGCTTCCAGTTGCACATAATTCCAGCAGCCGATCAAAACTTGTTCGTGTCAGTGGAAAGCCAAAGGAAGCCAGTTTACATTTTGTGCAAGACTTAGTCAAGACTAAACTTCATGAGTTCCAAGAATGTTATCAAGGAAGTGCAGCAAGGAGAAATACAGTACCAGCGACTGATCCAAGCTGAACCGAACGCCGGCTAAAGTTACATACGTCTGGGACCCTTCAAAACTTCTTCGCTTCAGTGGAAAGCCAAAAAATTTACTTTACAATTTTTTTTGTTATACATATTTCGGTTTTTTTGGGTTTTTTTTTTTTGCATTTTGTCCAAGATTTAGTGAAGACATGGCTTATGGGTTCCAATAATTTTAGCAAAGATTTTAGCAAGAAAAAAAATGGAGCCGCTGTCAGTTTGTTTTTAAAGCAGCCGATGCCAAAAGGAATCACAGATTAAGATTAAGTGAGGTTTAATGTCTATATATTTTATATTTTAATTCATTTACATGTCTTTTGATTAGAAATAATTTGATTATAGTGTTGGAAATTTGTTCCTACATGCTCCTACATTATTTCCAATTGTAAAATGTGTTTCACAATACGAAATTTCACCTTAAGTACTCTCTTCCGGAAATCCGTATGAGCCGAGGTACTGATGTATGTATAATAAATTCACTTGGACTCCACTCAAGTTGGAGAATCATCTCAAGGATGATCGATGGAGGAGAAGGATGCACCAGAGCTCAATCAAATGTCATAAGAAATGGTCTGAATACTTGCGTACATGGGAGATTTTAATCATTTTTTGTTTTTTTTGTTTTTGTTCTTTTTATTAACAAAACACTCCAAACGCATGTTATTAGCTTGTCGTTGTGGAATATTGTTTGCAGCATGATCGATGAGAGAAAAAAGGATTTGAATTCATTTTAAGACAAGTGTGAAGCATAGCACAAATTGTTAATGTAGCTGTAAATTGTTTTTATTAACTGAATAAATTTCTCTCTTTTTGTGTGTGTGTGTGTGCAGTCTTTAACACTACTAGAGTATCTCCTGAAAACCGGTTCTGACCGCATTCCAAAGCAGAGTCAGGAGAACATTCACATCATTAAACCTCTGGTCGAGTATCGGTTCACGGATAAAGACGGGAAGGACCAGGTACCCGAATGAACGTGTTGAATACTTTAATAATATTAACAATAATGCTTCTTGCTTGAAAATTTAACTTGTATGTAAGGGTTCCTTGTTATTGTTTAACATGATTGTCGTTATAAGTATATATACGCACATCAAAGTAGTGTGGAAATTGTGATAATAACGTCTTCTCTTCAGGGTGTGAATGTCCGGGAGAAAGCCAAGATAGTGATGTTACTCATCGAGGATGAGGAGAAACGTAAAGAAGAGAGGGAGTTTGCCATGAAGACGAAGAACAAACTGGCAAATTGTAAAAAAAAAAATTCTTTAATAAGCAATTGATCAATAATCAAAGAGATGTTAGGTTTTTTTCTGGAAATGGCTGTATAGAGTGCTAAAAAAAGTATTTGCCAGTTATTTGTTCTCATCCAACTATTTTTTTTATACTACACCAAGATAACCCGAGTAAATACAAAACAAGTTTGTTTTTTGTTTTTTAAATGTTGATTTCATTTATTAAGGGTGTGAAAAAGTATTTACCCCTAAACCTAATAGCTGGTTGTTTACACCCTTGGTGGCAAAAACTGCAATCAAGCGTTTCTGATAACCGCCATCGAGTCTTTCACGTCACTGTGGAGGAATTTTGGCCCGCTCTTCTTTCCAGAATTATTTTAATTCAGACACATTGGAGGGTTTTCAAGCTTGAACTGCTTGTTTAATGTCATGCTACAGCATCTTAATCAGATTTAAGTCCAGACTCTAACCAGGGCACTCAAAAACATTTGATTTATTTATTTATTTTCAAATTAAAAAGGGTCTGGTAGTGATGAACGATTCGTCATTTTCGAACGAATGTTTAACGTGAATCAGAAGAGCGAGTAGTCTCGGAAAGTGATTCGTTCATTTTCTCCTGGGCGCGCATGCGCAAAGCATCGCAAAACCTCCGTAGGTTATGTACAGGAAACAGAAATGAGTAGTTACCTTTGAGTCTTTTCGGTCCGAATCGTTCGTTCTTTTGTCACGTGACTCCCATAGACGCTATGCAGTGCAATAGATACAAAAGAATGAATGACTCAGACTGGAAGATATGAGAGGTGAACTGCTCATTCTGTTTATTATAATATGTCCTTAGCTGCATTGTAATATTTTTTATTACTGGAACTATAGCCAAAATGTGTGTATGTAGACGTGTTAGGGGTCTGTTTATTGAAATTGTAACATTTTATTTTATTTCTGATCAAAAGAATGAAATGAACTAAATGACTCAAAAAAAAGATTTGTTCATTTTGAAGTCACTAAAAAGATTTAAACTTTACATCACTAAGGTCTGGCAGTAATCAGTTTAATCAGTTAAATCAATTTAACTCCGCTTTCCAAAAAAAAAAAAAAACACGGTTCGTTCATGATTAAGCAAGGAGTGGGGCAATTACATTTTTTGTATAGGGACAACTTTTTTCGCTTATCTCAAACTAAATTTGTTTGATCTGAATTGTTAAGTGTGACAAAAAAACAAAAAAAAATCTGGAATTGGGAAATACTTTTTCCCAGCACAAGTACAACAAGGCATTGTGTTAAATTTCTATTGAAAGATGCAGTATATCCTTTTATGTCCTAAACCAAGAACTCTGTATACAGGATATACTAGAGCCTGTTTTTTTTTTTGGGACTGATTGGACTTTGTCGTTTATGTTTAGCCACCTCAGAGGCCAGCGACAAACCCAAGACTGAGATTCCTCCATATACGGGGCTGCCATCCTTGGACAACATCCCGTCTGTGGCAGATCTGACCGCCAGCATGGCAAAGAAAAAGGAAGAAAAGAGGCTACTAGAGGAAAAGAAGAAAGAAGAAGAACGACGTGTGAGTCTTTCGAGGACGAATTTTTCTGTTTTTTTTTTGTTTTTTTCCAGACTTGACCATGTTGTAATTTTTAAAGAATGATTGTGTAATGGATTTAAATTTCTGTCAGGCAAAGGAAGGAGACACGGAGCCAGACCTGTGGGAACAAGCAGCAACCGCGCCACCTCCTTCCAGCTCGGACCCCTGGGGAGCGCCGGCTGATGCTACTGCTACGAATGACCCCTGGGGCTCACCAACAAACGACTCGGAGGAGTCCAACGCGGTTTCCGGCGATCCTTGGGGCGAGTCGGCGGATAAAGCGGTAGACGCTGCCGTTCCTTCTAACGATCCTTGGGGGGGTTCATCAAATGAGAAGACATCACCTCCAGCCAGCAACTCTCCATGGGGTGACTCGGGAGACCCTACAGAAGACAAAGGTTCGGCTACTAACGATCCCTGGGGCACAACAAATGACTCGGTAGCAAATTCACAGCCAACAAAGACAGATCCTTGGGTGGATTCTCCTGCAGCATCAGACCCCTGGGAGACACCGTCGGAGCCGGGTCTCGTGAAATCGGATCCGTGGGGTGGGGATAATGGAGCTTCAGCAGTGACACCTACTGACCCGTTTAGTGAGGGGCCCAAAGCAGATAAGGACCCGTGGGGAACATTAGGTATGTAAAAGAGATAAAATCTAAAAAAAAACACACCTAGTTCAGAAAATACAAACAACACACATCTTCCGCAGATACTCGTGTTTTACAAGCGTATCGTTTCTTTTTCCCAGAACTAAGAAGTAAGAAGAAGAAAAAGTGTTAATTAGATACTTTTAGTACTTTTGTAATAAGCTCCCGCCTCATTCTTCTATCCTACTGCAAATAATCCTACTCGCTATAAAACTTTACAGTACATAATAAGATGAATGCACAGTAAAACGACAGTAAAATGTTGTGTGTTTTTTAATACTTTTTAACAGCGAACTTTCTGTGCATCTTCTCACCCACGTTTAGACTCTTCACCACTTCCAAGCAACGACCCCTGGGGAGCTCCGGCGACTCAACCGGACGCATCGGCACGAGCTGACCCCTTCGGTGACGGAGGAAAATCAGATCCCTGGGGCGCTCCTGCTGAGAGTACGACCTGTAAATATGCAGCGTGTTAACTTTCATATAAATCCATCATGGTAACATGGTGGCATTAAAGTTGCCGTAGCGAACACTGGACCTCATTTATCAATCTGGGTGGGAAGTGATTTATTCAGAAATCACTTGTAGGAGCGTTTAAGCACGAAATTTGGTGTCGTGTAATTACAGAAGAATGTATATATGCACTAGTACAGAACGACTTATAAAAGTGCTTTGTTTCTTCATGCTAGTTCCCTAGGTTAGGAAGTAAGAGCACCATTCTGCCCCAACAAATTCATAAATTAGGACAAATATCGCAAAACTATTCATTTAAAGCTGAACAAAACAAAATGGTAAGAATAGGGGTGCAAAATTAGTTTTTCTTAAATGAATAGTTGAACATGTTAACAGTCAATAATTGATTAATCATTAATGACTAATAATAACAAGATGACTTTTTAAGTTACATAGTTTCAGCAGCACTATCCCAACTGCTTAGTTATGCAAAACAAATTATTGATGCAAAAATAGTGAACACACACTTGTACACATATAAAATTTATACACACTTCAGGAAAAGAAAAATAGTATGATGCATATAATAATATAATATTAATAATATATATGGCAATAAATAAAATATGTATACATGTTTTTCTTTTCCTGAATTGTGTATACATTTTATATTTATAAGTATATAAATATATAGTAGTTTTTTCCTTGTTTGTGTGTGCGTGTATATACAGTGCATCCGGAAAGTATTCACAGCGTATCACTTTTTCCACATTTTGTTATGTCAATGCCTTATTCTAAAATGGATTAAATTCATTTTTTCCTCAGAATTCTACACACAAGACCCCATAATAAAAACATGAAAAAAGTTTACTTGAGATTTTTGAAAATGTATTAAAAATAAAAAAAATTGAGAAAGCACATGTACATAAGTATTCACAGCCTTTGCAAAATTGAACTCAGGCGCATCCTGTTTCCCCTGATCATCCTGTTTCCCCTGATCATCCTGTTTCCCCTGATCATCCTTGAGATGTTTCTGCAGCTTAATTGGAGTCCACCT
>JAOVVB010000011.1:10177926-10190656 GCA_028570985.1 Heterobranchus longifilis | reverse complement strand
AATAATGCATAAAAAGTGATTAAAAAAAAAAAAAATTTTATGCGAGTGCCAGTACACAGGACTGCACAAATACGTTGCTAATGTTGGACAAATAGCAGTACAAACAGTATTGGAATAATATCTAGATATACGTTTCATAATTTGTTATTCATATACGTTTGAATAATTTTCAGCCTGTGAATAGTATTCACTCCGTTTTATTGTTAAAACATCCAGTACATTAGGTCACCGACTTACAAACATGTCCGCAAAAACGAGCGGACCTATGAACATTCGTAGATGTGAACAAACCGTTGAAGAAGCTCACGTGTATTGTACAAAAAATAGACACAGCAGTGCATCAGATACCAATATTCACAATTGTATACAATATTTTCAGTGTATAAAACGTCTAAAGTCTGGTATTTTTATTCCCCGATGGTGAATAATCCTGATTTCATGAAAATCCTCAACGAGACAGAGTTCACAGTCCAGTACAGTGGAAAACAGCTCTAAGACAAAATTGCGTCCTGTCAAGCGTGCAGTAAAAATCATGTAGCGTTGTCGTACCCCCTACAAACCCGACATATTCCTGGGCTGTCTTTAAACGGAGTCAGCAGACCCCGCTGTCACCGGGATTCCCCTCACGATTTGGGAGCACAGTCTCGCGAGAGTATAATGCGGAACAAAAACCCCAACCCTCTTTTTTTTTTTTTTTTTTTTTTTTTTCTTTTTCTTATTTCAGTTAGGTTTTTATCCATGGTAACGGGTGACAAAAAGGATTTCCTCTGTGCATTTCATCATATTTATACCCCAATGAAACAGGAAATGGGGAAATGGTCATAGACGACAATAAAGTGCCTAGACAATAACAGCAACATCAAGAATGATTCATTTTCTCCAAAGACTCAAATTCACTGGTTTTATTCTCTAGTATTCTCCAGGGGAGTCGGTAATTTTGCAACATAAAGATTTAGAAAAAACGAACTACACCGAAGATCAAACAGCACTTTTATAGGGATTCACTTTTATTAACTGAATGGTAAGCAATTTCTCCTAACAGTCGTATGCGTTATGTATATACACACGAGTGTTTTGTTTATTTTCACTAAGGGTGCCAATAATTCTGGGTTTGACTGAGTAATTATTGCACGATTGTTCATTCTTAAAGTTTCACAAACCATTTCTTGCAGCCGTTTCATAACCTCTTTCTAAAATGTGTAAAATTTGTTGAACTGGTGAATATTTCAGGTGAAATCGATCGATGTCTAAAAAAAGTCGCAGAAGGAGTCGAACAGTTTGAGGACATCTGGCAAAAGGTGAGAGTCTTTTAAACATGACAACTCTCACTCCTAACAGCTCTTAAAGGGGATCTGCGAGGAGCGTTCAAGTCAAAGCGGGACTTTTGATAGTTCAGAATAACAGAGCACACTTGTCCAAAGTAAAAACTCAAAGTAAAAAAAAAAAAAAAAAACTTGCGCCATTTTAATGTTTTACTGCAGCTAATAGTCTCATCACCGTCCTGTGCTCGAACGTCAGTCGCTTTTACACTTTCATTTATGAGAAGTCCCTAAACTTTGACCTGAACACCCCGTGCATTTTTCCATATCGGTGTGCCTTTAAATAAATATTAGTTATTGTTTAGCATGCTTGTGTTGTTGTTGTTGTTTTTTTATTTATTTATTTTTGATTTCTTTTCTTCAGCTTCACAATGCAGCAAACGCCAACCAAAAAGAGAAATATGAGGCTGACCTCAAGAAAGAGATAAAGAAATTACAGGTGACACACTACACACGTTTAATCCCACCTTCTTCACATTCTTTTTTTTCTCTCTCAGTACAAAATAAGCTTTTTTTTTTTTTTCTTCCATGTTTTCATGTTTTACTTGAGGTTTCCAGATGATGGTGTCGCGCAGATTTAATAAAAGCAGTGCTAGAAAGTGTTTAATTCTCCTGTACAGTGATGTCCATAAATATTCGGACAATGACAAAGTTATGTATATTGGATTTGAAATAAAACATTGACATGAGCTCAAAGCTTTCTTTTTAGGGTATTTTATTTACATCCAAATCAGGTAAACCGTGTAGCATTATTTATTTATTTTTTCTCTCCAGACCTTCATGATATTCCAGACATGGGCTTCTTTTTAAAAAGATGTTTTTGAAGCTTTGCAGTGTTTTTTTTTTTTTTTTTTTTTTCTGAAAAATTTACTGAATGGTTGTTTTGACTCCATGTAATGTTTTTCTTTATCTCTCTGATTATTTTTTTAAATCTTTTCCTTTACTGACACTCCTAGCTCTGTGAACTTCATATTTCTAATAATGTAGGAATAACGCACTTTTGGCCATCGAACATCTAGGTGTATATAAATGTGCTGTAATTACTACATCCTTCACTGAGTTCGGAATGTAAATGCCCTAAAAAAAAAAGTAACTAATGATATCTATAATGAAATGATGGCCAAAATGATATCTAAGCAATATACAGTATGCGCCAAAATACACAGTACTGAACAATATCACCTTGTTGTCATCTGTGAGCTCATTTCCCGTGAAACAAACTAACATACACCCTATTAGCGTGTTGATTTACCACGGTATGCGTAATGTAAGTGTTGGAAGTGTGTGTTGTTATTATTATTATTATTATTACTTTATTTAATATTATTACTATGGATGCTTTTTGCTCTTACCAATTTCCCATTTCCGACAAGAAATGCACAATAAGGCTTCCTTGCATTGTTGTAAACTTATTTTAAGAAGTTTTAGGTTGTTAGAATTTTTTAGATTTTAGAATATTTAAATTTCCAAGGTATTAATAATTTTATTTAAACTCGTCAAATATTTCCAACACCTCACTGCGTTCATTCAAGCTGAACGGTTGCCTGGCTGCAATACACCACGACTTCACACCAGGGGTCACTGCTGTAGGGAAAGTTATGTTACTGAGGAGCCTAATCTTCAGGCACACACACTCACTCATACACTACAGGGGGTTCGGAAACACCAGTCATCCTACATCGCATGTCCGCACGGAGAGAACATGCAAAAACTCTACACACAGGCTGCAGCCGAGATTCGAACCCCACCAACCCTGACAGTAACCACCAAGCCACCATGTTACTCTTTTTTGTATACCAAACAAAAACACCAACTCAACCATGCCAAAAACTGAAAATGGAATTTATTCAGGTCTCTTGATTTCGAACTGGTTTCAGGGATACAGATACACCTCTCTTGGATGAAGAAACATGCCACAGAATGGTGGGTCGTGAAACAGAACTCCCACGTGAGTGTCTGGTGCGATCGCCATTTGCCTCTAGCAGCACGACACTCTTTCACACACTGAGTCGATCAGACTGTAGTCTGTCAAGTGTTGTCCCACTTTTTCCCCCTGCCAAACCTGTGCAAAGATATCGGAGCTGGAACATCCCAAAAGATGCTCCGTAGGTGTCAAGTCTGGTGAGAATACAAAAAGAACTGGGTCATTCCGACTTGCCAGGATATGTGTGCGCGTAGAGGTCTCAGATGTGAGGCTGGGTGCATCGTCATGCTAAACGGAGGCCTGATGGTGTGAATGAAAGGGGTTTCATCACTGAATGTTTGTGGACATGTTTGTTTTTCCACAAACTGTTGGCATAAAGTTTTGAAACTTCATATCCTGGAGCACTACAGTTTCCCAGAGTCTTAAACCGGTTTCCTGTGCACAAAGCAAGCTCCGCAAAGACATGGTTTGTAAGTTGAAAGCCGGAGTAGAAGAAATCAAGTGTCCTACAAAGAGAACGGCCATTGAAGAATGTTGGGATGAATTGGATCACTGATCGATCTCACTCGTTCTCTTATAGCTGAATGAGCACAAATATAACTCCATAACGATCTGATGGAAAGCCTTCCCAAGAGAAAGGGGCAAAAAATACATCTGAAATGGGATGTTCAGCAAGCACATACAGTGAGGTGTTTACAAACCTTTTGTCATAAAGTGTACATCAAAGTGTGCATTCAAAATCTTATTGATGAAACGCCTTTGGGTTCGTTGCCCATAGGAAATACCCAACAACCTAAATCCTACCACCAACATGGGTAACTGTTCTCCAAAGCACCAATGGCTGTTGGAGTTAAAACCTTGTCCCCTCACACAGGAACCTCATTAAATTCAAATTCAAATTTTGTATCATTAAGATCAGTATCAGAACGTATGTCTGTTCTCAGATAATCTTGCCAAGACAACCAGCCTGATATGATGGTGATGAGTCCACACATGGTAACTGCAGTTATAAAAGACTGGATGGTGCTTCAACAGCTCTGAAAAATGTACCTAAGAGCTAAAACATTTGCAGTTCCTCTAATGTCCATTGGGGGCTGAAACCAAAAGTGAGTCGGACCCAATAGAGCCCCATGTTAAAATGGCCACCGGAAAATATGTTTACTCCCAGGAACAAAATCAGTTTTGGTCTCCTTAGCTAGATTTCCTGTACAGTTTTACAATTTGAACTCATGAGCTAAAATTATATTCAAGCCGCAACATTATGTAGAATTGGGGGGCGCACCAAATTTGAATGACTGCTAACTGAAATTGTTGTACAGGAAATGTAGGAGTTGAGACAGGATGATTTGTATCGTACGGATGTCTGAGTTCAATCAAACGCAAAGTAAAGTAAGCATTGAAATTAACGTTAGACACCTTAGCATTTTAGCTAAGCTAAAGCTAAGCTACAGGAAACCATGTGAACTTTAAAACCACTCTTCAGAAAAGCCAGGGGTGACGTCATGGAGGGTTTGTTCAGTTCTCTTTATATAGTGTATGTTTAGGATAAAGCATCCAGGGTATTAGGGCATTGTAATGTATGTAAAAAAATTTTTTTTGCTTTTATGCATGAAGCATCAGTTCCAATCCCCGTTTTAAAATTTCGCAACCCTCTGATGTATTGTCAGCTATACTTTTTCTGTCATAGAGGTGCCATATTTCACTGAATAACATGTTTATTTTTCATTTATTTTGGTTACTATGAGGATTCAAGCCACCAAAGCTAAGGACATATGCATATATCTGTTCCAGTGTGTGTGAGGTCAACTGTGCTTGGCCTCACAGGGCAAGTCACCGCACGCCGGACTCGAGCGTTAGAAGCGTGCTCTCAGTTTCTCCTCATAGTCATCACTGTGTTTCATTGTCGCTTAATTTTTTTTATCTCTTTTTTCCCCTCTTCGTTTTCTCTCACTCTTTGGCCGATCCATCTGGCTTTTCCAGCGCCTCCGAGACCAGATTAAGACGTGGGTGGCCTCGAACGAGATCAAAGACAAAAGGCAGCTAGTGGACAACCGCAAACTCATAGAGACAGTGAGTGAGCCTGTGTGTGTGTGTGAAAATTGTTTTATGCTACTGCTATATCCATTTATCCACATTGAACGTCTAATTAAAAAAATTAAATACACATGACAGATTTATTTATTGTAAAACTGTGTTTTAAATGAAGAAATATCACAGATGAATGATGTACTGTAGCAAAATCTATGTGAGTACATAATAGTGTAAGTAAATCTTGTCATTCAGTTACAGCCCTGTTAATATGTTACCATGGTGACAGACAAAACGGTTGCACACTTTTACAAAAGGTAGTTCATAAATTAAAGCCTTTAACTTGAGAATATTGTGTACAATACAGTGGTGCAGCGTTCAGATCACATCAGCGAAGGAGCGTTGTATTTACAGACATCAAATTTACAAACGTACACAGATGTACATTATTCAATTTATTATTGAACTTTTAAGATTATTTCCATCCTCCAGTAATGACTTGGTAATAAGAGTGTGTATAAGTCACACATGTGTATGTAGTCTAACAAGTGACTAAATATTAGCTTTGCACAGCTCACCGTTCTGCTACACTGATCACGTGACCAAAAGAAGCGATGCGATTGGCTTGTGAGAACGTGTTGGCTTTTAATTAAAAAACGTAGCCGCTACGTGTCATGCTTTGTCTTAAACATGGAATTTCAAATCCTTTAACATAAAGAGGTTTTCAAATTAAGCACTTGATCAGATATGTCGTAAAATCATTATTGTAGGAGCTCAACGTTTTGATTGGTACAACATTTGTTAATCACAGTAAGTCCCCGACTTAGGAACAAGTTCTGTTCCGGGAGCACATTCGTAAGTTGGATTTGTTTGTAAGTCAGACGACGTGAGTCTTCTACACCTTTGACGTGGATATACAAGGTAAAGCATTAAAAAATTAAAACACATTTGGTATTTTGATTCCGCTTTGGGTATTGGGAATCCCAGCGATGCAGCAGGGTCACTTGACCTCATTTAAAGGGAACATGGGAAGACGGTGGGAGGAGGATAACGCTATATGGTGTTAACTGCACGCTGAATGGGCGGCATTTTGTCTCAGAGCTGTTTTGGACCGTGAACTGTCTCATTGAGGACTTTTTTCCGAAAATTTGTATTATTCATCTTCGGGACAGATTTACAGGACAGACATTTTCTATCATAGTGCTCCCGGACTGATTGATTGAAACTGGTCTTTTTTTTGTACAATACACATTAGTTGCTTTCGCAATTTGTTCGCATCTACAAACAGGTATGTTTGTATCTGCTGAAATCCGTAACGCGAATGTTTGTAACCCGAGGACTTACTGTATTTATATTGGAACCAATCCCATTAATACTAATGATTCATTTAAGGCATTGTTATAAAAATAAATAAGAAAAAGAAAAATTGAAAAAGGCTTTGCCAAAATACGATTATCAAAGCAAGTTTGTGATTGGCATTTTAATAGATCTAAAATAAAACGTTGTAGCTGTACAAACCCAGATGTACAACCTTAGTTATTCAGCACAAGAGAATTGCTGGAGAACACTTGCTTACAAAAACCTTAACAATGTGATGTGTTTGGAATTAGACAGTCTGTTTTACAGCATTCAGTTTCTAAATACAATAAGATGTATAATGGAGTTCAGTTCTGTAATAAAGGATTTTGTAAATCTTGTTAAACATTTTTAAAATATGTCTTGCTTTTTTTTTGTTGTTCAGGAAGAGATGGTATTTAAAATGTGGTTTTTTTTTTTGTGTGTCCTCAGCAAATGGAGCGCTTTAAAATCGTAGAGCGGGAGACAAAAACGAAAGCATACTCCAAAGAGGGTCTCGGGCTTGCTCAGAAAGTAGACCCCGTGCAGAAAGAGAAAGAGGAGGTCGGACAGTGGCTCACGGTACGTGCCAATGATTTTATGATTTGCTCTTGGTTATTAAGAAGAGATTTAGTACAGAAATCAATGTGAATCAAACTCTTATAAATCTACAAACGTCGGTTAACTCGGCTCTGCTCTCCTACAGACGACAATAGACATGTTAAACATGCAGGTGGACCAGTTTGAAAGCGAGGTGGAATCACTATCGGTCCAGACACGGAAAAAGAAAGGAGACAAAGAGGTCAGAGGTTTCTGTTTTTTTTTTTTTTTTATGAATTTATTTATTTTTTTCCTCTGTTCAGTGCATATTGAATCTTCTACATAACATTCACGTCAAACCAGGACTTGAGTGAACACGTAAAAGCATTTTACAAAAAAAAACAAAACCAACTGTAACCTGTGTTTTCTTCTGTGTTTACATTTCTACTGGTTAAGGAGAACACATTTATTTATTTATTTATTTAAAAGCATTTAGAAGCGTAATTATTGTTGTGTGGTTGATGAAATAACCATAAAGTTGTGCTTTCATGACACATGACTCTAATAAGGCCTTGCCTCTTGTCCACAACGTTATAGTCCGAAAGTATTGGAACGGTATGGACAATTCTTTTGTTCTTGCTTGATAAGTATGACAACGTAGCTTTCATTTCCTCATCTAAGCATCAGTTTGTAGTAAACAACTTGGAATGTGGCACCTTTGCTAAAAGGGGTGAGCAAAAGTATTGGAACAGCAATGCAAATAAAACGCAACATTTGCTTGTGTATCCCTTGAAGGCAGCACGGTGACTTTGTGGTGAGCACTGTCACCTTGGTCCTCCAGGTCCTGGGTTCGATTCTCGCCTCGGGGTCTGTGTGACCACAGAAGAAATTTTAAGCATCATTGCCAGTTGTTTCTTTTTCAAATAGGGCCAGGCAGGTTTGGACAGCGTTCTTCCCCTTAATAAATGCAATCATCATTTAAAAACTGCGTTTCAGTAAATACTTCGGTTATCTTTGCGAAATATGAAAAACTACTTTGATGATTTGAATCAGTTAAATGTGATTAATATGCAAAACAATAAAAAATTTGGAAAGTGCAAATAATTTTTCACAGCAGTGCCAATCAAGATATGAAAACAAAAATTCTGATCGATCATCACTTTTTATCTTAAACCAAAATGACTTATGCATAGCAAAATAAATACATAAATAAAATGCAATAATATTGCTGCTCCAATACTTTCAGAGGGGACTGTAAGTCCAACCCATTTTTTTATTAGTCTTGTAAAATGCTCTATTTACCAAACATTGCTTTTTTTTTTTTTTTTTTTAAACAACAAAGATTTTGACCTGATTTATTTTTATAAGCAGTATTTTTATTTTCTTATTATTATTATTATTATTGTTATTATTATCCTGCGGTAACTCTGGTTTTTTTCCTACCAGAAACAGGATCGAATAGATGAGCTGAAAAAGTTGATCGAGAGACACCGCTACCACATTCGAATGCTGGAGACCATCTTGCGAATGCTGGACAACGACTCGGTACAGGTGGACTCCATCCGTAAGATCAAGGATGACGTCGAGTACTACATCGATTCATCTCAAGATCCTGATTTCGAGGAGAATGAGTTCCTCTATGATGACCTTGACCTGGAGGATATATGTAAGCTATAGTACTTCATTTCTTCCCCCCCCCCCCCCCTTTTTTTTTTTTACATTTTTTTTTTATTATGCCTTGTTCTCAAAGCCTAAAGGTGAAGGGTTCCTTTAAAATGGCTTTTTGTGTGTGTGTGTATTTCTATATAAAAAAAAAAAATAATAATAATTAGCCACGCCATTGGTTGCCACATCTCCTCCAGCTCATGCGGAGGATGAAATCTTCCAGCACTCCAGTTCCACACCGACATCCACCACGTCGTCTTCCCCGATCCCGCCATCTCCGGCTACTTGCACTACGGTAGATATCAGCACAATATGATTTTTTTTTTTTTTTTGCACATTTAAAGAGTCATGATTTAATTATTATTAATGCCATAAAGAGTATTAAGTGGTAAATTAATTTTTTTCTTTAAGAATTCCGAGGATGATAAGAAGCGAGGTCGTTCCACAGACAGTGAATTCAGTCAGGTAATTGAAATTATACTTGCAGTTAAACATGATACATTGACAATTATTTGACTCTCATGATTGATTTGGTTACTTTTTAGTCTCCAGTGAAGAATGGCAATCCGTCATGCCTTTCATCCTCATCGTCCTCTTCATGTTCGGGATCCTCCTCTGCGTCAGTGGTGTCCGTGGCGACCATGGCGAGCAGCAGCGGCTCGTCCGGGGGCGGCGGCGGTGGCGGCGGCGGCGGCAGCAGCCTCAGCCTCCTGAGCAACATGGCAGGCCACGTGCAAAACTCGTGCAGCTACAGCTCTGCCATTCAGCAGCAAATGCAGCACAGCCAACAGCAGCACCAATCCAAAAATGCCATCAATTCCCAGTCCAACTCCTCTGTTCCTCCAGCTCCTTCCAGTATCCTCTTACCCAACCCAACATCAGCCACTTCTCCTACCAGTATCAGTGCACCGAGCAACCAGCCCCAGTCTCCACTCACTCCTAACTCGGCTTCCAGCCTGAGCCACGCTCTCACCATAGGCTTAGGCAAGAGTAGTGCACCAACCCCCAGTAGCGTCGGCCAGATTCCCGGCCTTGGTCTCTCAGGGATGCCGGCATCCAGGACCAGTCTGCCAGGGCCGCTGCAAGTTTCAACCCCGGCGCCGTATGCCCAGGCCGCTGCATCTGGCACCATCAACGCCAGCATCACAAACTCCGGTGGAGTTCCATCGGCTGGCACGAATGGAAACGGTGCTTCAACAGGTCTCCTTGGGTCGGCACCAGGCACCACGGGCATAATAAGCAGCGCGGTCTTGGGTCTGGGGACTACTCAAACTGCAGGACAGCCGTCGTCGTCCTTGGTGGCGCCCAGCCCTATTGGAGGAGGACTGGTGCAGACGAGCAGCGTGGGCGTCATCGGGAGCAACATCGCGAACGCAACATCAGGAAGTGCAGCCGCTATAGGAGGCACAGGGCTTCCACGCCCACCTAGTGGGCAGAAACAGAACGGTGGCACAAGTAAGCACAAATGAATCGTTATTGGTCAAACATATGCAATAATAATACGCATTAAAATGTTTTTCGTTTAATTATTGCTACTTACACAAAGCTTTCATTTCCCCCCGATCCCTGTTCCCTTTTCCCAGCCTACAGTGCCATAGTAGCAGATAGTTCTTCTGATTCTACCCTCAGCAGTGCCAGCCAGTTACAAAACAACCAAGCCTCAACCTTAAGTACCACAATCAATCTGCCGTGAGTATGATCTTCTAACAATAATGTAGTCTAACAAGTGACTAAATGTTAGCTTTGCACAGCTCACCGTTCTGCTACACTGCAGTATCACGTGACCAAAAGAAGCAATGCGATTGGCTTTTGATTCAAAAACGTAGCCGCTAGGTGTTGTCTTCAACATGGAATTTCAAAGCCTTTAACATAAGGTGGTTTTCAAATGAAGCACTTGATCATATATGTCATAAAATCATTATTGTAGGATCTCAACGTTTTGATTCGCACAACATTTGTTAATTACAGTAAGTCGCCGACTTACGAACAAGTTCTGTTCCGGGAGCACATTCGTAAGTTGGATTCGTTCGTAAGTCAGACGAAGTGAGCCTTCTACACCTTTGAGTAATCATTTTGTTTTTTTTTTGTTTTTTTCTCAGCAAATGGTTGCACACTGTTAGATCCTGGCGCTACCTTATTCCCGTGGAGTGCCAGGTGTAGGTTGTGTGCTCTAGCAAACACAAGAGTCTCTATTTTATCCTCTAATTCTGTATTTTAGAAGGAAATGTCTGGATCGTGCAACATGCAGATTTTCAATTTCTTCTATGGTAACGTTCGACCAAAGTAGTTCGGGCCCAAGCACTATGACACACCCCAAGTCGTCATAGTGTGTGAAGGGAAAAGCTGCCATTAGGACACCTGAGTGAGCAGCCCTCACACGAGATTTTGAGATTTTGAATTGAGTGACATCATAAAGTGATGCTTTTTTTTCAGCTGTTTGGAGGTCTTTGTGAGAATTCCACCTATTCAAAAATTAAATAACTTCTGTCCCCTTTAAATTAATGTGCCCACATTGTGCCTATTGTCTTTCTGGTGTGCCCAGGGGCGGGGAATGGCGCAAGGTGCTTGGGCCCATTCATTGCTGCTCGCTACTTATATTTTTAATTGACATTCTTAGTTTAATTAGTTACAGCTAAGAAACCCTGCCTTTTTTTTTTTTTTTTTTAGGTCGGTGCTTTGTGTGACGTTATATTAAGTGACATCACATATCACATCGAGTGACATCATAGGTTGATGCTTTTTTTCCAGCATCTGGGGCTTTTTGGAGTTTTACGCATAAAATCCCCCCCTTCTCTAAACTTATGTCATAATGGTATTGGTATGTCTCCACATTGCACCCACTTGTCTTTCTGGTCCACCAGGTGGGGGGGGGGTGGCGCAAGGCGCTTGGGCCCGTTCATTGCTTGCAACTACATTTTTAAGTGACCTTCTTAGTTTAATTAATTAAAGCTAAGATGCCAAGTGTGTGTGTTATTTTATTTTTATTTTTACAGTAAGGACACCGGTTCCAGCCTTCTGGGGTCTATAACTTTTCCTACCAGTTCACCATCGCCCCCGTATAATGAGAGCAAACCAATTGGGGGCAGCCTGTTGAATGGACCTCTTTCCTACACTCAAGCAGCCGACGCCATCAAGGTCAGAAGCACAATCTCCACCTGTACTCAGACACACTCACACTCCTAGTGCTAGAAATGAGCTGTTTTCAGCGTTTTGCTCAGGAAGAGTGTGTGTTGCCCCATTGTGCCCCTTACTTATCCCAATTTCTCCTGGAATTGTCTAGATTTTATTACTTGTTTGTCATGAGATTTTACTGCATAGCTGCATAGACACATGCTCACGAATCCCGGTACACATTTAGATCTCATCGAGCCGAACAACTTTCGCACTGCATGTCATGGGCTCAACTCAACAGGAGGTCAGTTATTTCGGTTCGTTTTCATAAAACGCGCCCAGTGGATTTTGATGTACTGCTCCTTAGGGGATCGAGAGCAAACCAGGTCTACGTGATCTCAATACATTTTTTGATATCTTTTTGCCGCCTTAAACTTGAAGTGGTTAAGTTTCTGTGAGTGAACGTTGTGTGTGTGAATCTATTATAAGTGAAATCACGTATCACATTGAGCGACATCATAGGTTGATGCTTTTTCCTTTCTTTTTTTTTTTTCTTCAGCATCTTGGGCTTTTTTGGAGGTCTAGACATAAAATTCTGCCTTTTCTAAAATGATGTCATAATGGTATTGGTTTGTCCATTTTAAATGCATGTGCCCACTGTTTTTCTGGTGCGCCCGGCTGGCGATGGTGCATGATGCTTGGGCCCACTCATATTTATTTTATTATTATTATTATTATTTTTATCATCATTGCTGCTGTTCTTGTCACTAAAGGTTTTTTTTTTTTTTTTTTTTTTTTTTTTAAATAG
>JAOVVB010000011.1:10163007-10175939 GCA_028570985.1 Heterobranchus longifilis | reverse complement strand
GGTTCGGAAGAAACACGTGATAGTCTTCGGCCCTCCCGACTGAATGGTAGTAGTAGCATTAATGAGGGAGCCCCCTAGTGACGGGGAGGAATTGGACACGACTAAATTAGGGAGACAATCTGGGAGAAAATCCACAAAAAAAATTTTTTTTGCTCAAATTAGTGATAGATTACGGAGCGGTTACCGACTCGCATCTCTAGCTTCTAATCATTTGAATGTGTAAAAGAAATAAAGGCAAATGAAGAAGCATGCGGAATGTCGCCGCTTCTCAGCAGCAGCAGGACATTCCTATTGATTTCTTCTGTGTTTATTTACGACTCTACGCTATTTGATATTAAAGCAGTTTATTCTGAGCAGAACAGGATACATTTAGTGCTCAGTAAAAGAGAACAAGTGATGAGTGATGGCCTGTTATTGATTATCGCGTCATTAAATCAGTCTTACTAATTTATAGTCAGCAATAACATTTTTAGAAGGTGTTTATTGTTTTTTGGTCACGATCGTATGCTTCGGTACAGAGTCGAGAAAAGAGATCACACAGATGTTAGGAGCTCCACGCAGAGACTGCATTAGGATCTCGCGTCCTTCGTTTCGATGAAAAGCATTTAATTAGCAATACCAGCTCCATCTGGTTGTACTCGCTTGTTAGTTTGTTAGGGCCTAAAGAGTTTTATTTATTACCTTTTTTTTTTTGTTTTTTTTTTAGGCTTTAATGAGTGGTTTATACACCACAACTCTACTATAATCTCCCTCTCTGTGTAGACATTTCTAGGTTAGAGTGGCTTCTCTTCTCTCCTGCCTTTTGTTCACGCCTCCCACCGGTATGCGAACATGTGCCTGAACATGCGTGTTTCCAGGCCTATTTACTGATGTCGTCCCCATTTTAAACGCAGACGTCAACGTTAATCACTGAAACGCAGCGAGTTGAGTAGTTCCCGTGACCCAGTAATGAACCCGTTAATGGTCCGAACTCAAGGTCAGCTCGATTTGTTTTTTTGCTTACATGCCACAGAGCATAGGAGGATTTCAATGAGAATCTACAATGAAATATTTTCACTTATTATGCCGTTTACATACGTTTTCACCCCCTAGTGTTTTTTTTTTTTCTTCCTCTTTTCCCTCTTTTGCAGCATCACATTTAAATACATTAGAGTGGACTGTTTTTCTGCTCCTTGTGAAGTAATTCTCCAGAGAAATAAAATTGTATAAATTATTTAGATTCTGGAAAACGAGTGCATCATAAAAGAGAAACGATCACATGGGGTGAATACTTTCTGGAGGCCTGAATGCTTCCATCTGTACAGCAACAGTCTGGAGAAGAACGACGTAAGGGTGTCGTAGTCAGGCTGTCACAAAGGTTTCACTTTTTGTGTAGAGTGTAAAGCAGGTGTCGGATCTCATCCAGAGAGGCTCACTGTGGGTGCAGGTTTTTCATTCCAACCAAGCTTAAGCCACACCTCATTCCATTCGATTATCTAGCTATTATCTAAAATTATTCTTAGGTTTCAATAGACTTAAGGGTGTGGCTTCTGGCTACTTGGAATGAAAAAATAAAACATCCTCTGCAGAGGATTTGACACCATTTGAAGTGAGTGAGGGCGATTAAGAATAATTAGGAGCGAATGTGAATGAGTGAGAGCGATTGACAGTGATTGAGTGAGTGAGCATGAGTGTGAATGAGTGAGTGTGAGTGAAAGAATGTGTGTGTGAATAAGTGAGGCATGTGTGTGAGACTGGGGCTGAGTGCGTGCGTGATTGAATGCGTGATGTGTGAGTAAGTGAATGCGTAATTGAGTGTGAGTGAGTGACTGAAGGCGTGATTGAATGTGTGAGTGACTGAAGGCGTGATTGAATGTGTGAGTGAGTGACTGAAGGCGTGATTGAATGTGTGAGTGAGTGACTGAAGGCGTGATTGAATGTGTGAGTGAGTGACTAAAGCCGTGATTGAATGTGTGAGTGAATGAGTGAAGGCGTGATTGAATGTGTGAGTGAATGAGTGAAGGCGTGATTGAATGTGTGAGTGAGTGACTGAAGGCGTGATTGAATGTGTGAGTGAATAAATAAATGTGTGTGTGCGTGCGTGTGATGCACAATGTAATCCTGTAGTGCCTGATGATGTAGTGTTGAGTCGTATACACAAAGGGTCGGGTACTTGCACACTTTAATTCCAGCCCGTCAGGAGCCTCGTCTGATTCCGCCTGTATAATCAGATGATGTTGGGTTTCAGTGGATTATCGGTGTGTGGAATGAAAACCTGCACATCGACTCTCTGCAGATCAGATTAGACACCCCTGGTTGTACATCATACATGGTTAATTTTCTAGTTATAATTGAGAGCAGCAGTCCTTTCTGGCATGCTTTTCTCTTATCCTTGGGGAAACGTACTGAAACACAGAACTTGTATCGATGTTGTGCATCTCCACCTTCAGCACAGGCCTCAGTCAACCTTAAACACCAGCTTTTATACCGTGGTCACCTTTACTTAAGATAATAAAGCACATTTCATTCTCTCTTTCATGCATATGACACAAGATGATACGTTTATCACAGCATTTTGTAGATCAATGCAGAATATCAGCATCTCAGTCACTGTGTGTGTATGAGAGAGAGAGAGTGTGTGTGTGCGTACACCTGTATGTACATGGACTTATATCTCTACTTGTTTTTCAGCCTCAGGAACCGCTCAGTTCTCTGAAATCGTTGGCAGAGACAGCAGCTCAGGGCTCAGGTTTAGAAGGAGAACTCACTGCGCTACATCTCACTGGAGGTGAATACACAATACACCCACACACACTCATCTCTCTGTAGGAGCCCTATGGATTCTGTTCTCCTGAAATGACTGAGAATTTAACAGCATTTTGACATTAATGTGGGATTTCCACACAAACATGAAAATTAAGTTTTGAGCAAAATGTTAAAGGTTAGACGTTTTACTGTTTAACTATTAAATGACAAGGTTGTGTGGGTTGTTTTTTTTTGTTTTTTTTTAAGCAAAGCTAAAGGTTAATACATTTATTTTCCAGGAAGCAAAGTTGTAGATTGGACTACAGGAGTGTGCAATGGTTCAGGTAAGTCAAATGCATATCATTGTATGATGTGCCAGTAATAATATTTAATGATTTATTAACTTATCAGAATAATGATTTATTTATTTTTTTTATGCATGCTGTTTGTTGATCTAATTTAAGCTTACTTAGTCATGTAACCTGTAACAGGTTGTCAGTAGTGCTGTGGAATTTAATCAGTTATGCAGTTTAATCAATGTTTTGTTGGTCCATTTAATTAATTAAATCCATGGATCAAGAAAAAAAAAAAAGATCCACAATCTTTTCATACTTTAAAATTTACCAAACAAATTAACAAAACGTGAAATCGACGAATTCCTTAAATACTGCAGCCTTTTCTGTTTTAGGTCTTTTTCTGCAAATACACTCATTTTGCAGGAGTATCGTTCCTTCATCTTTGCTTTTATGAGTAGTTAGTGCCACCTAATCAATTTTTTCAGGAAAAAAAATGTATTATGTGCACGATAACATTTAAACAACCATCAACACAAGTTACACAGCATTTCAGTGTACATTTAGATACTTTTAGTGTTTTTAATACAGTGGAACCTTGGATTACGAGCATAACTCGTTAACCAAAGTGAAGTGTCCCATAAGAAATAATGGAAACTCTGGAAAAATGGAATCAGTTCCACAGCCCAAAAAAATAAATACATAAAAATAATTAACACAAAATATTAAGTAAAAATAAAACAAATTAACCTGCAGTTTACCTTTTAAAAAAAGTAAAAATACATCCAGACAGATAAGCATTTATGCACGCAGGTGGTGTGTGTGTGTGTGTGTGAGAGTAAGTAAGAGAAGCTAAAGTAAGGAGGCCCTTCCCCCACTCGGTACTCGTAAACCAAGACAAAATGTATAAAAAATCTTTGCTGGTCTTGCGGAACACTCGCAATCCGAGATTTCACTGTACTTCAGAGATGTAAGAAATATAGCCGCTCGAGACGCATCAGACAACACCTTATCGAATTTTAATGCAATTGAATCAGATCGAACCTGATGGAGCAGAGAAATCAAATCGAATCGATTAGACAGGCAACCTATGATTCACAGCTCTAGGTATCGGCGTCCATGTGTAAAGAGGTTTGTTGTGTTGACTTTAGGAACCCCCATAACATCACACAAGCATTTCTGTGCCGTCTAAATCTATTCCGCTCCCTCATCTTTTTCCTTCTCTTTATGATGAAGCAAAGAAAAGTCAAAACTATGTGTTCGTATTTAGGTTCAAGCTGACTAGCTTTGTTTAAATCATTGAACAGACCATCATTTCACTTCGATACGGTTGAAGTAAGGTTTAAAAAAAAAAAAGAAATCTGAAGTTGTTTATTCTTAAGTTCCTTTCAACAAACTTTAGAAAATACACCGACTTAAACAAAAGAAATTATTTATAGTCGTGCGATCCGGTCTCACCCAGATGAAAATGAGGTTTAGCCAACGTTTCTTCCTTATGATCACTTTCCAACTCCATGGTCGTTCTTGATTATTTCTTTCTACATTGCTGTAAAACAATCCTGAAGTGTGCAATACTCTCCATTGAGCAGTTGATATTGAGATGTATCTGCTACTTATGATCTGTAAACCCTTCACAACGGCTTTAGTCTGAGGTTCTGGTTGTTAATTGGTGATTTCTGAGGTAACTGGTAACAATAAATGAACTTCTCCTCTGCAGAAGAGGTACGTCTTGGTCTTGCTTTCCTGGGAAGGTCTTCATGAGAGACCGTTTCATCATGGTGTTTGATGGGTTTCGTAAATGATCTTGACAATACTGTTCTTGCAAGAACTGTTCCAGAACAGCTGACCGCCGTATCTTAAAATAACAACTGTTGTTGTTGTTAGATAATTACCCAATTCCATATGAGTAATTTCATAGTCTTTTTTCAAATCCCTAGTATTGTTGTAGAATGTAGAAAATAAATCACTAAACAAAAACAAAGAAATTTGCAAGGGATCCCGAACTTTTGAGCGGTAGTGTATATCTAAATTATTTGTCCTTTATTTTGTTTTCAAAAATCTTTTGGTTTAACCACTAGTGTGTGTGGAAGAAACAGCACCTGAGACTGGTTTGTCCCTTTCCTGGCTAGTTGGAACAGTGTTCGAGCCATACCTCAGATTTTTGCATCAGTCTAATGGATACGTTCACCAAATTCATACTCAGTTCAATGCAACATGAAGCATGTTCAGGTGATTATATAATAATCGTGACAGGCCTAGCTGTGATTCACTGCCTGAGTGGAAAACTCTTGAAACTCTTGAATGAGGCAATTTTAATAGAATGTTTGATGAAAACCTTTAAAGCTGCCCTGAAGTCATAGATTGTTTTTTTGTTTGTTTGTTTTTGTTGTTGTTTTGTTTTTTTGGATCTGTCCGTTAGTCCTTTGTACACATAACTCCTCATTTCGATCTTATATTTCATGACTTCCAGTGACGTTATACAATTCCTTACGATTTATTGTTGTGCAAATTCTTGATCGTTTATTTAAATGCTTTCTAGGTCCAGAGGCGGAGATCAAACGACATACAGTTATACGTATTTTATATAGAATGCAGATCGTTTCTGATTCGCCCTCGTATGTCGTTTTGCCAGACAGTACTGGAATCTGAATGAAAGTGAATACTCAAATTTCATCCACTCGACCCCTCTAACATGGTTGCCTTTCATTATTGTTGCATTTCACGAATCGAACTGAATAGCCGTGAGAATAGCACAGAGCTGGCAACCTTTTTAAAAGTAACATGCTAATCTGTCCTAGTTCTTGTCCAAGTGAATGAGAAAGTTATGGTAAGCTAAGTAACTTCACACTCGCTCTCAATTAGAAAGGAAAAACTAATTCTGTAGTCAGCTATCACAGTTCAGACTCGGAGGACGTCCACATGGCTTAGGGTGCTCTCTTCAGATTTCTTTTTAGATCACACTCAAGTAACATGCATTACTTCAGCAAAACTACCAGTCAGTGCACTGGAGCGATTATTTATTTATTTATTTATATAAACATTCTATAGTTTTTTTGCTAAAAGCATTTTTATAAGACATTTGGGTTCAAGATCAAAAAATGAATGAGAAAATAGAATTTCTGCTTTCATTTCCACATACTCACAACCTGACGAATGTGGCACCATCTCATTTTAGGTGGGCAAAAGTATTGGAACAGATCATTCTAAAGTGGTAGACTTTACATAACTACATGAAACCACAGGCACCATCAAACTGTTGCATTCTTCTTTTGCGATGCTTTTCTTTCAGCTGTTGTGTGTGTGTGTTTTTGGTTTCTCCCTTCAGTCTCCTCCTTCAGGAAGTAAACCGCTGCCCAGTTGGGTTAAGGTCTGCTCACTAACCTGGCCAGTCTAAAACCTTCCACTTTTCCCTCTTTGATTAAATCGTTTGTTTCGGGTTGGTGTCTTGCTGCGTGATGAAATTCCTCTTGATTAGATTGGATGTATTTTTTTATTTTTTATTTTTTCCGTAAATTATCAGACGGAATGTTTCAGTAGACTTCTGAATTCATTCTGCTGTTCCATCATGGTCTTCATCATCAATAAAGATCAGGGAGTCTGTTCCAGAAGCAACCATGCAAGCCATATGTCTTGACGTTACCTCTACCGAGCTTTACCCATCAGCTTGTATGTTTTGGATCATGAGCAGATCCTTTTTTTTTCCCTCTCCACTTTGGCCTTTCCATCACTTTGGCAGAGGTTCCTTACGGTTCCAAAATGTTTGTGACTCATCTATTTCTTTTTCAAAATCCAATCTGGTCTTCTGATTCTTACTGCTGATGAGAGGTTTGTATCTTGTGGTTTTTACTTAAAAAAAAATTTTTTTTTTAAGTCAACTTTAAATCCTGGATTATGAGGTCTTCACATCTGCCTGTGGAGGTTGTTAGTGACTTTACTTAGGTTTTTCTTCACAGCACTCACACTGTTTCTCTCATTAACTGCTATAGTCTTTTAACCTGTTTGATGTTTGGCTGTGCAAAAGTGATGTCTTGGCTATGCCTAACACTCGTGCGCTTTCTTGGGTTTTCTATCTTTCAAAGCTTCCCAATAGCTTGCTTTTCTCCCATAAACGGCTCTCCGGTCTTTATATTTGTTTTAACAGCAAATGCAAAGAGCTTTTAATTGTGTAACAGTCTGTCTAACAGGGCACACACACAAAAGTTGTTGTCATGTATGTGTTCCAATATTTTTCGTCGTTTAAAAAATGGGCGTGTACAAAGCTGGTGTAGATATAAGGAAATGAAAGCAAAAATTTTTAAAAAAATTGTTCTGTTCCAAAACTTCCAAAGTGTCCTGTATGTCCCTGTAGTTACCGTTAACCTTTCTCTTCCATAGATATTTTCCCTAGTTCCACAGCCCCATCAGGTCCTCCTACAGCCCCTCAGTCTTCCCTTTCAGAGGTTAACATTCCTCCATCACTGGGCGTCTGTCCTCTGGGTTCTATCCCCATCTCCAAAGAGCAGCACTACCAGCACGTTATGCAAGAGGCAGCATGGACACACATGCCCCACCCGTCAGACTCAGAGAGGATCAGGTACACGTCCGTCTGTCCTTCACTTATATGAGTATTAAACGTCTTAAGGCGCTCCAAGATCATTAATTAGAAGGTCATTAATCAATGTTTCCAGTATAATTGTGCTTTTTGTAGTTTTGGGATGAATTCCTGTAACTGATGTGCCCTCATGTTTTATTTGTTTGTTTGTTTTTTAAACACACAGGCAGTACCTGATGAGGAATCCCTGTCCTACATTGCCTTTCCATCACCAGATGCCACCACCACACTCGGACTCTGTGGAGTTCTACCAGAGACTGTCCACAGAGACACTCTTCTTCATTTTCTACTACCTTGAGGTAGGCTTTGATCATTTTGTTTCATTGTTCAGAGACTGCAAAACCTAAAAATTCCTTACATAATTAGTACACATGTTTCCTCATCAATAGGGCACAAAGGCTCAGTATTTGGCAGCCAAAGCATTGAAAAAGCAGTCCTGGAGGTTCCACACCAAGTACATGATGTGGTTCCAGAGGCACGAGGAGCCTAAGACCATCACCGATGAGTTTGAGCAGGTGAGATCCAAAGATGAACTGTACCTTGGGGGGGGTGAAACAAACCAGGATGAATTCTGGTCAGCACTTTTCTCAACCTTTAATATGATAAAGCGACCAACAGAACACTTTTTTTTCTGGTAGTGTAGCACTCTGTCTTTTTGGTAAAAATCTACTACCATAGAAAATAGTGATTTACCAATTTTATTAAGTTATTCTTGGATAAAAAAAAGGACCTAGATCTGGAATCTGACTCCTCCATTCTGAAGCTTTGCTCTTCCTTCCTTCTCAGCCATTTTTTTTGTTCGCTTTGTTTTTTTGTTAAGATTTGGGATTTGGATTATTATTGTGTTAGAAGGTGAAGTTTTTCTTCGTCCTACATGTTTTGTGCCAATGTATATGGCTAGTTTGAGCAAAGACGATTGCCTTTATCCTGACTAGCTGAAAAGAAGCAGCTTCATACAGAAGCATGATGCCGCCACCACCATGCTTCACCATGGATACAGAGTTTTCTACCCATAAGCTCTTTGATTCTTATTTATGATTTATGACTGAAAAGTTCTGCCTTGGTCTCATCATATGATGACACATTTTGCCGTAGGGTTTCGGGCGATTCCACCTTCGTTCTTTCCATACAGAACGCAGAGGCACAAGAACTGAGTGATACTCCCACCTTGACTCAATTCTTCATGAATAGGGCTAAAGACTGGAAGATTTTCTGGGTTCCGGTTCATGCAGGTTTAACTTTTCAGTTTTGGGATTTTTTTCCATGTCTAGCACTTTCTCAGCTGAAGAATCAGAAACTATAGCAGGTGGTGCAGACATTTTGCTCTTGAATGACTTTATATGTTAACTATATTTTTTTTCTTGTTTTGTTTTTCACATTGCTGCCCTTAGTGCCATATTAGTGATGTAGACTGACTAGCTGAAAAAAGCAGCTCCTTAGTATGATGCTGCCACCACCATGTTTCACCATGTATATGGTGTTTTTTATCGAAAGACTTATTTTTTTTCTTTGCTTTTTAATAGTGATGTAGTGGTTAGCACTGTATATAATATATATATATATACACGTGTGTGTGTGTGTGTGTGTGTGTGTATTAATTCCTTGTTTCTAGGGTTTAAATTACTAGCCCGCTGATTGAGTTGATGGATCAGTTTTCTATTCTGAAACAATTGACACCATTAAAATTATTTAGGTAAAACTGTTAATTGTCTGAAACTAAATTAAAAACTTTTTTCTTTCTTTTTTTCTGAAAATAAAACTTACAAAGTACTTGCAAAATGCCCTTATTTTGCAGAATTATTGCTTTTTACTTTTTAAAAAAAAAAATTTATTTCATGGGCGGTTTGTGTAATACCGCCACCTCCTGGCCTGGAGTGTGGAGCACAAGATTATCACTTTGGACGAGACATGACATTTAAATAGCAAACAACACAAGATACACAGGATCTATTTATTAGATACTTTGAATAGTCCTTAAAAACCTGTCAGAAATATAGTGAATCAAATTGAACATTGCAGTGACAAAAAAATGTAAATAAATAAAATTAAATCAACAATCTGAGTTCTTTAAGTGATGGAAACACTATCACTGAGAAAAAACACTAAAGGGGTTGCGTGTTGGTCTGGCTAAACTAGGACTAGTCCAATTTGGACCAGCATTTGTTTTTGTTTTAAGGGACTGGAAATGAAATGATGGTAAATTTATTTCCTTTTTTTTGTGCCCTCAGGGGACGTACATTTACTTCGACTATGAGAAATGGGGCCAGAGGAAGAAAGAAGGTTTCACGTTCGAGTACAGGTATCTCGAGGACCGGGACCTCCAGTGACGGCCAACGCAGAACTGCAGACTACTGTCGACATTCCTGGACTGAATCCACACTCTCACGCTCATGAAGTGTGGTGTCTCAGATGCTGTTGCGAGGCTGTTTTACGTCTCGTTGCCGCACAATGCCTTCGGAGTTTCTCCCAGTTCTTAGAAAATCCACTTTGCCCAGTACTTTTTTTTTTTTTTTTTTTCACTTACCAACTTGTTATAGGAAAACTCTTTTAACGTTCAACATCTTGCCAGAGAATTTCTCGAGCCAAAGAGACACAAGCGTACAAAATTTCGTTCAACAAACACAAAGTCGGATCGTGCCGCTGGTACGATTGAGCAAATCCGTTCTAGCACAAGGAGCACTGAGACCAAAATTCAATCGCTAATTTCATTTTCAAGCTGGATGAAATTCATTGGAAACCATCATCAGTAACTCCATTCACTGCTTGTTCATTTTAATAATACATACAGGACACCGGCCATATCCGTATACAACATTCTAGTGTTTAAAACGGTAACATCCAGCCTCTTTTTCTAACTATAGTGTGAGAGGGAGAGAGAGAATTAAAACCAGCACCAACACTAAAAAAACAAAAACAAAAAAAAACTGTCTATTCAGAATTGGATCCATTACTGAGGCTCAGGAAAATTAATGAAAAAAAGAAAAGAAAAAAAAAAGTAGCTAAAAGACTTAGTCTGCATGATTACAATGTTGTGTATGGGATCATATGACACTTTGATTAGACTGACAAAAAGAAGACAAAAGAAAAGCTCTCCATCACTATCAGATGAATTTGTTGAATTGGAGCTGACCCGCTTTCGGACTTTTACGCACAAAAAAAAAAAAAAAAAAAGGACGCGATTTTCTAAAGATCCGACGTCACTACAGTCACGTTAGAGACAAAATCTCTCCAACTACCTTACTTTTCATCTTATCTGTCAGCCATCTGCTTCATTATTTCACAAACTCCTCCATAATTATAATATTGTCCAATGTTTGGAGTGCCACTCGTATGATTTCATTTCTTTTTTTTTTTATTTTGTTTCTTTTCCTTATGAGAACTGACCATGTTAGATATAATTATCTGCAGAAAGTTGAGTCATTACCTTCTGTTTAATTTCCTTAAACACGCTGCATGATACCAAGTGGCCACATCGCCCCACCCGGGTTTTTGTTACGTTTACCTTTTCTGAGCGTACTGTATGGAAGAGAATAATAAAAAAAAAAAATGTGAATTATATATATATTTTTTTTCCTAACTGGAAAAAAAGTGATGTACAGACGACGATTATTTCATCTCACATCATTTTTTTCTTCCCCTCCATTAATTAAAAAAAAAAAAAAAAGTTTTAAAAAGTTACAACTGCAAAGTGGAGAGGATTCAACGAACATTACGAGACATTAAAAATGAAGTAAAGGATTGTAAAATATTAATAAAGAAATTACTTTTCACATGGTTGTTGGTTTGTTTTTTTGTTTTTTTTTAAACATAGAACGATTTTGAAGTCTTAAGGTTTATAACGAGATGTTTCGCCTCAGGATACAGCTGTAAAAAAAACAAAAAGGGTTTCTTTCATATAATCAGGCAATTATTAATGATTCAGATTCAACTGTTTATTCAGTTCTCTCAAAGTCTTTAGACAAAGTTTAGACACACCTTCAAATTCCATGGTCTTTCCTGATTATTTCTTTCTACATTGCTGTAAAACAATGCTTGGGGCGTCCAAAATATACGATAATCACCTTTGAACAGTTGATATCGAGATGTATCTGCTACTCATCATGTGTAAAGTCTTCATAACGGCTCTGATCTGAGGTGATTTTGAGGTTAATTGGTGATTTCTGAGGGAACTGGTACCTCTAAATGAACTTTTTTTTGGTCTTGCTTTCCTGGGAAGGTCTTCGTGAGAACCAGTTTCGTCATGGTGCTTGATGGGTTTTGCAGATGCACAATACAGTTCTTGCAAGAACTGTTCCAGTAAGGCTGACCTTCAGGTCTTAAAATAACTGACTGTTGATGTTACATAATTACCTAATTCCATATGTTTTATTTCATAGGTAGAAATAGAAACATTCCAGTATGGTTCTAGAATGTAGAAAATAAATCCAAATTTGTGTCCAGACCTCATCAGAAAAAAACGGCTTTTGCTAGGGAGCATAAAGACTGGACTTGGGACTTGGACAATGGAAAAAGGTCATGATGAGTCCAGATTGACCCTATTCCAGAGTGACATCAGGGTAAGAAGGGAAGCGCATGAAGCGATGCCCCCATCATGCATAGTGTCCACTGTACTGTACATCTGTGTTCATTCCTGCCTTAAAATCTTGATCTTGGCTTTAAGCTATTTAGTAGCTACAGTTTTATTTCAGTGCCTTGTGTTAACCCGTAAGCCCTCTCTGCTGCATGATGCTTAACGCGGAGGAGAGGAGGAAAGAAAAAAAAAAAAAAAAAAAGAAAGCTGCTGCGGTAACAACCCACGGCCTTGTACCAATTCGAGGCAAGGTGGGTGGTGGAAACCTCTGCTCTGCTCTGCTCTCTTCTCTATCTGTAAAACTATAGACTGCTGTGAAAAATCAGTCAAAGCTTTCGACGCGCTCCCTCCCTAACTTCCTGCTCCAAAAGATAATACGTCAACATATAGTGAGTCAACTCGAGATTTTAAAGCCGCTTAAAAGACAATTAATCAGCAAAAAAAATATCCTGTGTTGTTTTAAAGAGAGAGAAAACACGGGTACGTGGGTTCAGGTACGGGAAGCAATCATCTATGATTGAGACTCATCATCAACTCGGCCGAAACATGGCACTGGTGCTAAAAAGTGTCTTACCTAGGTGAACAGATGAATTTTCAGGAAGGATCATGTAACACCATTTTTTTATAATACTTAACACTTCTTATCTCCTGATCCATGCTTGTTTTTTGTGAATATGCCAGTGGTGTCAAAAGTATTGACATTCATTACTTGGGTAGAAGTATAGATACTAGGGTTTAAAAAGACTTCTTTAGA
>JAOVVB010000011.1:10117685-10130482 GCA_028570985.1 Heterobranchus longifilis | reverse complement strand
ATATACAGGGGACCCTGGATGGAGTACACACAGAAACACTCACACTCATATTATCGTCTGTACCACTTTATCCTCGAGCCTTTTCCATGAGACTTACAGTACACCCTGAATGGGGTGCCAATCTATCGCAGAGCACGCACACATATAAATAGATGGATAGATAGAGAGATTCAACTTTACTGGCGTTGTGCATTGTGCAGTGTACAAGTACATTTACAGAGCCAATGAAATGCAGTAAGCATCTAACCAGTAGTGCATAAGTGGCCTATTCACAATAAATAACAATGTGCTATAACAAATAGAAGATGCAGTACGTAATAAAGTTGGGGTATATACATACACACCTCACATGTTCATTCACACGCTATTGGGCAATTAGGGAATGCCAGTTACCCTAACCTGCATGTCTTTGGACTGTGCAAGGAAAACCAGAGGAACCCCATCAAGCACAGACTTGAGGTGGGAATCGAACCCCGACCCTGGAGGTGCAAGTGCCAACAACTAAGCCACTGTGCTATATATATATATATATGTGCAATACTATGTGCTTTTTTTTCTTCCTAAGAGAAATCAGCTTCATTCTGCTTATTGTGTGTAGCGTCAAGTGCAACCTGAAGGCTATCTAAGAGAACTCAAGGAACAGGGGACCCTGAATGGAGTATGAAAACCCATCAGGGCCACACACACACACACACACACAATCATACATTGTGGACATTAGAAAACGCTAATCTACATACAGTACATGTCTTTGCATTGAGATTGTGGAGGAAACAAGGGAACCAGGAGGAAGCCCAGAATGCACTAACAGAACATGCAAACTCCACACATACAGAGAGCTTTGAACCCTGCAACCCTGCAGGTCTCAGGTGATGGTGATAACCACTGGGAAGAATGCCCCCTTTTTACATGCATTTTTAATAAAGAAGTTTCTGAAAGCCGTTTTCTTTTTTCTGAAAGGGCATGTTTTTTTTTTTTATTCCTACTTAAGTGAAATTATCCAAAAATTGCATAACTATATTGTCCAAAACACAGTATTGGTTGGTTTTATTTATTTATTTTATGTCATACAGTACATATAATAAGCATTTTAAAATAATACACAGGGGTGGCACGGTGGCTTAGTGGCATGCACTCTCGTCTTGCACCTCCAGATTCCGAGGTAAAGTGGTATAGACAATAAGTGAGAATAATACACTTTTTCAGGTTTATGTCTTTTCATTTGAAATTTAAATTAGCCAAGTTTCATCTGAACGGCAATTAAGATCAGGGAAAGATTTTAATAAAAAAAAGTTATGGACACTACATAAAAGGACATGTACAGTATTTAGCAAACGTTTTTCTTATATGCATGTGTATGCACTTACTTGCAACAGTGCATGGTTTTTATTTATTTATTTATTTATTGGTGCATGCTTTATGTCTTTGCATAAAACCCACTGAAGTGTCATTATTCGATTAATGGAAGCAGGACGAATAATCCGAGTTGTGTTAACCGTGTAAAGAGTGTATGCATGCTTCATGAGGAAGCTGCTGAGGGAGGCATCAGGGGCATTCGCCATTTTGAGGGGCAGGGTCAAGAGAGTGCTTCAGAGAGCGCGCGCGAGAGAGCGCGAGAGAGCGGGGGGAGGCGGGGGATAAGAGCAGCAGCGGTGTGAGTAAAATGGCTTCGGAGCTGGGGCACTGGGTGGAATATTACCACCATGAAACGTGGTTTCATTCAAAAATTATTACCCCCCTTCACCTTATTATGTCAAGTAAAAAAGAAAGAAAGAAAAAGACTAGGTTATATCATAAACATTAAAACGCTCAGACATACTTACTTACACATATACATACAGACATATATTGTTTTTTTTTTTTTTTACGTATATTTATTTTTAAGTCTTAACACTTTACGGCATTTTGAAAACCTTTCACTTTTGTTTTGGCTTTGAAAAATTATCGCCTCTTCGACGTGTGATTCGTTTTTACGGATAATACAAGCATTAAATCGAAAATACTTGATAAAGCAATTCTGTGTTCGTTGTTAGGATTTTAATCAAATTATTAACGTTATTGTTTATAGTTTTAACCATATACAGTGAATACATTTCAACGCAAATAAATATATCATTTAAATAACCATAACATATCTGAATATAGCCGGACGTTTTATCGTGCGACACTGGCCGGAAGTAGATCACTGCCCGGAAACGACCACTGTGAAACGAACATAAGCGCCTACAGGAAGACGGGGACATTAAAAAAAATGACACAGTGAGAGGGGAAAATATTTGGCTAATAACCCCGATTAAAGCCAAGGAGAATCTTTAAGAAGGACGATTTCGATGAATACGCGCTTTAAGCGACCCGGGGTAGAGCGATCAGTTTGCATTAGCCAGCAAACCGAGCGGAAATCGGGTTTGGTTAACGGGGCGACAACAAGAGCTCTCGGGCCAATGGAGAGGCCTTTGAAACTGTTTTCGACGGGAGGATGAGGAAAAATGACCCGCTAACCTGAAATCGGAAACCGCCTTTGTGTACATGTAGGTTTCGGCGCCTTTTTTTAATTTCTCCCCTCATTATTATTTTTTTTTTTGCATATAACTTATTTCATATTGTACTTAAATCTGCTTTATGCTATGCTAAGTTCTACTCCGAGTCGGATGGATTCATGAAACAGAATACCGTGTTTATTTAGCTAGCTAGCGTAAGCTAGCTAGACTGAGAGAGGCAGTTAGCACTCTGGCTAACTGTTAGCAAGCGCACTGGATGTATTTTAGCAGGTTAATTTAATTAGCACTGTATGTATACAAATACTTAAAAAAAAAAATTATCAATATTTTTTTATGCACACGCTTTTCCTATATTCCTAGCATTTTACGTCTATTTCTTGCTGGGGATTTTCTTATGTATAAATATTTGATAATAAATATATTTTTAGAGGTATATAATTTATTAAAAAGACAAAAAAACCGACACCCCTATTCCCTTTAGTCGCTCATTCTCTACCAAGCTTACAAAACTCCGAGTAAGCGGAGTGAGAGCACCGACACTGCACACTCCAGCACGAGTTGGGTGAGTTCTCTCTCATCAGAGTCATTCACCACAATCTGACTTGTTTCATTTTTTTGGTTTGGTTTTTGTTTTACACAAATTTCTAATCTGAAGCAAAACATTATGTATCAGTAGGAATGGGAATCAGCAGTCACCTCCTGATACGATATGATATTATCACGATACCCAGGTGCCAATTCGATTTAAATTGCATTCTATAAGCATCACGATTTTTATAAATATCCTGCTTCGATATTACATTTCCACCCCTGATTTGGGTACATTTTGAAAAAAAAAAAAGTTTAATGAATGATTAAACACAGCCTGTGTGCTCACTATCAACAGGCATTTGACGTGCTAATACATCGTCTTTTTTTATAAGACATTATTTTACTATATTTATTATTTGAAATATATCTGAATTATTTAGAATTTTTTCATCCCGTGTGGTTGGAATGAATTATTTGCCAAGTCTGTTTGGAAAATAATAATTATGATCGATAACAGAGATGCGTGCTGCTCAGTAACAATGTAGCTTAATTTTCTTTGAAGTTAAATGTTTAAACTCTTGCATTTAAAGTTAGTTTGTATTGTTAAAATGCTGCACTTGTTTTTTAAGTGAAAAAAACTAATGCAAGAAATTTCATTCCTACCACATGTCTAAATTGTTCAGAGTGTATCACCTGTACTAAAAAAAGTGTATTATATATATCAATATTATAAGGAATCTTTTATAATATTTAAAACAATAAATATATTACAATAAAAAGGTGACACGCACAGGTTGAGTGGTACACTTTTTTTTCGAGTAATTGGTGCCCGTGGTGTTAAAACTGGTGTGTGTAACAAGTGCATTTGAAAAAAATTTCTATATTAGTCAGTCTTACAACTGGTATTCATGTATATCTCTTTATTAAAACTATTCACTATATATGACGTGTAAGGTCATTATTAAACTATAATGACCTTATACGTCATTATATCCTTGTGTGGAGGACAAGTATGACATGTACATCAAAAGCTCCTAACACTGCTATTATTTTGTAATATATTTTATTACAAATATTTTTTTTTTATATTGACTAATTAACTAATTAGTGACACTACAGCATAAGTATTTAATCAACAGATTTTTTGTTTAACAATAAATATGATTAATTTCCCAATCCACAAAGATTTATATGCATTTAAAATGTTAGTAGTCGATCCCGCCCCCCCCCCCCCCTTAAAACTGTATTTTAGGTATTCTTGCAACAAGTTAAATATATGTGGTGTCTTATTATTTATTTATTTATTTATTTTTAAAGAAAAAGCAGAATTAAATTTTCTCGCTCACTGTTTTCAACACCATGAGTCTTAATGATGAAACATGCATACAGCAGGTGTTTATTGCCATAAATGGCACTTTTATTCTGTCGCACTGGAAATTTTAATTTTGGGGAAATTCAACCCAGACTCCAAAAGACCAAAAACATGATGTATGAAGCAAGCAAGTGTGTGTGTGGCTGAGAGCCAATTCAGCTAGAAAGCTATTTAGAAATGCAGAGAAAAATCGATTCAGTTATGTATGGTGATTCTTTGGTTCATGTTTTAGTTTTTTATTTTATTATTATTTAATTTGTTTATGTTTGTGTTTGAGGCAGTACTGTGTTGCAGTTCCTCTATGATCCTACAGGTGATGCATTCTAAACTTATTGGCTGTCCTCTGTGGTAGAAGCTAGTTATTTTCTAAGTTAGTTAGATAGAAATCTATCTCTTTATTGGTATAGAGATCGAATCGTCACCTGGGTATTGTGATAATATTGCTCCTTGGTGATTCCCGTCCTTCCTAGATATTTACAACATGTAGGGTATTCGTGTGAACTGTAAACTTTTTAAAAACTCGCTCTGTTTTTCACAGTGTACAGATGAGAGAGAGAGAGAGAGAGAGAGAGCTGGACTGATTAAAAGGATTTAAATCATGAAGCAAGGGCTTTGGGGCCTTGGCACTGCAGTCAGGGGGTAGTTATACAGCATTGTTGGTGTATAAGAAAATATACCAAAGTTCATAATGGAGCAATGAAAGACATTTAAAGTAACAATTCAGGTTTTTTGTTTGTTGTTGTTGGTGATTTAAAGTTTTTTCACGATCATATGTATTATTCACACAATTATGCATGGATAAATGCAACTACAGTGAACCTCTTTTTTTTTTTTTCTTCTTTTTTTTTAAAGAAAGAAAATCTTTCCTCTTTATTTGGGGTACATTTCATTTATAAAGTTAAAATAATTGAAAGAAAAAAAAAACCTGTTATATAAAATGTCATATCTTTTCACTTTTATACTCTTGTACCGCACATACTGCACATACTATATAATTTGTACTTTTTATACATTTCTGTTTTTAATTCACTTTATTTTTACCTCGTAAATTTGTAGATCGTACTTTCATCCCAAATTTTTCATCTTGGTGAAATTTTTCTTTTGTTGCATCTTATCTTATCTTTCCGTTTTTTAGGTCATGAATAGTCGTATGAGCATTTCGCTGCGTATCATACTGTGTATGGTTCTGTACGTGATGAATAGAATTAATATTTGAGAATGTGGGCGGTTTGGGAATATCCCCTTTTCTTCCTAATTTCTTAATATTTATCTTTCTGAAGCTTCATGGACAAAGTGTTTTTTTTTTTTTTTTTTTCCTCCAATGCAAAGATTTCATAGATAATATCGTAACGGTTCTCAATAATGCCAATAAAATGTATTATAAACCATTTTAGAGTCCACTGAAAGTCAGTGTTTCAGATATACGCCCTTATGCACATGACACACGCTATGGCCAAAAGTTTGTGGACACCTCACCTTTTGTTTTTTTTCCCTGCACGGTTTGGAGCGCACATTTGTATAGAATGTCTCTGTATGTTGTATTTCCTTTTTTTATTATTATTATTATATATATTTTTTACTGTAACCAAGAGGCCCAAACCTATTCGAACACGAGTCAACAAGTTCGAAGTCAACGAACACATTTGGGATGAGCTGGAACCCACCCCCAGGCCTCACTAATACCCTCTTGGTGCCTCAGCAGAGCACAAATTCTCTCAGCCTTCTTGGATAACTGGTGGTTATTATTATAACAGTATAGGGAAAGAAATAAATCTGGAAAGGACTTTTTAACAAGCACATACGGGTGTGATGATCAGGTGTCTACATACTTTTGGCCATATAGTTTCTGTGCGCATAGTTATTTTTATATTCAGGCACTGAAGTGTGTGTGTGTATGTGTGTGTGTGTGTAGTTCTATAATTCTAGAGTAGTTTTCTTTTCATTTTTTTTTTTTTTTTAAATCATTACTTGTATTTGGCTTCTGAAGAATCCTGACGGTTTGTCACAAGACAACATTAATGGAGCCACCAGGAAACAAACAAACAAACAAACAATAGCTTGTTTGGAAGTTTAGCTACTTTTCTTTGCTTCCTGCTGCGCTTGCATTTCTTTAATTCTTGCAGCCCGAGCAGTGATGAAACTCTGATTGTTGATGACCGAGTATGTTTCTATGCTACATATTATCTGAAATCTTTATTGATTTTTTTCTTTTTTTTAAAACTAGAATGAGGTTGCTGACGGCGGACAGAGGCAAGAACTACTGGATCATATCACTGCTGTGCTCTTGGTCTTCCAACTTGGGACTTCATCCCATTCTGTGGACATTCTGGCATTGCTTCTTCTGCCTTTTCACTGTGATTTAAACCGACAACATTGACACACAGATGGGGACCGTTTCTTTAAATGCCTGTGAGATAAAAAATAAGTAAGGGAACATTCCCTCGCCGGTAAGACATCAGATTACTATAATTGAGAGAACTTGAATAATTGAGTTGTGAATTGTTTCATTAACCAGTTGTCTTGTTGTTTTTATTTTTCACAGCAGCGACACGGGAACGAGAAGGAACCAGAGGAGTGTCCCTCAACACTGAGGGAAATGTTCCAGTTCGGAAAGTACCCTATGGACCTTTTAGAAATGCTTAGTGGGCACCAGGCTCATCAGTTCAAAGGCCTAGGGTTTGAACGACAGCTGCAGCACCAACAGCAACTTCAACACCAGCAACAGCTTCAGCAGCAGCAACAGCAAAGCGAGGCTTCTGGAGCCCTCCTCTCCGGGCTCGGCTTAGGTTCCCTTCAAGGATCTAGGAGCAATGCGTTTTCAGATTCCTCGTCAATTTTTGCCAAAATGAGCGCGCCACCTCCACCCATCCCTCAGCAGACGCAGTCTTCTTCCTCGCAGAGCTCTCGCAAATCTAGCAAAATGAGCAGCACCGGCAGTTCGGCTCCCGGGTACCCGCAGTTTTTGCGCCCTTTCCATCCCGCGGAGGCCGCCCTTGCGCAGGAGCCACTCCACCCCGGGATGGGGCGGTTTGATTTTGCCGGAGGCAGTAGCTCTAGTGGTTCTGGAGTGATTGGAGGAGTTGTGACGTCTGCCCCACCGCCACCACCGCCACCCCTGCACCCTGGTCTTTCTGTGCCTCAGCCATCACCAGGCCCATCTTCTTCATCGCCTTCTCCATCCAGTTCAACCACCACCTCTAATAACCCCGCTACCAGCAGCAGTACCGTAGCTGGACTGGTTGGGGCTCAGTCTGAGGCACGTAGCCTACACCAGCAGTTCAGTTGCATGCTTGCAGCCAATCAGTACTTCCTCTCTGGAATGCCTACCAATGCTAGCCTCGAGCAGTTCCTAGTTCAGCAAGGTCCTCATAATCATCTCAGTCTCTCAGACTCGAACACAGGTCTAGCTCCTCCCCCAGCACTTCACCCCTCTCACACACATGGCCACCCCACCCCTCAGCCTCAGCAGCAACAGCAGCAGCTAGCACCACATGCATTGTCTCACCCTCACAGCCATGCCCATCCACATCACCCTCTTCACCCTGCCCCTCAACCGTCGCCACTTAGCGGATTCGACTTTCAAGGCATTCCTGTCCTTTCCTCCAATCAGCTAGCTTCCCTAATGCAACAGGAAACTGGTCTTCCTCTCCCAATTCCACTCCATCTCTCCACCCCGAAGGATGATGGGAAAGGGGACGGCTCATCTGTGGCTGGAGGAAGCGGAGGTAGCGGCAGCAGGAGAAAGAAAGCAATGGCCGGATACCTGCCCCAGAGAAAATCCGATGGCAGTAGTGGTAACAGTAGCAGTACTAACTGCCATAGCAACTCTGGGGCACATGGGCATGATGGGTCTTCTGGCCTTGTCGGAGGAGGTACAGGGGTTGGCATGAGAGGTCTCGGTAGTGACCCGTCTTCGATCCTTTCCCCTTCAACACCTTCCTCCTCCTCTTCTTCAACTGTCTCTTCCTCTGCCCCCTCCTCGAATTCTGCCTCCGTCTTGGTAACGAACGTCTCACAGATACCCAAATCCGATAATCAATCCGCAATGACGCCCACTGTTACTTCGCCCGAGCCTTATAACTGTGGAGAGTGCGGCAAATCATTCACACACCTCCCTAGTCTCCGTAGACACATACGTACCCACGGAGATGGCAGTAACGGCCCCAATAACAGCGTTAACACGACCCCGAATACAGTCCATCAACATCAGTCTGATACAAGTCTCCCTCACTCGACACAAGACGGCATATCTCAGCAAAATGCCCACCATCAGCACGAACTAAATCAGTCCAATCCAGACCCTTCCTCTTCATGCCCGAGTCCCGATAAGACGTACTGTTGCAGCGAATGCGGGAAAGGTTTCAAAAAACGAGGCCATCTCCTTCAGCATGGCGTTATACACTCTGGTGCACGACCGTATGCCTGTTCTACTTGTGAGAGATCTTTTAACCGGCGCGAATCTCTAACTCGACACGAGAAAATTCACGAGGATAAACCCTACCGCTGTCCGGCTTGCGATCGCTGCTTTAGAGATAGCACGGGTTTGCTTAACCATGCCGCGTCCGGTTCGTGCGGCAAACCGGGTAGGGGCTCGAGTTCGAGAAGCAGCGATGGCTGCTCCGTGAGTTCTGACGACAAGGTGGAGAGTAGCGAATACCAAGGTGGACAGATGGGGGACGAAAAAGAACTGGGCTACGCGAAAACTGAGGGAGGCGCGACGGAGATGTCGTGCGATGTCCTCTATCCCCAGGGGAGAGCAGGGAATTCAAATCCTGCTGACAAGCCGGAAGCGAAATACAATTCGCCGTATTCGAGAGATCCCTACCAAACGTCCTATAGGGTGGATGATTATCGTCGACCACCGAGTACCCTGACCTCATACTCTGGAGACGGCTCGTGTACCAACAGCTTGTCAGGCCCCGCTCTTAGAAAAGCCCCTCTGGCGCCGACACTTCACCCACATCCTCCAAATCAGCAACAGCATCACCATCATCAACAGCAGCCACATCTTCCTCTTTCTTCTCTTCTTGATGATTCAGAAGACGAAGTCACCAGCAGTGCCATGTCCGCGATAGCTGCAGCCGCCGCTGCCTCTGTGTTACCCGAAATAAACAGCAACGGCGGAAGAGAGGAACGGCGAGATATAATCGGTGGTTTATTGGGAGGCCTTGGCTTTGGGTCACTTGGAGGCCCGTCTTCTACATCTGCAGGAAACGGAGGAAATGACGAGTGTTTGAATGGATCTATGATGCCTCTTTCTCATCCTGCTCAACAGCAGCCTAATTCGCAAAACGCCACACCTAATGCCAAACCGAAGCGGCCAAGAAAGCCCAGACAAAAGAGGGAGCCTAGGCCAGGTGGTATCCCTGGAGAGGGTGTAAAGCGTAGACGGAATAGTCAGAACAGCGCTCGCGGGGACGGAGCAGAAAGGCCATATTTATGCACTGTTTGTGGGCGTGGCTTCGGCAGACGCGAGACCCTCCGTCGGCACGAGCGCGTCCATACGGGAGAAAAGCCATTCCATTGCGATGTTTGTGGCAAAGATTTCCGTGAGCCTTTCCATCTTACTAAACATCAGACTGTTCATTCAGGGGAGAAGAACTTCAAATGCTCTCTCTGTGGAAAAGATTTCGGCTATGCGCAAAGTCTGAAAAGACATGAAAAGCTGCACCTCCGAGGCGATTTCAAGCCGAGACGGAGCAAAACCAAGTCGTCTGCAAATCAAGGAGGAGCAGTTCATCAAGACGCAAGTCAAGCGGCTCCTGGATCGTATTACTCTTATTCTCAAAACAAAGCTCAAGGATCCAGCGCTAGCACATCCAACCAGCCGCCTCCTAAGCTTTATACGTGTGAAATCTGCTGGAAGTCATTCCGCCACCACTTCCATTTGACCGCCCATCACCAAGCCATTCACGAGCATGGTGGGGAGAAACTGTTTTCCTGCGAGGTGTGCGGAAAAGCCTTCGCTTACTCAAACAGTCTGACGAGGCACCGCTTGTCTCAGCACGGTTTAGCACGCGCCGGACCGCCCACCCAGTCAACAGGAAACGGATCCGGCGGAGGAAACGGGTCGTCTTTAACAGAAAGTGAGGCTGCCACTAACGTCCTCCTCAGTCTGGCTCCAGAAACCGGAAGTCACAATGTTCAGCAAACACATTCAACCATCGCCCACACGCAGCATCTTCACTCTCAGCCTGCTGGATATTCCCCGCTCTTCTACACACCGGAGTCAGGGCTTCATAATTCAAATCGTAGTGCCCCTTCACACCCTCAGCACCCTCACTACTCGCACTCCAGTTTAGGGCCCCTTTCCCATCAGCAGCCCGGAAAGGGACAACAGATTTATCAAGGGATTACAGGCAACCCCATTCATTCTGCTCCTTCTCACATTCACATTTCATCTTCTCCGCTCCCCATTTCTCCGTACCACCAGCAACAACAGCAGCAGCAGCAGCAACAGCAGCAGCACCCGTTTCAAATGCAGCCCCAGCATCTGCATCATCAGCTTCTACAGGCGCACGGAGACGTCGGTCTGAAAAAGAGGAAAAAAAAAAAGAAAAAACCCATATTCGGGAGCGGCGGGTTCGATGAATTCGAGAACGCGAGATGGCTCAGATTTTTGCAGAGGAAAAAAAACAAGCTTCAGCAGCAACTTAGACGGAAACGATGGATAGCCCAGTTGAGATGGGCGAAGTATACTGGTGGAATTGGGATTCATTTAGGGCTCGGGACATGGCGTGCGGGCAGGCTGAAAGTGCGCGGTTTGAGGTCGTTGATGGTTCCTTTGAGGTTCTTCACCTGCCCTATTTGTCCTTTCACCACCTTTACACGACGCCTAACCCATTCGGTCCACCGCGTGATAAGGCACCCGCCGAGGAAACATGGCTGTCGGGCTCGCCTGCGCTGTATAGTCTGCGGGAAGCGTTCTCGAAGGCTCCTCTCAGCTCTCCGCCATCGGGCTCGGCACCTTTCCCAAGGATCTTTTTCTTGCCCCCAGTGCCCCTCACGGTTCTGGAATGCGGCCCTGCTCCAGAGGCATAAATTTGCTTGTAGGCGAGTTGGCGGAGGACGGAAAACACCAAAGGGGACTTATTCTCAGAAAGGAGAGTATTATCTGGAAAAATCGGGTGGCATCGCAGAGTACAGGCACTAAAGTATTTTTTTCAAGCGGAAAGAAAATAGAAAATTATGACCGTCAAAACTGATGAGTTTTAAAAATCCTAGAGACCTTCCCCTCCCCACACACACACCTAAATAATGCACAGTGGAAGTTCTGACTTTGTTGAAAATCCACTACATATTAACAGCCACACACAAACACACTCATTATTATAGATGGTCTCTGGTTTTAGCCAAGGGAGTGCCTCTTATAACAACATGAACATTTAAGCCTGTATCTAAACAAGTAAAAGACAGAACACACATCCATCAAGGACATGGATCTGAAACATGGTTTCTCCAAAGGGGAAGAATATTTTAGATTATGGGACTATTTGGTAGCACCTTTGTTGTTATAGTAGCATCTCTATCCTCTTAAAAAAAAAAAGAAAAGAAAAAAAAGAAACCCACATTCATTCTGTATTTTCGTACATTTTTTTTTCTCTTTTTGTGCTGCGAACATGAATGCAAACCAGTAAGAATGACCTAATCTCAACAGTAATTTTATAATATTTTTCCCCGTTCCCCCCTCTCTAAATGACTTTCACCTTATTACATGAAAAATTACGGCAGTATAGTCTTTATTTTATTATTATTATTTTAAAAATATATGTACCCTTTTCTGTTTTTTTTTTGTTTTGTTTTTTGTGGCCTATGCCCTAGCAGCCCCCCTCCCTTGTGTTTATTATAGAAATGCGTGTCCTGGGACTAATGTTGCTGGTTTGAAAGGTTGTTGAACATAATTTGTCTATTGTTTTTAAAAGGACAAATCTACTAAGACACTTACGTTTTCAAACTTTAACATTTGAAAACTAATACTCATTCTTGCTTCGAAAAAGAAAAAAAAACACAAAATGTAAGTCATTTGAAATATCGTTGCATAACTGATGGGGTGGGGGCACCGTAGCTCAATAGATGCCATGTTCCATAAGTTTAATGTCACCTGTTTTTTAAGAAATATGTAATTTTGTAGGTATTTCTATGACAAGTGTTATATCTTCGGTTGTGATGACGGATCGGCGCGAGTAGGAGCAGAGAGACCAGTCCGTAACTGTAAAATGCGTATTATATTTTATGTATCAATTTTTTTTTGGCTTTCTTTTCTTTTTTTTTTCCAAGAGTGCAAGTTTTTTAATCATTTGTACTATTTGTGGTTGGGCGTGTATGTACGTTTTAAGATGAGGGGAATATATATGTATCAATGTGATTTTATTTTATTTTTTCCTTTTTAACCTTTC
>JAOVVB010000011.1:10097681-10114197 GCA_028570985.1 Heterobranchus longifilis | reverse complement strand
CGTCCCGCCCCCTCGTCATAATTTATGCATGAGCGACGCCCCCGAGCGCTCCGCGTCCCCGTGAGGGGTGACGTCACGAGAGCTCGCCCGTGTTCGTTCCAGCTGACCGCCGTAAGAGCCGCGGTCTCGAGCGCTCCGGAGCGCACGCGATGGAATAGAATAACGACAGCGGCGGAAGACGAGGGGAAAAAAAAAAAAAAAAGGAACAAACAAAAACAAAACGAAAACGGTGCAGAGGATTTACAGCTGCTGGGTGTTAAATAAGAGTTGGAGCGACTGGAACCTGCCTCTCTCTCTCTCTCTCTCTCTCTCTATTTATCTGTCTCTCTATCAGTCTAATAGTCGCAGCTCACTCGAGGAATTATTTTCGTCCATGCCGGAAGGAGCTCGAGCTCAAATCGGTGCCAAATGTCAGCATATACCCGGACTAAAGCTCCTGCAGAGACGTCAAGAGTGTGAGCTTTCATTCTTTATGCAACTTTTGCGTCCAAACCTTTAAAACCAATGAGCAAAGTGCTGCAGAATAGACAGATCCTTCATCACAACAACAAAAATAACAACAACAACAACAACAACAATAATAATAATGGAATGATTTTTGGAGGGCTTCGAAAGCAAATCATTCTGGATGTTGTTTGAGATGTGAACCCTCTCCTCTTCTTTCTCATCAATGGTCAGCAGAAGGGAAGCGAAGGAGATCAGCTCTAAACCAGCACTCACAGGCTAGTTGGTTGGATTAAAAAAAACAAAAAGGAAAAAAAAAAAAATCCCACTTTTTTTTATATAGTCAGGCTATGTCCAGACCTCTTTCTCAGCTTTTACCTCCTCCAGATATTCCCTCTGGGGGTAGTGCACAGTTCGGCCCGGCGTCTACAGCGCCCAATGGACACCTGGGCTCGGTGGCCAGCCTGAAGTCTCTCCTCCAGCTTCCCATTAAAGGAGACAGCAGAGGGAAAGACTGCTGCGAGATGATCGGTGAGTCTATCTCTCTATCTGTCTGTGTGTGTGTGTGTGTGTGTGTGTGAGGCCTTAATCCTGGTCTAAATGGCTAGTAACAGCATAATTACAGTACTACACAGCGTGCCTATGAAAAACAAAAAAACAATTTCATTAGTAGCTGGAATGAATGTTGTATTTCTTAAAGGTTTAAAGGTTAATGCATTTTCTATTCCTTTCATATCACAAGCATAGTTGTTGTAGCTTTTCTTAGCATCTTCTATGAAAAAGAAAAACAATGCATGCATGTCATATACAATGTAATATGGTAAGCATCATTTCTGTAACGTTCAAGATGTCAGTTATATGTGACAATGGGAACTAAACAATAATGATAATAATAATTGTAATAATAAAAAGTCTGGATAGAGATGTCTTGCAGACGTCATTGCTTCCCGAGTTTTTAAAAAAGACATCTGGGATATCTATATATATATAAATATATAAAAAGCGCCGTTCTGTAGGCATAGCTGAAATTTTCTCCTGAAGCTTTGAATATTGGCTCTGGTTGCAGAGCTTCTTCTTCGCTTCAGCCTTTATTCAACGCCCTCATATACACCCACGCAGTCTCCTTTCCTCACTTCTCATCCTACTCCTTTTCAATCCCCCTCCTCCAATAAGTACAGCTCTTTTTTAAATAAAAAAAACCAGAAAAATCAACCTCTGACCAGCTCACTTTCATGCTTCGCTCATTGATTGTCGAGTCAATATTTTGGAGGCATGGGCAATGTGCTATTCCTGTTATTGCTCTCCTTCAGCTCCTGGCGCAGATACAAGGTTTCTACCTGGTGTTGTGGTTGTTGTGGAGTGTGTGCCTCCTATCCTGCAAGCTTGTGCGGTTTTGTGACGAGCATCTCTGAAGCATTTAGAAATCCTTAGGAAAGACTTGGCGGCTTTTGGAGTTTGCATGTTCTCCCCGTGCTTGGTTGGATTTCCTCCAGGTACTCCGGTTTCCTCCAACAGTCCAGAGACTGCGCAGATTAGGCTAATTGGCATTCCCAGTGTGTGAATGTGTGTTGACCTACATTACCATGGTCGTAAAAATGGGAATAAATACAATAGTCACCATTGGCCTCCACAGTCCCTAGTTGGACTACCAAAATTCCTAGATGGCTGGATGGATAGGAAAGGCACGGGGAAATCTTTAGAAGATGGCAGCACATCATCCTAATTAATATAACAACCCGAATATCTGTTTCCATTACAGATCAAGACAAACCCCTGGACTCCGACGAGGATTCGTTAAGTGGAATCGGGACCGGGACCAGCGGCTCCATGCGTGCCTCTTCGCAGACGGCTTTCTTGGGCCCGTTGCTGTGGGAACGCTCTCTACCATGCGACGGCGGCCTGTTCCAGCGGCAGTTCATGGACTTGGAGGAGTTCCTGACAGAGAACGGTATGGGGCACATGCCACTGGGGAGCACCTCTGGCGCTCAGGCCCTCATCCCCTCGCAGGGCATGCAATCAGCCATTCCAACCCAGAGCTCTTCACCGTCTCCCGGGTCCTCGTCAGCCTCGTCCATCTCTTCGCTCTCGTCCTCGTCATCCTCGTCCTCCCTTCTAGGACTAGACGTGCCACAGGTCCCAACTACAGGAATGCTGGGAAGTCCCGAGTGTCTGCACGGTAAGAGTTCAGCAGCGGTCATGCATTTACGTGAATTGCTGGTCTTTAGGTTAAATATAGTACGTAGTTAGTGCTAAACCGATTGAGGCTCAACAATGAGCTGCAAAAGCATTACATTCTTATTTATTTATTTTTTTTGTCAGGTATCTTAAAAATATTGTGTTTTAGGACTTTTTTTGCATGTGGAATCGATTAGCCTGGAAAATATGAGACTTACGCTTCATGACCAAAAGTTTCTGGACACCTGAGCGTCTCACCCATGTTCCACAGTAGACGAGCATCTCATTCCAAATTGAATGCGCTTTAATGATTTTCATCTGGGAAGAGTTTGTGCTAGAAGTGTTTCAAGGCTCTGGGGATTTTGTCTTTATGGTCTTCAGCTATAAGAGCATTACCGAGCGCAAAGCGCTGATGTTGCGACATCAAAGAGGCTCCAGTTCCAGTTGATTCCAAAGGTGTCGAGTGGGCTCGAGGACATCCTTCCACTCCAGTCGTAACACTTTAAGACATGACTTCTTCACGGAGCTCGCTTTGTGGACAAGGACATCGTCCTGGTTTCATGCAATGACATAAAACAAAAACAAAAAAAAACACATCGGTGTGATGGTCGGGTGTCCGCATACTTTTGGTCACACCGTGTGTAAGTGAGTGTATTTAGTTTATAGGCCTATGGATGTAGTTATGTGACCGCAGATGCATGTGCACTCAGGCTCAGTGGTTAATGTTGCAGTGAGGCATAAACTGGCTTCCCTGAGGCGTCTGGCTTCTCGTGTCCAGCGCAATAAATTTTTAGAACTGGAGTTCACTTTCTCCGAGCCCTAGTTCGAATGTTAGAAAATAATGCGCAAAAAGTTATAGCATATATGGTATTTTTGCAGTATGCATTATTTTTACTCCGTGTATTACGGAGTACGCATGGTATAACTCGATATTGTGAAAGCGGTGAGTATAAAAGAAACGAGATACAACAACAATACGAGTAATATAATATCGTGCAACACCTACACCGAACGATTTCCTTTTCCTAAACAATACCTAGTGAGATAAAATACCTTTTAATACCGAGTTGCATTACAAAAAGGCCCGAGGTTTAGTATTTTAAGCTCAAAAGCTTATTAATAATAATATTCACAGATTCATATTAATAATCATATTCAATAAGGAAAAAGCTGCAATGCAATTAGGTTGTTTATTTAGGCTTATTAAAAAAACAAAACAAAATGAATGTAGAACACATGCAGAGGTTGTAGCTTAGTGACTGAGGTTCTATGTTGCAGGAACATTATGAATTCCAAAAGAGCCGCTGAGCAAACACGTTCTGTCTTAAATCAAAAATAAATCTGCAGTTAAAGATCCATTGGAACAGAGTTTGTTGTATAGAAAGCACCACGTAAAAAAAAAAAAAGAAAAAGAAAGAACAGCTGAGGAATAAAGCTGGGAAACAGAAAGGAAAAGAAGGAGAGAAATGGGAAAGGGAGGGGTGGACCCGAGCAGTGTGTGTGTGTGTGTGTGTGTTTTCTTTGCGTGTTTTTGAAGCTTGTTCCCTCGTCCTCCCTCTTGCTCTGTGTCTCACACGTTGAGGCCATGTGCAGGCGACTCGTCACGTGCCGATGCAGAGAGCAATGAGGGGAGAGAGCAAGGGGAAGGGAGGGGCAAAAGAACAGTGGGACGGCCCAGTGTGTGTGTCTGTGTTGGGGTGTGTGTGTGTGTGTGTGTGAGAGAGAGATTGCAAATCCCTTGTAGCTGTGACTTTCAGAGATAGCCTGGCAGACACGTGATACATGATAAACACTGTAAACAGACACACCGATATAATAATATAATAGAGACACATGGAATCGTGCATGTGTTCAGCCTTGCTCCTGTACATTTCCATAATAAATTTTACTCTAGTACATACCATAATATACAGTAGCATTAACGTGGTACTTCAGATATTAACTTCATGGGAGGAGCCACTGGACTAATTTGAACTTATTGGGTACCACACTGGTTACCAAGGTTCAGTATGGATCTAATACAGGGTGTCTGTACATACTGTACCATATTAGATACGTTATTTCATACTACGGTGGCTCAGTGGTTAGCACTGTCGCCTTGCACCTCCAGGGTCCGGGTTTGATTCCCACCTCGGTTCTATGTGCATGGAGTTTGCATGTTCTCCCCCGTGCTTGGTGGGTTTCCTCGGGGAACTCCGGTTTCCTCCCACAGTCCAAAAACATGCAGATTAGGCTAATTAGTGTTTCCAGATGTGTGTGTGAATGTTGACCGGAGGTCCTACCATGGTCGTACAAATGGGAATAAGTACAACGGTCACCATTGGCCTCGACGGTTCCTAGTTGGACTACAGTTTTATTATTTATGTTGACCATTGTATTTATTTCCATTTTTACAACCGTGGTCGGACATTCACACACTATGGGCAATTTTGTGAAGTTCGCCAAGTAGCCTAATCTGTATGTCTTTAGACTGTGGGAGAAAACTGGAGGACCCAGAGGAAACCCACCAAGTATGGGGAGAACATGCCACCTATATGCACACGTACTACTTGTATGATATGGTGGGAATCAAACCCTGGGCCCCGGGGGTACAAGGCGACGGTGCTAACCACTAAGCCATCGTGCTACCAAATATTATTACCATTATAGTACTTAAACATGTATAACATATTTTTCATAGTATCCTGGTACATGTTCCATAGGACCCTACAACAGTACATGATAGGACCATGTTCTCTACCATAGTACGTGTAACATGGTAGAACCAGGTACCATAGTGTGGACATGCAGTATATTAGAAAATAAGTACCATGGTACTGTCAAAGATATAAGATCCATATACCATGGTAAGATTTCTCTAAGGAACACATCATCTTTGACTCAGGAAGGGCTGTTTATTAACTAGTTAGTCAACTTGGGTGTATTGGGAGCAGCGGCAACACGAAAACGTGTAGAACAGGTGACATCACACCTGAGTGTATCACAACAGCCTTGTTCTGTGTGTTTTTTGCTTCTTGCCTGACATTGTTTGGACTGATGGCTTAAATATTATAGGACAAACCCTATAGAAGCCTTTAACCTATTTAGCAGCTTAAAGAAGCTAGACAGAACAAACAAGGGAAGAATGTTAATTGCGTTTTAGTTAGTCAGCTAACTAGCAGTGAAATTTGACAAAATAGGGAAGGTGGAGACCAGTGGTGATTATTATTGGATTTATGACCTCTGGTCCACATTCACACACTACGGGCAGTTTGGGAACGCCAGTAAGCCTAATCTGCATGTCTTTGGACTGTGGGAGGAAACCAATCAAGCATGGGGAGAACATGCAAACTCTATGCACACGGACCCAGAGGTCGGGAATCGAACCCGGACCCTGGTGGTATACAAGGCGACAATGCTAACCACTCCACCACTGAAATGATACGCCTCCAAATTAAACATCAATGTAAATAAAAAAAGAAAAAAACAAACAAAAACTGAATTGTTAGCAAAACTCTTACCCGCCCTCTACGTTATGATTGGTTAAAAATATTAATCTTGTCTATGATTGGTTAGAAACCGGGAATAAAGTCAGGACTCAAATTAGTACAGTTAAGCACAATATTTGTGAATTATTAAATCTCAGTGTCAGTCTAAACTACACGCATGTACAATTAAGTGATTTATAGGTAGTAATTATGATGAATGAAATAATAAAAAACAAGAATGATCACAAAAATATTATCCAGCCTGTATTGGCGAGCTTGCGTGAGGTTGAGAAATCCCATTTTCTGCGTTACGATTGGTTTTGAGAATTCGGTCTTGTCGAGGATTGGCTAGGAACCTAGAGCGTGAGGCGAGGATATAAATTGTGTTTTTAAGTGCAGGTTAAAACACCTGGAGGTATTTGAGTCATTGAGGGTTTCGCGAGATTTCGCAATGAAAGCAATGCTTTGTTTCTTTTAACGTTTTTGCTTATGGCTTAGTAGATTTGTACATCTGAAGATAAATGCTGGAACAGTTTACCCTAACGAGTTTGTGAGGTTCTTCGAACGTTACTCAGAGTGAGAAAACTAGCTCCTGTTAAGGGAGGCCTTAAAATACAGGCTTTGAATAATAATAATAATAATATAATATACAGTATAGGATAGGGGCCCGAAACCTATCCCAGGAGACCCCCTTGGACGGGGTGCCAATCCATCACAGGGCACACACACATACACACACTACGGGCATTTTGGGAACACCAGTTAGCCAAATCTACATGTCTTTGGACCCACCAAGCACGGGGAGAACATGCAAAGTCCATGCACACAGACCCCGAGATGGGAATCGAACCCAGAACCCGGAGAGATCAAAAAAACTAACAAAAAAAACCCACCCAAAAACCAATAATATTTACACATCATATAACACAACAAGTTATAAGATTATACGTTATAGTATAAGTTATAAGGACAACTTGTGTTCATCTGCTCACTAAATTAAGTAGCTAAATATTATAGGTGGAACTGTTGTACAGATATTTACTGCTTGGTTTGGGATGCGTTCATACCTGAAGGATATACTGAAGTAGCTATATCTGCCTCCATTAGCCTGCAAACATGTCATAAAAATACAATTTATTTATTCTACAAATCCGTTATTCAGTATGTATAATGTAAAAAAGAACAAAACCTTTAGGATTATAACAAATCCTGTCTTTTAGCTAGCTCACTGACGTCAGCCGTTAGCTCAGTAAGCTCTTAGTAGTATTAGCAGCAAGCTAGTTTGCTAATCCTAGCATGCTAGCTAAATAACGAGGCTTGAGTTTACAGGCTGTCTGTCTGACTGTCAGCGGTGTTTAAAGCAATGATTCATGTTTCTTATTGTGGAAAAAAAAACAACATATATTTTATTCAACCTATTAGGCGGAGTGTGAATGGCTACGGTCACATTGAGCTAAAATAAGAAGCTGACTGGCATCACACACACACACACACACACACACACACACACAAACACTCAGCCTCATTACATGGTGTATAATGAACCGAAATCCTGAATGCAAAGGTGCTGCGGTTTGTGTGAAATAGGACAGGATTTAGTATTTTTTAAAATGGTGTTAACTTAAGAAACAACAACAACAACAACAACAAAAATGTCCTCCGAGTTTCTAAATGAGAGTCGCACTTGAAAAATTATTTGATTTTGACAAAATAATTTTGCAAACTGATTTTTATGTGAGTTTATGAGGTAACCCTTCAGGTAGCACTTGTGCGAGGGGCGTTCGAGTCAAACCGGGATTTTTGATTGTGCAGAATAACAGAACACACTTCTGAGAGTAAAAACTAGCTGTATTTCTCTATATAATCTCCTGCTGCACTAATGCACTTATCCCAGCGTCTCACTAGTGCTTGGACACCATCATGGTGGAATGTTTTGCCATGGTTCACGTCTGAAATGCTGGCCTCCCAGGAACTCCATCAATGGCCCAAACATGTGGAGTTCCTGTAACGTGCAAGTGGTGTTCGTGAATGATTGTGTGTTCAGTTCCCCGCAGACAGATGCGTCTCTTCCGCGACACGTTACCCGTCGACTGAATGTTCACGGGAACGTCGGCAGTGGGCTCCGAGCCACAGTCGGTCTTACGCCTTCTTCGCACTTGTGCACAGCTCATATTTAAGTCTTTTGCAGTAGTGTAGCTCAGCAAACAATGGACAACTGTCTCTGTCCATCTGCCGCCGATAAGCAGATTAGCAACTTGTCTCAAATCACATACTTATGTACTGTTCGAGATCATTATTCAGTACTGAACCAGTTCTAACCAGTTTTTTAATTTATTATAGTGCTGACGTAAAAAAGAAAAAAAAAAAGATCTTGATTAAAATATTTAAAATGAGTAAATATGCTTGAACGTAAGGTCGGTGCAATCATAGTGACGATGGGATGTTTAAACAGAGACAGAGACCTCTAAAGGAAAGCTGGAGGACTAGGGGATGTTTTGTCTCCGTTCTGCCTATTGCTTTTAAGATGTCCGGATATACCTAAGATACTCAGTGGTGCTCACGTGACCATCGCTTCAGCACTCACATGCAAAATCAAGTCTAAACTAGACTCCTCTGCCTTATAAATCTGTGTGTGTGTGTGTGTGTTTTTTTTATTTTTTTTTGAAGGGAAATGAAATATAATGTGTTGCTTCCTGATGAAAAGCATCTGGTCAGCCTACTGTAGCAGCCCTCACACACCTGAACAAAAGCCTAAACACACGCTGTGATCAGGTTGAAAGTAAAGCTGGAAGGAAGGAGTAGAGCCACGTGTCCTGACTCACGGTGACTTTCTAATTGATCCTCAGCTGCCGAGGCGCTCCTCAGGGTCAGCTAACTGACGACCATCTGTTTGGTGGGCCAACATAAACAGGTGTCTTCATGACACCAACTGCTGGAGGCTATCAAATGCCCCGGGCTGGCTTGTTCAGGCGTGGGGTTCGCTGATGTAGCAGGAATTTACACTGTTGCTTTTTAAAATGTGACTCTTCTGGCCATGCACGAGTTACCTTTTTTCAAACATACAAGAATACACTGATGCTTATAAAATAGCGCCTAGACTCCTCCTATTACTACTACTACTACTAGTAATAATAATAAAAAATAAATAACATCAAGAATATAATTGAACAAAAATATAACAACAATAATAATTTTAAAAATATAAAAACAATACAAATTCCCATCTCCAGCACGTCTCATGAAGCTTGAAGCATTTCAACAAGACGTGTGAGATACAACAAACTACTACATCACCATCCTTGGAAACATTTCTACGACGCACTGTGTGTATCACAATTATATATACAGCGATTGTTTAGCAACAGAGTAAAAAAAAAAAGGTATAAGTAGCACTATGTTTTTATTTTAAATAAATAACTTGTATCTAATAAATGTTAGATTTTTAAGTGTATATATATATATATATATATATATACAGAGTCAGGCACGAATGTACATACACTTCAGGAAAAAAAATAGCATGATGTATATTATATTAATATAGAAGTAATAATATTATTATATTATTATTATTATTATTATAATTATATTATCATATAGCAATAAATTTAGTATTAAAATATTTATACAGATTTTTCTTTTCCTGAAGTGTGTATAAATTTTTTTGCCTGACTCTGTACAAAATTCCCATCAGCTGCTTCTTGTCGGTTCATTTGTTTATTTATTTATTTATTTATTTATTTACTGTAAAGGTGCCCTTTTTAAAAATGTAATTTAAGTTTTGATTAAGCTAGGAGCTACAAATAAATGCCATTTTAGCAAGTTAAAATATCTTCAATACAGTCAAAAGTATAGTCCTATTATAAAATTACAATAAACCATTAAGTGTTTATTTTATGTATTATTATTATTATTATTATTATTATTAGTCATAACTGATTTCAGGCTTGAAACGGTCTTGGCAGATAATGTTTCAAAGTTTAAACATTCATTTCTAGAAAACAGGGAAATCATCAGCCAGGAGAATCCTGAGGTTTAAAATGTGAAATAAATAAAAGCATTTATAAAACAGGCTAAATTATATTATTTGATCTTACAAGGGGTGTTCAAGTCAAAGCGGAACAAAGAGTTCTGAGAGTAAAAACTAATGCATTTATCCCAGCAATTCACTAGTGCTTGTTTTCCATCAAGGTAAAAAGGTTTCTCTAGGACTGCCTGCTTCACGTCTGAAACCGCTGGCCTCCCAGGAACTCCTTTAAAGACCCGAACATGTGGAGCAAAGTCAGGACTGAATGGGGATGTGGCAATAACTTCCAGCTGAGTTCCTGTAATATGCAAGCGGTGTTGGTAAATGATTGTGTGCACAGTTCCCACAGACACACTATCTGCGTCTCTTGCGCAAGTTGGTGACAATTTATCCATCGATTTTAATCAGGAATGCCACTTATGATCAGGTGTTCCATTCACTGAATGTGTACGGGACGACTGCAGTGGGCTCTCTGAGCCACCTCGACCAGGATCGTCCCTCACGGAGGTACAGCCTTCTTTAAAATGTTTTACTGCGGCTAATCAGCGTACTGTGCTTCAGGATTCCTGCAAATGTCCATCAGTTTAGTTTAATGACTTCATTTAATTCTCCTGGTTTGACTTGAACATCCCTCATATAATAACCTTAAAAACAATGAATATTAGATCAATTTACTCTGTAAACTCTGTAAATACTCTGCAGTGCATTATTTTAATAATATATCGGTGCAGAACAGCTCATGATGAAGGTTATAACACCCAACATTGCAGGCTCACACTGTAACACGGTAACTCGATCCCCTGAACCTGCTGCCATTCAGCGTATCATGACGAAATGAACAGAGAGAGCCAGTGTCAGGACAAAGGCTACATGGCATGGGGGTGGTGGCCTACACTGACCTGTACAAAGGCCAGCTGAGATGGAGGGGAGGGGGGGGATAAACTTCCAAATCCCATTTACTCAGCAGCTCCTCTCTAATCAAAGGACCAGCAGAAGGACGCCTTATGTCTGAGGTATCATGTCCCGGCCCTTCCTCGGCTCTTGCTGTTTGCACACACTTTCAGACGCGGGGGATCACCCCGGCAGCCGACACGCGCCTCCAGGGCATTCATTCATCCTGAGCTGGACAATATACTCAAACGGATTAGACGGGATGCTGAGCACAGGGCAACTGCAATCCTTGAAAAGACATTTGCACCGCTCAATCAAATTACTGGCAAATTCCAAATTCCTGGATGGCTATGTTGTGTTCGAAAGTTTTTTTTAATTTTTATTTATTTTTTTTGTAGGATGTTGAAATCACAAACTCATCTGTCCCTGCTGTGTGAGGGACATCTCCTCTGAACCTAACCTAATGTCTCGTGTTTTGGTTTGTCTAGAAGTCTGGACGAAAAAACTTGGATGCAGAAGCAGAAGGTGATCTAACACTAAATAAGAGATGACATAATCGTGTTTGTTAAATGTAACAGAAAGGAGTGAGGAATTGAAGCCTTGTGAAAGTGATGACGTTATCCTTATTTGATAATGTCTTCGCTATAGAGTATCAAGTTGACATGCAGTCTGTGTTTATGCTTTTAGCTAATACTTTTGGCTGTAATTGTCTGACCTCACAGAGTAAATGAAACTGTTATGAGGCTTTGTTTTTAGTGCTATTAGCAGATTTGTAATTCAATAGCACTAATGTTTACTGATTTGTCTCCGACAGTTATATTCCCTACAGGTTTTTGTAGTACTAAAAACTTCTAAAATGATTAAATACTGAACAATACAATAACAATGAATGATGGTCTTGATATTTTACCTTTACCTTCTCCAGTCCAATAGGTGGCAGTATTGCAAGAGGTTTCTATTTTTTTGTTGTGTTTTTTTTTTTTTTTTGCGAAAGCCGTGGTATATTTTTAAGAATTTTGGTCAATTGAACACCGTTAGCTGTTTATACTTCAGAATTTTAAATGTGTGATTCAATTCTGATCCATCGATTCAATAAACCGAACAAAATATCAATTAATTGACATAATTGTGTTCATCATGTAACAGGATTCGAGAGCGTATTGCCCTGTGAAAATATACCAACCAAATAAGTCTTATCACGCAAGAAGGAGTGATGTTGTGCTGGAATATTAGCACGGCTGTTGATGCAGTCGTAGGCACGAGGGCGCAGCCTGAGGAATCACAGTCGTGCTGATATTCAAGCATAACAGCACTCCTTCTTGCGTGATACTGTTTAAGCATAAGCAAGTTGGCTTGTATATTAATCTCAAGTGTGATATCGCTTTCATACAACATTCATACGAACACTTTTTCTGCTCTGCCAACACATATCCTTCAGCAATTAGAGCTGGCGACAAACGGTTAGTGTAATTATCACTGGTGAAGGTAGTTTTAAATTCGTATGTGTACTTTAGAGCCAAAAGGTGAGGAGAATAAACCATAGAGTTGTCATTTTCAATAAACAGATCCCCCAACACGTCTACATACACAAATTTTGGCTATAGTTTCATTAATGAATATATTACAATGCAGCTAAGAACATATTATGATAAACAGAATGAGTAGCTCACCTCTCATATCTTCTGGTCCAAATCATTCGTTCTTTTGTCACCAAGTCTTCTAGTCCTAGTCGTTCAGTCGAACCCACTGCACCGCATAGCGTCTATGGGAGTCACGTGACAAAAGAACGAACGATTCGGAGCAAAAGACTCTAGAGGTAACGACTCATTTCTGTTTCCTTCTGCAAACGCATTCTTCCTCAAATTCCGTGCTTCCATTCAGACTTAGTAATGATGACGGATGTGGGGAGCAGCAGCAGGAGGAGCACACTTTGCTCCGGGACGCAGGGGGAAGAACTCACAGACTGCCTGAGAATGGAGCGATGGTCCCTGATGGCTGCGGGGCCAGCTGTTGATGTGAGCTCAGACACCATCCCCAGCCAGTACGTCCCATTGTGAGCCCGGGTCTCTGCTCGAACCTTTCACCAGGCCACGGTCATGTCTGTTGAGGTGGGGGGGGGGTAGAGACCTCACAGCTGACTGGGCAAGTATGGAACCCCAGTGGGACACAGACGGGCGCAGTCGGTCCCTTTGCACACAATCTGTTTCCATGGCTTGTTTGAAAATGTGATGCAGGGACACAAAAACTTGCCAAACGCACAGCTTGCTCCGTATTATGATCAGAAAGCATTGTCATGAGATCTGGGTGAAAAGTCAAGACATCTGACATACTTGGACCTGACCCTCATTGTTCTGGAAATGCTGGATGTCTTAAATTAAAGCTTAAAGGGAAACTTGAAAAAGCGCTAAAATCATTTCTTTTTCATCTTATCTGTCCTTTTCACTGCTGCATTTTTCTGCTGCATCATTAGTACACATAATCCACTCCAGATTAAATCTGACCAATGGTTTCTAAAAATAAAACGCACCCTTACAATACATTTAATTTAATAACTAATCCACCCATCCACTTCTTAGTTGTCGTTTTTTTCACTGTGTTTGTTTGAGTCATCTCAGGCCCTGCCTACACCTAATCTGCTATATTTAAAGACTTTTTTTTACTCCTCCGCTTTCAAGAAACCTGTCAAATGCCTTGATAAATATCTTCACAGAATGTGTACTGAGAGACAGAAAAGGTGAAATGAGAACAAACACCACGTTTTTTTCGTTCATCCTCAGGAACTGATTTTTTATTGTTCTTGTTGTTGTTCTGGATAAGGTCACAGTTTGCACAAAGTCGTAAAATGAATAATGAGCAAAAACAGTAGTAGTAGTCTGTCTGTACAACCAGAGTGATGGATCGGATCAGGAACAGTGTACTGCATACACTGCAGTGACATTCTGCAACATTGGCATGATTTTTCTAATTCGCAAACACGTTATCAAATAATGAATTACCGACCATGACGTAACTCCCTATTCAGTAGGTGTAATAATTTTTTATTTTTTTTTAAAAAGCAAAACCGTTGATTCTACACCTTGAATGGTGTTTTCAGACAGCTTTGTTTTCAGTGAGCCTACGCATTATTTTCATGTGCATGCACGGCAAAAAGCAAAAATGTTTGTTATATATATAAATATATATATATAAAAGTCAAATTTAGCTGTCCAGAGAGTCCAAAAATGCCCTGGCTGAGTCCGGATCGTTGAACAGACGAATCTTTCCATTATGCAGACATCTGAGCCGGGCCGGATAAGCAAACCCTCGATACAAACCACGTGCAGCAAAAAGTTTCCCCATAGACCCGAACTCACGACGCTTCTGCAGCACACCGGCTGACAAATCCGAATAGAATTAAAGCTCCGATCCATTATGAGTTATCGTCTTCTTCATGACGGCTTTCAATATCGCTTCTTTATCAGTAAACCTCAGGAACCGAACTAAGATGCTTCTCGGAGCTGACTTCGGACTGGCAGACGTGAACGTGGGAGATCTATGAGCCCTCTCAATATCCAGAACAGGGAAATCAACAGCTAGTTCTAACCACTTTGGGATATCATGTCTTGAAGATACGACGAAAGTGGGCCAGAGCCCTCGGCTTTCTCCGGCAGACCCACAATTCTTCAGATTCTCGCGACGGCCTCCATTTTTACGGTCGTCTACTTCGGCCTGCAGTTGGTCCACCATCGTCTTCAAGATTCTTCCTGTAGAATCTCCTGCCTTTCCGTAGGTGTTGAAATGAAATCCTCCGTTCGGCTTCTTCCAGGTGTGATTCAGCGCCAGTGACTCTTTCAGAAAGACCGGTGAACGAATTCCGAAGGCAAGAACCGGAGCTGGCAGATGACTCGTGACTCCATCAAGACGTGATCCATTGGCCTTTATACTTCTGACAGAATCACTGACATGTCCAGGTGCGGTTCAGCGGTGCTACTGTGGTGTTAGCATCTGCCGAGTGCGCATGAGCAGTAGGCCTTTTCGCCTCGTTTTCTTTCGCCTTCTGCGAACGCGTCGATAATAGGAAAAATAGGAAAGTCCTTATCGGAAGGTGTGTCCGACATGTTTATAGTCTGTTCAACGAAGTTTAGTAAGAATTCGGAGGAAAAAGCGTGATTTACTAACAAAAGTCGAGCGGAACAAAAAACTTACGCAGCCATCTCAGGTCACGTGACACCCGCTAGAGTGATTTTTAATCCGGTTGAACACCAGCTCAGAGTAGAAATGGCCTGAAACATACACAGAGCTATGCTAACGGGCTAAACAATCAGCTAACACACACACACACAGCGAGCCCGTGTCCGTCTAATATCACGACATGAACTGTGTTCACACGTCTCTTTTATTCCTTATATTCTGAAATAATTGTGTTATCAGACATGACGTTTGTTTGTTTGTTTGTTTGTTTCCTGCGGGCGCGCTAGCCATGCTCGCGCACACAGCGTTCACGAGCCGAAAAACACACGGCGCAACAGAGCCCCAGAGTTAGCCCCTCGCGCATACGACTCACGCGCACTAATAAAGCGCTTATAACACAGACAAGACCGCTTATAACTTACCGGTGTCGCGGTGCATCTCCGAACAAACTAAACTAGCCGGATGAGCCCGGTTCCTGCCCAGTCCTGCCCCCCCTCCTCACTGAGCACTGGCAGGATCTGCCCAGCCACCTGCCGGGCACTGAACCTGGCACTCAACAACAAGCTCCATCCCAAACCGCACAGCGTCATACGTCGAGTGCACTACACAGCCTCTCTGTCTCAATCACACTTAGTGCGGTGATGCAGGAAGTAAACGTGTTGTTGGGATTGAACCAAAACTAACGGGCTACAACCGGCATCTTAGTGCAGGGGCGTAAACACACACCTCACACACAAGCTGTGTACAAACCTGACACACCCTGACATGTTATATATTTTACTCCCAATCATATAAAAAAAAAAGAAATGGAAATATGTACAAAACAATACATTTTACATTCATGTTATTGCTCTTGCACCTCCAGGGTCCGGGTTCAATTCCCTCTTCAGGTCTGTGTGCATCAGGGTAGTTTGCATGTCCTGCTGGTACTTGGTGGGTTTCCTCTCACAGCACAAAAGACATGCAGGTTAGGCTCACTGGCGTTCCTACGTAAATTGCCCCAAATTGCACCCCATCCAGGTTTCCCCTCGACCCTGTATGCAGGATTAAAGTGGTATAGATGATGACTGAGTGCATGTATTACAATAACAACAATAATAAAAAGGACACCTTCAGGGTCCGGGTTCGATTCCCACCTCCGGTCTCTGTGCATCAGAGTAGTTTGCATGTTTTCCCCGTGCTTGGTGGGTTTCCTCCGGGTATTCTGGTTTCCTCCCACAGTCCAAAGACTTACAGGTTAGCTACTACACCCACACACGAGCCAGGAAGGGCAAAGTTACACTGCTAACCACTACGCCACCGCGCCGAGACAAAAGTTAAAAGTAAAAATATATTACTGTAT
>JAOVVB010000011.1:10086001-10097581 GCA_028570985.1 Heterobranchus longifilis | reverse complement strand
TACATCGTCCAAGCTTTTAGGTACCCAGGACGTTCATAATGTCCATTTATTTTATTTTATTTTTTTGCCTCCCCTTCAAAAAGGTGGAGACACCTTGAGTCATGAGCTGCCGGGACATAGGCCATGATTATATGCCATCTTCGGTAACTGGTTATTATTATTTTTTTTATCTTATTCTTTGTCTAAACTGATCGATACATGTTTGAAATGTCCTTAGTGTATGTTATGTTGCTCTGCAATTCAGAAACCGTTTCCATTTAGCAGCACTTTCGTTTCCATTTATCTGGTGAAGATGGTTTACCAGCTGGACCAGTTTGGCATGCTCTGGTGACGGCTGGGTAGTCAGAGTAAGCTGGAATTTTGAACCTGGGTGTTTGGGCAGTTCTTAGTAAGTTCTTTATACTAGTCAAGGGTTGCCATGGATCCCAGGAGCACCCCAGGTGGGGAACCGTCATTCACACTTAACTAATCCGGGCCCAAGCCGAGGATCAAACCCTGGAGCTGTAAGGTGGCAATACAGTCTACAGTCTACAAAATCAGAAATGAATAACATCTGGATATGGACTGTACGTGTGATTTATGCCTTTATTATGTAAAGTATGCAGCATCTTGCATCATGGTACAACAAATTAAACTTAAAATTAAATTAAACTACAATATCTTTCTAAGTTGAAATGGGGATAAATGTTTTTTTTTTTTTTTTTTTTTTACTTTGAGAAGTGGAGCAGAGAAGAGGAAAAGTGTAAAAGTCATGGCTTGGAAGAAACAAATGTGCTGGAGTCCTGTGCTTGGGTTATGTCTGACCCCTGGTGGCCGCATTGTGTAGCTGCACTCAGGCTGAGCAAAGTACATGTACATTTACAGTGACTTGTGTGGCACAAAGCAATCCAAAATAGAGTAATAATTCCTAAAGAAAAAAATAGAGGAATAATTCATGCTAATATTTAACAATAGCTTCAAATATTTGCGTAATTAATTAATAAATAAATTTCATGTTTTCTTTTCACTCCATACCCATGACGGAGCCCCTCTGGTGACATGGTGGAGGGGAGAGAGAGAGAAAAAATATTCTGTCGCGCTGACTTACTAAAGATACTTTGTTGTGGCAAGAACTTAATAACTTTATGACGTTTAGCCTCTCATAACCTACGGACAAATTGAAATAGATTTCGTTTATAACTGTTAGAGAAGATGAATGATTAGCTTTATTTACTCACTGACAACACAGCGTCACTCCAAAACAACAATCATCCTGTCACATCTGGGACGTGAATGATCTCATTACCACACGTTCTTAAGTCGTGGCCACAACATTAGTATCTCATGGGTATGCATTGTACTATTTTGTTCTCATCCAATAGTTAAGTCCTGTCATATTTTTTGTCACCAAAGGGGCTCACGTGATTGAAGTTGTGATGATTATCGTTAAAGACGGTGAAGAATAAAGCTTGGCGGGTGTCAAAAACATTTAAAATGTAAACATATATCTATTTTTTTCCTTTTGTTGTGCATTTAATCCATTTACGGTTTTATGTTTTTCCTTTTCACTTTTTGAAAAATTCAGAACTCTCAATAAAAGAAAAACACAAAAGCTGAACAGATGTTAAAAATGTTAAAGTTATAGTTGTTATGTAAGTTAGGGGTAAACGTGAATCATCTGGGGGAAAGATGATTTCTAGGGGAAACTAGACACTTTCAGAGCGTTTCTTCAACCCAAGTCACACGTTGATCAGCTGCAGATTTTCGGATCTCTTTTTTTTAGTCTCACATACTTCATTCATACACTCTGCTCAAATTAAACAGATTATCTCGACCACCACGTCCTCATCATTTTTTATCCCATAGATCTATGGATCTCAACTAATGTACAAACTAATGTAGTTACACCTGGTTTTGGAGGTCGTGTCCAGCTGTTTACTGTCTCCACGTCCTCTTTAAACCTTTTAAAGCTCAAGCGGCACAGATACGTGCCAGCAACACTGCATAAATCAATGACAGTTAAAAGAATTATGTGCTTATATGGAAGCCTTGCCGGTGTGTGTGTTAACAGGGAGGCTTCAGACTTAAGATATCATCACTTTTATAACGTGTAAATTTTACCACTACCGGATTATGGGAATGACGTCGCAAAAGAAGTAGAACTTTAAAAATGATATTATTATTATTATTATTATTATTATTATTATTATTATTAAATTTCATCATGTGTTCAAATGTTCAGAACAGACTCTCTCTTTTACTCACTGACTTCTGTTTCCCCCTCAGGTGGACAGGCCATGCAACAGGACACATCTCCCAGCTCCTCCTGCCCACCCCCACCAGTACCCAGCAGTGGCGCCCCTGCTGCTGACGTAATGGTCAACTTTGACCCCGACCCTGCCGACCTGGCGTTGTCCAGCGTACCTGGTCAGGAAGCATTCGACCCACGGAGACATCGCTTCTCTGAGGAGGAACTCAAGCCTCAGCCAATGATCAAGAAGGCCCGCAAAATGTTGGTGCCCAACGAGCAGAAGGTAGGATGTGTGGCCTCACTGGGTATATACAGTACATAGATGCCAACAAATCATGGAAGTAGCTTACGTGTATTATACAAAAAATAGACACTGCAGTGCACCAGATACCAATATTTACAAATATATACGATTTTCTCAGTGTGTAAGTGAATGAATAAAATGTCTAAAGTCCGGTATATTGTATGTGTGTATGGGTGTGCGGGAGAAATGTTTCAATGAATCAGTCCGGGGGCACCTGTCTGTCCTGTAAAGCTGTCCTAATGGTGAATAATCTTAATTTCGGAAAATCCTCAACAAGTTCACAGTCCAATACAGTGGAAAACAGCTCTGATACAAAATGGCATCCAAGATTCACCTCGCTGTTTAAAGCTACTGTGATTAATTTCCTTAGATTCATTCATTACTAATGTAATGGGTTTTGGCCATATGATGGCAGTGTGGGGAAAGGGGACAGAGCTTTAGTCCCCTTTAGTGGATTGGTTTGCTTTACATTGTATATTTGCGTCAAAGTCGTATAAGACTCACTTTGTCTGACATAAGAACAAATCCGACTTACGAACATGCTCCCGGAACAGAACTCGATCGTTAGTCAGGGACAGCCTGTATTCTCTTGTGAACGAATCAGCCAGGTTAGGTCTGTTTCTAGGACAGCTGGGCTAGACCACGCCCCTTCCACTAACACACAGGATGGCTGAACAGCCATACCTCAGGAACCCTATTATGTTAGAAAGGATTTGTTTTCACCATTTTGGCCAAGAAAAGTGACACTCCCTTTTCTCCTGGAATGTTCTCTAGTTATTTATCACTTTCCTTATATTTTGACCGTATTCTAATAGCTTTACAACCTTTTTTTTTTTTGAAATCTTAGAATTTATTTCCAGGTAGGTTACAGAAAATCCAGTTTCCTGATTGAACCAGTGCTCAATATGGAAATGTTTGGTAAGCCCGGTTAACCCTAATCAGCCCAGGGTGCAAATCTTTACTCTTAAGTATTTGTAATGAAACTACATTTTAATAAAATGTCTTTTTACTGACCTACATGATTAATGTGAAGTACAATATCCTGACACATGGCTCTACAAGCAACCAGGACCTAACCACTCATCTTTGTCTTCCCCACCCTTCTTTCTTTTTTTTTTCTTTCTTTTTTGTTCTCCTCCTCGTTCTTCAATCTATCCCTACCGAAGGACGAAAAGTACTGGAACCGACGTGTAAAGAACAACGAGGCGGCGAAGCGTTCACGTGACGCGCGACGTCTCAAGGAGAACCAGATATCCGTCCGCGCCGCTTTCCTCGAGCGGGAGAACGCCGCCCTCCGACAGGAAGTGGCCGACATGCGCAAAGAGCTCGGCCGCTGCCGCAACATCATCAACAAATACGAGAACCGCCATGGAGACTTATGAAGGGGAAATCAGATGAGGAAATAAATGAGTAAATAAAAGAATTAGCATTTTTCTTGTCTCTTGAAAAGGCAGTTTAAGTGCAGGGCCGTCAAGCCACGTTTTCAGAAGGTTTCGTTCCTGAACATGCACTAGAACACTTGGGAATCATGTTTCTTTAAACGTGTGGGATTGCGCGTGGCTGGACCGGATCAGTAATCCTAGTGAAAGGGAATGCTCACTAGGTCTAGAAGAAACACTGTTCGTGTTGATTTATTATTATTGTTATCAGTTTTGTTGTAGTTTTTTTTCTTTTTTTTTTCTTTGGCTGTAATACTACGCTAAACCCTGAGCTTGTGTAAATTTTTACAATATCAACTCAATATTCAGTGTTGCTCAGACTCTATGAGCATTTCTTATTCTTGTTATTTTTTTTCTTAGAGGTGACGTTGGTAATATTTTCTATGACAAAAAAAAAAGACCTTGTATATTTTTTAAACTTAATGGACAGTTAAAATTGCACAGAAAAGAAGAAAGACGAGAGGAGGATATGACAGCACAAAGATTCAGGAAGGAAAGTTGTATATTTTTATACTTAGAGGAGCAGACGGGCAAAGAGATTTTGGAAATAGTTTTTTTCCCTCTATATTTTATATAAATCTATATTATGTGTGGGTAGGGATATTTGTGAAGAAAGAGGGCTATATGAAGTTTTTCTTTTTTTTTTTTTTGGAAATCAGATTGCTTAGTGTCGCTGGATCGAGAAAGTCTGACATTGAATTTTAAGCAAAGCTTACACGGATGGATCGGGAACTATGAGCTGACGTTGAAGTATTACAGCAAACCAAGTGTTTCGAAATTACACTACGGATTTATGACGGCACCTAATTTTTTATATATATATATATATATATACACATGTTCAGTTCCTTTTTCTTCATTTTTTTTTCTGTTTTGTTTTGACTAGAAAGCAAAACTGAGAAAGCAGGAGGTCTGGACATTACACCCTTGACACTACATTAGAGCATTAGAGGAATGGATGTACAAATAACACGATTTTCCATGTATATATTTAATTGCTCAAGCTTTTATTCCATTTAAACACACAACCCGGACTTTTTGAATCGCATGTGCACAAACCGGACGTCTTTTAAGTCGACACACATAATCTAAGTTATGGGTTTCAGTACAGTGCTCCCTGATTCCTTACACAATCTTTTTCTCACATGTTATGTTTTTTTTTTGTTTTTTTTTCAAAACAGTGATTCTGTTGGGTTTTTTTTTTGGTTTTTTTTTGTCCAAGTTTAGTTTTTAGTCAGTGGGTTGCATGGTAGCGAGTTTCTTTCTTTTATTATTATTAGTTTTAATATACTCTTAACATCAGCACGGAAAAAACCCCATCCTGTCCTTTTGGTACAGATTCCTTGCACTGCTAACTGTCTCTGTTTAAAGATAAAACTTATATTAAATCTATTCAAAGTATTCTGTAAATTCCCACTACAGTATATTCTAACAAAAATGAATGCACCCTGATACTACTGTAAAAAAGAAAAAAAATCATCATATAGCTACTATTATATAAAAGTTATAAATGACCTATATGAAATTCAACTACTCTGTCACTAGGTGTGTGTGTGTAAATATCAATATATGTGAATATGTGATTGTAGAGGTAATTTGCATAAATGTAGTATATAAGGAAACCTAACGCTGCACAAAAAGTACCTTCACCCAGAAACGAATCAATTTGAAAACAAATTTTTAATAGAATAATAAACAAAATATATATATATATATATATTTCTTTTTTTTTCTTTTTCTTTCTTTTTTTTCAGAAATATGTCATTTTTAAAATAACGTTTAAAGGTTTTCATTTCGTCCACTGTTTCATTGACATACAGAATTCCATACACAAACCAGATTCATTTTCAGGACGATCGCTACAAAGCCACAGTACCTTCAAAAGTATTGGCACCTTTGACGTTCACGCACAAAAATGTATATTTAAATAATGTTACAAATGCAACTATGTAACGTTTTTAGTCTCACGCTGACGTTGTTTTATTAAGTTTAATTTTTATAGGTTTTTTTCCCCGTTTTTACACAAATCCTGCTTTCTTAATTATCCGTACCCTTACAATCTCCCAGGGCAATAAGAGCACAGAGTCTCTTCCTGGAAAGTCGGAGGCACTGACGACTTGAGGACTCTTATCTTCACACCTCCAGGACATGCAGAACTCTTTACGCTCCTTTGTACATCCCTCTTCAGTTTCAATACGGTTTGAATTCAGAGACTGAGATGATTTTCATGTTTCTGTAGCCGTTTCTGTGTTAAAACCCTTTTAACCCCGTGAACCTTCAGGCTATTTTCTAAACTTTCTTTGCATGGGTCTGACAGTATGAGCTCAGTGGTCCAATTCCTGCCAAATTAAAAGATTTTATGTGATTTTTAAAAATTTTATTATTATTTTTTGTAATGATCCTAGTTGTTTGGTGATATTTTTCCCACTGTTTGGTGTCTCTTCAGTATTGTAAGCTCTTTTCCCCATGGAAATGTATGAAAAAGTTTTTTTTTTTTTTTTTTTTTTTTAAATATGCAGCCACATATTTATATCCCAGGGAAACAACATGTTTCAAGGAAACAACAGTTCATGTGCAAATGCAAGATAATAATAATAATAATAATAATAATAATAATAATAATAATATATAGTCAAGATCTCAAGAATGTTTTGAATATGTTTGCATTTATATAAAATATTCCTCAATAATTTTGGCACATATACCTCTGAGACAAAAAAACTATATATATATATATATATATTTAAAAATACATCTAATGAGAATTATTTTTCTTGGAACAAAGATAAATAGTTTATCTATGAAAGTTTTTTGCTAATTTCTATTAAGGGTGCCAATAATTATGGAGGAGACACTATATAAAAAGCTCCATGTTGATTTGCACGTCATGTAACTTTTTTTTTGTGTTCATTTTTAAACATATTGTTACACTAATTATCGTTGCTAGTATTATCAGTTTTGATAATATTCGGCTGACTTTTTTCTTGTGATAAGATTTCTAATGAAACGCTCACCTCCGCCCGTCGCCATCTTGGAAAAACTCACGTTGCCATTTGACTGTTCATTGTTGGCACCATCAAATAAGACTCGTTTCTTGTGCGTATGTGTGTGAGTTTATATAAGCTGATAAAAAAAAATAACTGATTTGTTCTCCTGGAGGAATTGAATCTACTCCTTCTGCCAGCAATGACTTGGTGCTGCTTTTCCTCCCGCACATCAATGGAGTATGATTTTTTTGTTATATAAACTTTCTAGAAGCTTAAATTGAAACTTTTTTGGCAGTGCTATTTTTCTATATTACCCTGAACACACGTTAATGGAATTTCACAGGCACTGGTAGCTTATCCTCTTTTTTCCAATGACAAGTTTCTTACCAGTTGTTATTGCGGGTATTGTATTCATCATATTTTGCCTCTTTCCACATGGAATATTAACAGGTCCCTGGTTGTGACTGTTATTAACTACAAATACCAAGCGCATACAAGTTTTAAACCTAATAGAACCAATAATACCTACTGTTCTATGTTTTGGAGATGTTGGGAAATGTGGTTTGTTTTTTTTCCTGACGCACCAATAAACGAATGCCATTATTCACTGATACAAAACGCAGTTTGCCTTTTAAATGTTGTTATACAGTTACAAAGTGCAGAGTCTTCCAATTGACTGAACCGAAATATCTGGGCTTTATGAAATTTACTGGATTCACCACTGAGTGCCAAAAGTATGTAGCCAAATGACCATCACTCCCAAACAGTTTCCAGAAAGTTAGAAGCACACAGTTGTATAGAATGCTCTGTGTATGCTGTAACATTACTGGAAATAATAAGCCCAATTTTCTTCCATCATCAAAATGCCCCTGCGCACAAAGCGGAGTCCAAACAGATTGGGTTTGCCGAAGTTGGACTGGAAGAACTCCAGTGTCCTGCACAGAACCTTGATCAAACATGAACTGAAACTAAAGCCTCCTCAACATCTCACCATCATGCTCTTGTAGGTGAATGGGCAAATCCACAACAAGTGCTAAGTCCAGTGGAAGCCTTCCCAAAAGAGTTAAGGTTATTCTAACAGCAAAGAGGGGACTACATCTGGAATTGGATGTTCAGCACGCACATGAGGGGGTGTGATGGTCAGGTTTCCACAAACTTCCAATAACCATGGCCTTGGTGTTATTTTATATATTTGAGCAACACATATTGCATTATACTGTTCACACTCAATAGACTAATGACACATTTCTCAGACATATTGCATGACCATGATTTCTGCCCTTTATACACTTACTCCACCACCAGCTCAGTTGAATAACAGTGATTATTAATTATATACCAGTGAACCGGTGACAGGATCATGGGCACACAAGGCTCATCTATGCCCACGGGGACGAAAGGCCAGCATGTCCCGTCCAATCCCACAGAAAGCACCAATTGCTGATAAAAAGCACTGCTGACCACAATAGAAAAGCATCAAAACAACCAGTGCACCACAGCGCATCAAAAATGGGGAAAAACATGCCAAGAGTTCAAGGTTGTTCATCCGGCCTTCAGACTCCCCAAATCTCAATCCGACCAACAAGTCTGATCCACACAGGCCCCATCTCTCAAGCAATAGCACCCAAACGATAATCTGTTCAAGACGCTCAGGTCTTGTGGAGCCATGCCTCGAGGGACCAGAGCTGCCCAGGTGGCCCAAGGGGAACCTAACACAATTATATTAATATATAAACATAAAATAAGCCATTTTTGTCACTGCATTTTGGATCACTCTTCCAAGCAACGCCAATGGTGGGGAAACACCAAGAATTAGGTGGCACATGTTCAGTTGTTCAATCATCTACTTTCTAAAGGACATCCACCAGAGATGAAGTGTAATGAAAAAAACAAGGACAGCTTGATGTTATAGATGAGATTTGTCTCCATCGTAACTGCACTGTACGTACAGGTGGTAGAAAACCAGAGGACAGCTACACGGACTTGGGGAAACTATACATAGACAGTGCGAATAAATTTATCTTGAGCAGAGTCTTTATGGCTCTAGGCAGATGAAGCTCAAGGCGCGAGAGTTTACCATCACTCAACATACATCTGGTTAGTGTCAGCAGAGAAAGATCCAGTATATTGTATACCACTGTATTTCAGCTGTTCAACAAAACTTAATCTTTTATTGATTCATTCACAACTCCATAGGTTTTAAATTATGATGAAATAGACATTGCTCTTTGTAAAAAATGTAAAAAATGTAAAAAACAAAACAAAAAATCACAGATATAACCTGATGTAAGCACTACGCCGCTTGCTTTTCTTGAAAAATCACGGGGCAGCACATTCACTTGTTTTTCATAGAGAGACCAAGTGGTCAAAAATAGGAACTGCACCAAATACTCATAGAGATCCATTGGGGTCAGGATAATGCTGCCCCATGCCCTGGGGAAGGAGAGGCACCAGACACATAGTTACTGACAGAGGTGCCCGACTTAGCTAGGTCAAAAATATTTGGCTTCCAAAATCTTGTTTTATATTTCTACTTTCATTACATTTGTTTTTTTCATTAAAAAAAATGTGAAACAGAAACCTCCATTTTCCAATGTTTCCAGTGGGAAAGTTTCAGGTCTCTTTGTTCCAGATGGTTTTTAAAATATAGTTCAACTGGAATTTTTACTGAAATCTGGCAACGCTGGTTAATAAAATTATCATTAATGAGCACAACTCGCTATTCAAACACAGGTGTATTTAATACTGCTAAAATTGAGATGCTACATGTTCTACTGGATGGCGGCACTTTGTCAAGTCGCACCTACCTAGTATAAGGTTAGTCTTCAGTGAACTGGGATAATCCATCCATTCATCCATTATCTATGCCACTGTGTAGGGTCACAGGACCTGCAGCCTATCCTGTGAAATGTAGGGCACAAGGTAGGGATGGAGTGCCAACTCATTCAGAAGCACTCACAGACTCACACAACCAATCATACACTATGAGCAGTTTGCAAACACCAATCAACTTACCGTGAACGTCGTTGGACTGGAGGAAACTGGAGTTCCCGGAGGGAACCTACCAAGAACATTGAGAACGTGCAAACTCCCAACACTGGAGGGTCGAGGCCACTAATTCACCATGCGATAATCCTTCAATTTAACTTTGTTATACTTTTATTAACGTTGTCCCGTCTGCACCAATATACTGTATATAGACAAAAGCCACTGCTTCACCTAGGAGGAAATGAACATAGCCCATTTTCCTCTCTGTATAAGTTTTGAGAGGAAACTAGAGAACCCACGGGAAAAGGGCTAGAGCATATTGAACTCAGCATGGACTGTAACCTGGAAACTGTTTGGATTGTGTTGCTGTGCCACCTGAAGAAGCATCTGGGGTCACATATGAAACAGAGGAAACGAGATACAGAGCTAAACACGTTTTCAGAATGTTGCTATGTTTGTGGCGGCATGGCGGCTTAGTGGTTAGCACTGTCGCCTTGCACCTCCATGGTCCGGGTTCGAGTCCCTCCTCGGGGCTGTGTGCATGGAGTTTGCATGTTCTCCCAGTTCTTGGTGGGTTTCCTCCCACAGAACAAAGGCATTCAGATTAGGCTAATTGGCCTTCCCAAATTGCCTGTAGTGTGTGTGCCCTACCATCCTGCGATGAAGTGGCACCCCGTCCAGGGTTTCACTTGCCTCATTCCCTATGTCTTTGGGATGGGCTCAAGGCCCTAAAGGCGTATAGACCGTGAGTGAGTAAATGCCTGCTATGTTTGTCAAACGAGCCCTTGACGATGTTACGTTAAATGACATCTGTAAACAGGAAACGCCATTATTTTTCACACGGTGCATGCTAATGTTCTGCGCAATCATGCTAATATTGATTAGCGGCAATTACCTACAGTATGTTTACTGCATGACGAGGTTCCTTTTTTAAAAAACGATGCCATGTGTGGAGCTAAACGTTTGACTTTTTAGCTTTGACCTCTAGCTAAGCTCTTACATTCCTTATCCCTTTCTTTCTCTCTCTCCCTTTGAGTCTTTCTTTTTTCAGCTCACGCTGTGTCCTTTCGCTGATATTTTGCTGGCGGGCCTGTTAAGAGACTGCTCACACCTCTCAATTGGTTGTTGCCATGGAAACCGGAATTGTAACAGACAGAGACTGTTTTCTCCCTGCAGAGGTGGATGAGGTGAAGAGCCAATGAACGGTGAACGTGTGTGTGTGTGTGTGTGTGTGTGTGTGTGTGTGTAGGTTTCTGCCTGCCTGCCTTCTAAGATAGAGAGATATAGTACGATAAAAAGAGATGTTAGACAAAGCTAAAGAGATAAGACAGTCATTGCATGTTTTCCCCTGTGTGTGTGTGTGTGTGTGTGTGTAACACAAAGAGAGATAGAGAGAGAGAGAGTAATAAAGCTGTGTCTGTCAGATGAAGCCTCTTCTCGGGAGAACTCTCAGAGATGACTGTTGTTCAGCTGTGTGTGTGTGTGTGTGTGTGTGTGTGTTTAAGGCATTTCATTAGCTTTGTTATAAGAGTCATGGTTACATTAAATAGCCCTTATTAAAATGGTAATCAAGTGAACACACATGTGCGCCTGAATGATGCGTGCATGTGTGTGTCTGTACATATGCTACAT
>JAOVVB010000011.1:10055526-10072619 GCA_028570985.1 Heterobranchus longifilis | reverse complement strand
GTACAGACCCAGTGACAGTCACAAGGTGGTTAGCCTAGACATGTTCAGCCCTTGCACCAGATATTGTAGGTTCACTGTTCCTGAATATCTCTTTCTCTGAATAGATTTGTTTCAGAATTCTTTCTATACACCCCCCTATTGACTCGCTTTCATCCTTTCCCCCTTGGGAGAATTCTCAGACACCAGCTTAAGGGCTCTTCTGTTACTCTATTAGCTCAAGTAGAGGCAAGGAACATAGAGGCGAGTCAACACAGATGTAGATTTCAGGAGCTGAACGTACCCAGACAAAAAAGCCTTATATTTATAACCAATGCTTTTTATATTTAATGTAAAAGAAAGTGAATAAAAAGTCAATTTTCAAGTTAAATAAGTTACTCGATCATATTGGAAAGTAATACCAGTTCCAGGTTCCAAATTTCATAGTTACTAAAAGAAATTCATGCTGTATTACTGTGTCCTTTTAAATCACAGTTTCTTGGTGATATACTCTGTGGTGCCACTTAAAATAAATTTATTCTGCAAGTCACCAGGCAAAATGCTTCATGGATGTTTTTGCTTCTGCTTTTTGTCGACTTGTTACCTTCTTGGCCATTTTTGTGATGTACAGTAGGTGTTACTCATTTTCTAGCCGTAAGGGAAGGTTGATAAGGATAAGTTGAAAGCTGTGGAAAAATACTTAGAATGCATTAAACTATACAGTCAATTTTCACCACTTTTTTTTTTCACTTCAGCTATGAAGTTTTACTGCTTCATAGCTCAGTTTTTTGTTTGTACTGCTGACACTAATCTCCAGTGTGACGAGGTTTTAGAGTACTGTGTCCTCATTGGCCAGCTCCATTGGGTGGGTGGTGCAATGCCAATGCATCAGTGCTTTTGGGGTGGGGGGTGGTCTTACAGTACAGCATACTCATTGGGTGACAGTTTTTTTGCTGGCCTTTTCAGTGCTGCACCCTCATTGGCCAACTTCTATGGATGGGTCTTGCAGGATTGCATTCTCATTGGCCAGCTGGCTTTGACCTGGTCTTAAAGTACAGCATCATTACTGGCCGGCTGCATTAGAGTGAGTGTTACAGTACTGTGCCCTCATTGGCCAGCTGTCTTTGGGCGTGTATTATAATACTACATCCTCACTGGCCGCCTGCATTTGGATTTGTTTTACAGTATTGGATCCTCATTGGCCAGCTGTCTTTGGGCATGTCTTATGGTACTCTGTCCTCATTGGCCGGCTGCCTTTGGGTGTGTCTTATAGTACTGCGTTCTCATTGGCTGGCTGCCTTTGGGTGAGCTTTACAGAACTTTCTAAAGACAAGCTGGCTTTAGATTTGCAGTTTTTCTGAATAAAAAGCACTATATAAAATGTACAATTTTATTTTTTAAAATTTATTTAGATTTAAGGGTTTATGATCTTTTGTTCATGTGGAAGAAAAACAGGTTTGCCTACAGTTACTTGGTTTGTAATCACTGCTAGACACTCATGATAGGAAGTGTGTATCAGAATTAGTCTTACATGAACTGAATTACTTCAGTGGTGGAAAATCAATAATTGTCTTGTCCAGCATGGATTTGGCTTATTATTCTGTTAATACTAGTGGAGACGTCCCTATAGCTCAGAAGATGTCTGGATTAACTTCAGTAGGGTCTGTCTACCTATTAGCCTAAAGTTGGTTAGGGAAGGGTGTGTAACTCTTCTGATTTCACATTTAACTGAATTTTGAAAAAAAATAGCAAAAACGCAAATAATAGATGACTGTCCTTAACATCTCAAATCCACTTGCAAAACTCCTCAAAAAGGCGAGAGTGTGAAAGAGGGCAGGCGTATCATAGCAGCGGACCTACTACCACATGGTGTCGTGGTCATGGTCACGAGAGGATGAAAACAGCTTCTGTTGGTTTGGAACGAAAGAAAGGTTTGGAATCTGTCCTGATCCTCTCGTACAGCTTTTGTTCCTAATATCCTCTCGGTTCAGCCTTTTATTCTATCTGTATATTTCCAAGTAAATTTACCCTCCTAAAACAAGACATGATCTAAAGCATGCAGACTTTTCAAAATTTCTTCTTTGCTTCGCTTGCGCTTCCGGCTAGGGCTGGTGTTGAGCACAATCTGCATCCTAGGAAATGACTTGCATGCAAAGAATATGCATGAAGTAAGGTACCTGTGGTGCAATAAACTGAAACAGAGCACTCCTCTGGGTAATGCGAAACACCAAATAAAGATGCCGGCTTTTAAAATGACAGAACCGATCCTGCGAGTTGTGCATCAAAAGAGGAATTGGCAATTTGCACTCAGCAGCTAATGATGCATTTTTCTGTATAGAAACAAATTGTGATCAAATGATAATTAATCAACGCAAACTAGGGCTTGTGTGTTGAGACAAGTCCAGGACAGACTTCCTGACACATCGCTATGTGAGTGAACGCTACTCCAGGCTGGTGCCAGGCACTTCATCTTTGGAGGAAGGAACAAAAAGTCCTGAATGACAGGAAGCTTCAGCTTCAGCTGTAGGGAATTCTGTAAATGCCACTCAAAAAAATGTACGGCGAGACACTACAGCAAATAAGCTGACATCCAGAGTCGGGTGTGTTCATGTGGTGAAGGGAAATATGAGTTTGGACGCTTTTGTTTTTATTATTTATTCTTATATCTTTCCAGTGAATAGCCTATATCCACTTCATGTTTACACGAATGATGCTTTTGACTTTGTGCCTATAAATATAAATAAAACAAGGTATATTGTATTTATAGGCATACATAAAGGTACGTTTAGAAAATATTAATTTCTAGGGAAAAATTTATAAAGACATCACAAATGACCTATATTACTGCTTTGTTGCAAAGCCATTGTTGCAGTTTAGAGACGTCTGTGGCTGTTTGGTCATTCTTCTTGGCGAATAATTTTCCATAAGGTTTACGAATGTCCTTCTGACAGACTAAAATGGTTCTTTAAGTATTGTAGAATAATCTAGACTGTCTGGCCAAACAAAAATATCACTCATTCAAATATTTCACCTGATCTTGGAGTCCTGGAATGTGGTCGTGCCATCAGGGAAGAGAAACACCATAGATGTGATAACCTGCTCATTCAGTACATTCAGGTCGTCAGCTGACTTCATTTTATTGCCACATACCGTTGGTGAGTCTTCAACTAAAGCAAGCGTAGATCATAACACTGCCTCCACAGACTTGTACAGTGACCACTATGCATGATGGGTGCTTCGCTTAGTGTGCTTACCCTGTCATGCCCACTGCTCTGGAATAGGCTCAATATGGACTCATCAGACCACACGACCTTTTTCATTGCTCCAAAGTCCAATCTTTATGCTCCCTAGCAAACTGAACGCTTTTTGCTCATCACATCCTCATTGATCGACAGGCTAAAGAAACAATTAAAAAATTGGTTGTTTGTTTAAGAACCTCAGCAGCAACCTCATTTCCCCTCTCGTCTGTTTCAACCACACAACATTCAGCATCAGCAGTATATTAGTCACCAGCCTGAACATCTGTCATCATCTGCACCTGCTTCTAACCGGTTATCTAATGTGTGACCTGGGGGTAAAGGAAAAAAATATATATTATATGTATAAATATATTAAATGTACCATTTTGTATTCCGACATATTTACAGTGCACTTTTCAGATATTTATTTGTAATTTTTTTTTTTAAAAACCATTCATCATTTTCCTTCCACTTCACAACTGTGTGCCACTTTGTGTTGGTCTATCACATAAAATCCCAATAAAATACATTTATTTGTGCTTTGTGGTTGTAACGTGACAAGTTCAAGGGGTATGAATACTTTTGCATGACACCGTATCTAGGCTAACAGAAAAAATAATGACATAAGTGGTTTACATTTAGAAGACGCCCTTATCCAGAGCGACTAACATTTTTAGCCCTTTATGCATCTGACCAGTTGGGTTAACAGTTTTGCTTAAGGGCCCAACAGGGACAATTTGGTGGTTGTGGGATTTGAACCTGGTACCTTCCGAACCGTAGTCCAAAGCCTTAACCACTGAGATACCCCTGACTCTTATGATCGTTCTTATGATCATTAAGAGGATCACATCCAAATTGTTTAAAAAAAATCAATACATTTATTGACAACAGATACATAAATTCCTGACTATGATTACGTTACCTGTAATAACCTTCAGCATTTAGAGATTAAATAATTGTACAGGTCGGTTTTACGGTTTAGATCATTATGCGAATATTGGTAATGAATTGAATAAAAAATGTAATGCTCAAAAATTGAATGGTATTAACAGTCTGCATATGATTCACAGTTTGTAAGACCTTTTGCTCGGGGTGCACCACAGACGGGTAATTTTATTAAGGAGAACGGGAAAAGGGATTGGTTTTAAGGAGGGAGGAAAGTAGTGAGGTGTGCACGTGCACGTCTCTGGGGCGCATGGCATCTCCCTGCTCACATGCCACTCTTAATTTAAACATCCCCTGGACTTCGGATCTCCAGACCTCTAGCTCCTCCAAGCCTCGCTTTTAGCTGATAGCTGATCTAGCGGACCAGCCCCTTCACGCACCTGCAGGTAGGGAGGCTGCCTACCTAGTGAGCCTTCGGGGTGAGCAATAAAAGATTTACTTTTATTGCACGCCCGTCACTGACACACGCCCTGACACAGCTCTAGTAAATATAAACGTTACAATTGTATTAAAAAACGCAAACAAATTGGCTGAATACTTAATCCAAGTCTACAACTACAGGTCCAGAATTATAGTATAGACTATAATTTCAAAGCTTCGCAAACTTCTCCATCATGGAATTTAACTGCACTACTGTATAAACTGCTTGTTTTTTATGTGTTGTCAGTAATTATTTCTTTGTGTGTTTATGGTTTTATTCATCCAGGCTGAAATATCTCGATCGTCTGATCATCACGTGACTCAAGTACAACGCAAGTCCCTAACTCCCGTCCCCGGCCTCTTGAGTGAAGTGATATGTAGGTACATATATTTCTTGTACATTTCTCTTGATTTTTGGGTTGCAGTCCATGATCAGGGGTTGGGAATTCATATTTTTGGGCTTGTATGGGGGAGGGGGAATGACAATTTGCTTCTGTCAGTGTTCTAACAATGTACAGTATGAATTCATAATGAGGGACGAGGCTGTGAAAGAGGACTGATGATCATGGTGCTGCTTGATGAGGCTTATTGGAATGAACTATAACTCATGTCATGGTGGAAACCGGATGAGGCTTTGTTACCGAGGCTTAAATCAACAGCACCCGAATGTTAAAAGAGCTGAAATAAGAGTTTGGTTTGACACAGGGAAATGGTTATGGTGTGTGTGTGTGTGTGTTTATAGAGTCATTCTGGATAAGCGGTCCTCTCAGAGGGACAGCAGCCCACTGTGGACTTGTAATACGAACAAGTGACCATCTGCTTAGGCCTTTCATTCTTCCCTGAATCAGCTTTTACTGACAAAAAAAAAAAAACATAACAGAAACACACTTTAACTTTCTGCAATGTCCTATGCCTAAGATCTTGTATTTGATACCAGTTTTGGTCTTGATGGGCTCAACAGATGATCAAAGGATAAAAAGCGATTTAATTGGCAAACAATGACGTCTCAGAAAGCGAAAATCTCTTGAACCTAGTCCAGTTTATTTCCTGTTTCTTAGAATAAGATGACATTGGTACACCTGTTCAACTACTAATTAGCACAAATATCTAATCAGCCAATCACATCACAGCAACACAGTTTATCTGAAATGATCTGTTAAAGTTCAGACCAGCATCAGAATTTAAGTGACTTTAATCGTCTCATGGTTGTTGGTGCCAGACTGAGTATCTCACTGAGGTCTGAGTATTTCTCTGATCAACTGGGATTTTCACACACAACCACCTCTAGGGTTTACAGAGAATGGTCTGAAACAGAGAAATCAGGGTCAGCACTGTCACCTTGCACCTCCAGGGTCCGGGTTCGATTCCTGGCCAGGCTCAATTCCGGTCTCTATGTGCATGGAGTTTGCATGTTCTCCCCGTGCTTGGTGGGTTTCCTCCCAAAGACATGTAGATTAGGCTAATTCGCATTCCCAAATTGCTCGTAGTGTGTGTGTGTGTGTGCCCTGCGATGGATGTACCCCGTCTCGTGCCCTAAGCCTCCTGGGATAGGCTCCAGGCCCCCTGCGACCCTGAATACAGGATATGCTGATAGCTGATCTAGCGGACCAGCCCCTTCACGCACCTGCAGATAGGGAGGCCGCCTACCTAGTGAGCCTTCGGGGTGAGCAATAAAAGATTTACTTTTATTGCACGCCCGTCACTGACACACGCCCTGACACAGCTCTAGTAAATATAAACGTTACAATTGTATTAAATAACGCAAACAAATTGGCTGAATACTTAATCCAAGTCTACAACTACAGGTCCAGAATTATAGTATAGACTATATAATTTCAAAGCTTCGCAAACTTCTCCATCATGGAATTTAACTGCACTACTGTATAAACTGCTATAAACTTACTTGTCAGTAATTATTTCTTTGTTTGGATAAAGCGGTATAGAAGATGAGTGAGTGAGCTATGCTAAAGAGCATCTCTGAACACACAATACAGTATGTAGAACCTTGAAGAAGATGGGTTATAGCAGCAGAACTCCAGAGCTCCTGTCAGCTTAGAACAGGAAACTGAGGGTTTACATGGGATCCCCAAAATTGAACAATAAAAGATTGGGAAAAAACGTCTAATGGTCTAATGAGTCTCGATTTCTGCTGTGACATTCAAATGAATTTGGCGTAAACAACACAAAAGCATGGATCCAACCTGCCTTGAATCAGGCTTGAATTGGTTCAGGTGGTGGTGTTTGATGTGGGGATATTTTCGTGGCACACTATGGGCTCCTTAGTACCAGTAGAGCATTGTTTAAATGCCACAGCGTATTGTTGTATCCATGTCCACTTAATTATATCCATAGGATCACACGCCATAAACCTCAAAACTCATCTCAACTGGTTTCTTGAACATGTCAATGAGTTCACTGGACTCAATCGGCCTCCACAGTCACCAGATCTCAATCCAGTAGAGCATCTTTGGGATGTAGGGATGCAGGGACAGGGGTCTGCTTGGTGGTTAAGGCATCCGCGAGGTCCCTGTTGGGCCCTTGAGCAAGGCCCTTAACTGCTCAGATATGTAATGAGATAGAAATTTAAGTTACTCTGGGTAAGGGTGTAAATGTAAAATGCCTAAAAGTAGAAGTTGAACAGAAGATTCACATCATGGACCTACAGCCGACTCATCTGCAGCAACTGCCTGACGCTTTCATGTCAATATGGACCAAAATCTTGTGGAGTGAAGTCAGCTCTGAAGGCGAAAGTGGCCCAACTTGGTACTAGTAAGATGTACCTAACAAAGTGGCCAGTGAGTATGGGTCTAGAAACAAGTTTATATTCATTTTTTATAATCATATATTAATAAATAGGTGATGTTCACTTGATCTAATATGTTTTCGCTTGAGGAGTTATCGTTTATTTTGCAGAGCAGTGTTCAGGTCGGGCTACAGTCCTGTCAGAACGATCTAATCTATTATCTATTACAGTGGTTTATACAGCCTCATCGATCAGAAATCTGATGGCCGGCAGCACTATGAAGAAGCTAAGCATGCACAGAGACTAATGTTCTGAGCCTCTTAAGGGACAAAAGACAGGGAAAGAATATGAAAATAACAGCAGAACAAAAATAATGTTAGAAGAAAGAATAAATTATTAAAAACGATTAATTCATTTATTAAAAAGTATTGGAAAAGTTTATTAACTTCATTAAATTTAGATTTTAAATTCTATTTTATTTTGTAATTTCATTATTTTCATTATTATTTTTTTATTGCATTGCAAAATTCTATCTTAAGTTTAATTGTAATTTTTTAAATGATATAAGGGCGTTTTTCATTTAAATTTCAAAATAGCATATCTTCTCATCCCGAGGACCGATTGTGATGAAACAAAGCCTACATGTTACCTCAAGCACAGCCGAAACCACACGTGAAACTCCAATTAAAATTCCTTTAGTAGTTTTTACGTAACATGTGCACAAACAAACATTCCAAAAAACATCTTGATGTGTTCTAGTACTCGTCTTTCGTCCTCTCAAATAAATCTTTTGAAAATATCTTCAATGTACGGACACACCAACTTTACAGTTTTATTATATGTATAGATATAATGTATATCACTTTTTTCCCGCACTTTTTACGCTAGGCAATATGATTTTTAGAATTGAGTCGGTTTTGCATACTTCTGATTGCACGTACCTCCAGGAGTCGATCAAAACTTGTTTTGCAAGATTAAGTGAAGCACAACATGGAAGAAGAAAACTGCGCCACTTTCAGTAGCGTTTTTAAAGCAGCCGGTGCCAAGAGAAATCATAAATTAAGGTCAAGTGAGGTTTAATGTTTATTTATTTCATATTTTAATGAATTTAAATGTCTTTTCTAAATTTTTAATTGTTTATATATGCAAAAATATGATTATAGTCTTGAAAATGAGTAATATTGGTACAGATTATTTGCATTTACATTATTTCCTATGGGAAAAGGTGTTTTGCAATACAAATTCAATATGTGTAGTACAAAGTCATGTGTCGAAGTACCACTGTATTCCAGTAGAATTAAAATTTATGCGTTTTGAAAGCAATGATAACTTTGGTTCTACAGTACATAACATTTCAGAAAACCCAAATCCACAGTTTGATATCTGAAGCCTTCTCCGTCGACACACACCAGCACAACTTCCGTATAAACAATGCTGTGTTGCCGGTTTGGATCCGTGCCCCCATGTTTCTGTGGTTTTTAAAGACGCTTTGTGCAAAACTTACCTTCCCTGCAAAACACGTGCAACCAACGGTACGCCCTTATTATTCTTCTTATGGCAGCTGGCGTTGCATTTTCTGCCTCGTGGTACATCGCTCTCGCGGTAGCAGATTAAACAGGTACAGGAGCGGTAGCGTGAGAGCGAACTGTCCGCTACTAGTTAATGGATCACAGAGGTTATTGTTGTCTTTGACAGATTTTTTAATAAATATATATTTAGGCTCCGTCCATATACCCGAGTGTATTATATGTGTGGGAAACACTGCTGCTTTACATTTGAGAAACTATAAACACACCAGCACTAGCAATACTTTACATGCACTCACTGAACCATCATACCGTCAGGAAATGTACCGCAGGGTGAAGCCGCGGTGCTGCAGTGGGAGTGAAACCTGGCAAGCTGATGGTAAAAGACGTTTTTTTGGATGCCCTGTGACACATCTCACTCTTCCACTACTGTACATCATCCACAAACATGAGAATTAAACATTTAAACTTAACAAACCAATCATAAGTATGGAACTATGTGTGTGTGTGAGAGAGAGAGAGAGAGAGAGAGAGAGAGAGACTATTTATAGAACATGTGTGAGATTTTTTTTTTTTTGCCTTTTATAATAAGCACATTCATCAAATAATATAAAATCATAAATGAAGTGTCATCTCCCAGTGTTCCTACTGTAGGGATACTTTTAAATGCTGTTACTCCCTTTGCATTCAAACCTATTGTAATCCCATTCCGTTATAACTGCAGGTCCTCATGAAGCCCATATGCCAGACAAATGGAATATTTCAATAGCCTTTAAACTGAAGTGGTGATTAAATTTGCATCTGTAATACCGATATTACAACAGCGGTGTCAAACATACGGCTTGCGGACGGGGACAGTCCCAGGCCATGAAAGAAATTAGTTTTAAAATAAAATCTTGTTGGAAAGGTTAGGGGAAAAAAAGAAGCTATGCTTTTTTGTTATTTCACCAAAGAATAGGAGAGCGATACACCAGGGTGATAAATCCATCTACAGAAAATCTGCTAATGATATATAATTCAGCATTCTGACCTTCTCCAACACCATACTACTCCCAGTGACCTCAGGTCAGCTAATCAGTCTTTCCTGTCACTTGCCCAGTCCTGGCTTAAGGGAAAAGTAGATTGGACCTTTTCTCTTCTTGCCTCGAGGCTATGGATTTTATTGTCACTCAACCTGGGTTTGGGTGATCTGTTTGCCCCTTCTTTCCCCTCTCTTTAGTTTAAAACTTTTACTGCTTCCTCTCATTAATTCATTTTAATTTTATGCATTTGATAATAGTGATGATGATGATGATGATGATGATGATAAAAATAATTTTACTTAATTGTGGTTCTAAATTAGGTTGCATAGTGGTGTAATGGTTTGTGCTGTGGCCTTACACCTCCAGGGTTGGGGTCTACCTTGGGTCTGTGTGCATGGAGTTTGCTTTTGTCCCCCCCATACTTGGTAGGTTTTCTTCTGTTTTTTTTCCACAGTCAAAAGTCATGCAAGGAACGTTAATTGACATTTCCAAATTTCCACAAAATTGTGTTAGTGTGATGGATTGCCTTTAAAACTCTTAGTGATCTTGAGTATTATTAGTAGACTACATTGTTTGTATTTAAGACCTAGCAGCAGAGAATCTCAGAATGCACAGCACGTCACCTACAACAACAGAACCCCTCATTGGGTTACCCTGCTGTGGGTCAAGAACAGGAATCTGAAGCTACAGTGGGCAGATTGAAAAAGCATGATAGGATAATTACATGTGTCAAAGGTAGCAGAGGCAGAGGAATTGCTATTAAAGTAGCAGTACATGTGTAAAGTCAGTTGTTTTTGAAAGCTAAAACAACATTTAAACCACCCAGGTTTTGGGTTCCCCTTGTGCCACAGGGGGATCTTTGGCCCCCTTGGAGAGTGGCTCTGGTGGGGTGTGCTGAGGTGTCTGGAACCAGGACGCTGGCAGCTGATCCATTGGGTGGTGTGGGTTGTAGGGTGGGACCTCCGTGGATTGGACTTATGTGTCTAGCACATCCTATGGGTGCTTGATTAGATTGGGATCTGAGGAATTTGGTGGCAGGGTTGGTGGCTCTTTGCCTGCTAAGCCCCCATACATGCCAGACTTTGATATACCGATACCTTTCAATTGGGAAAGCTGTACTATGTTGTTGCATTGTCTTTTCTCTGAGATCAAACCAGATGGGTTGTCCTTTGGTTCCCGCGGGCATGAATGAGTTGTTGGTGCCCATGATCCTGTCACCAGTTTGCTATAGTGGATAGTTGATCAGTGTTGTTCAGGTCATCTGGCGGTGGTGTTGATGTTATGATTGATTGGTATACTTTAATCAAAATAAAAAAGGTTGGATCAATGACATTGGGATAACATTTGAATTAATAACTCCACCACAGTGACTTCAAATCCCCATACCTACTGATGCTAGGGTTTTTTGCGGGGGGTTGGAGGCAACAAAGTCGATACCTAGACTTTAGCCAGAGGCACCAGTAGGGATTCTGGGTCCCCTTGAAATATTGGGTCGACAACCTTGACAAATCCAACCTGTTTTAGTTGCCATAGCCTTTTTAAAGGTCACATGTCACTCAAGAGCTCTTGGAAGCATCCCTACTTACCAACCCTACCTCCCCCTTTTACACTAAATGCTAGCCACTGGTGCCCTAGGGAACCTGCTTCCAATGGTAGTAGATTCACAGATATTGCTTTATCCAGCAAAGAGCGAACCAAATAAGTCCTCAAACAGTTAAATGCAATGTGATTTGCCGTTAAGCGACAGAAGTGCTATAAATAAACGTCGATATTTGTTTGTTTCAATGTTGTCTTTGTCATTCGTTTAAAGTAATCCCAACATAATTTCGCCAAAGTCATTCTAACTTTCTAAAAGAACCAGGTCCGATGTCGTCACAAATTAATTACAAACATATGATATTATACAACATTAGGCTGTTTCTATCCGTGTCTCGGGTTAGTGCACAATGCAGCTCTGAACAATTGCATTTAAGATTCAGCATAGTCAGCCTGAACACCAAGCAGTTAAATCCTTTACATGGTATACTTTCTGATTATCACCCATATGCCAAACGTTTGATATCATCTTGTCTCAGATGGTCGTTTTTATTCAGCACCTGTTCCCATGTAATGACTTGCATCTTAGGGTAAGTGTGAATATGATAGCTGGTGTACGGACGGCCTTTTCTTGCTGTGATGAGTGGAGCATTTGGTGTAATGGCTTATGAGTCTCGTGGCATAGGAGAGAAGACCTCAATGTGTTCGCCGTTATATCACCATAGATCAAACCCCGTTTTCCTGGCACACTCTATGGTCCTTTACGCCGCAGTAGGAGTGGCAGCTGGTGCACAGAGCGACCTGAAAATGATTCATGGAGTTGCTAGTGTTTCACTCGCCAATTGAGCTGTACTGCTCCGCGTATCTTTCATCGACTGATTGATCGAATGATAAGAGTCACAATGACTCCGGAGCCTATTACGGCAGCGTTGGGTACGAGCCAGAAGTACAGCTTGAGTTGGTTGGCTGACCTTTGCAAGGCATCTGGTTTTTTTTTTAAATACCTAGGGGTAATTAGTGTAGACACTCATCCTGTTTTTCTATCTATCTATCTATCTATCTATCTATCTATCTATCTATCTATCTATCTATCTATCTATCTATCTGCTTAATTAGATTAGGATGTACTATACAGATACAGAAGGACAATTAGATTTTCTGTGTGTGTGTTAACAGACTCGTTTATATTGATGGGGTAAACCATGAAACAGTGCTAGGGTGTAATGGTGATTACTTTTGATATTGCTTGAGATGTCCTTGTAGAACAATAATAAACAAATCTAAACTATTAAATGACACACTCACACACACACACCATCTATACTGCTTTATCCTGACTACAGGGCCTGATGCCTAACTCAGGAGACTTGGGGTACGAGGCAGGGTACACCCTGGACAGGGTGCCAGACACACACACACACTCACACACTACAGGCAATTTGGGAACACCAACTAGACTAATCTGCATGTCTTTAGACTGTGGAAGGAAACTGGAGTACTCGGAGGAAACCCACCAAGCGAAGGGGAGAATCTGCAAACTTCATGCACACAGAGACCAGACCCTGGAGTTGTAAGGTGACTGTGCTAACCACTAAGCCACCGTGCTGCCTTAAATGGCAGTCTATCGTTACTTTTAAGTCCGTCGTTGCTTCAATTGCAGTTGTTAAATGCTATGATGAACTGGCTCTCGTAAGGACTGTCCCAGGAGAGGGAGACCAAGACCAGAGGAGAAGTTCTTCTAAAGTTATCATGGTCAAAAATCGGCAATTACAGGAACGAACAACAACTTAGATTAGAACATGTATGAGTGACCTGGGCATACTTAAGAATCATCTCGACTACACCCCCTTCTGAGAGAGAGGTTTATTACACGTTGTTCCAGCTCCAGACTTCTGTAATAAATGTCGCCATGTTGCCATACGCAACGTAGTATCTATTGGAGCGCTGTTTCTTATGTGTACCAAAATCTTATAGTTTACATCTGAAACAAACTAGTAGATCTATTAGAGTGTGCTATTTAATAGTTTAGTGTACAGGGTTGAATTAAGTCTTAAAGAATACTTATTTCGTAGTTAAGTTGGCTTCAGCTATTTTATTCATGGGTGGATCCGTGGATATAGTATCTAGTGCACAGGGTTGGATTTAGGCATTTTTGCAAATTTGCATATGACAATTTTTTTCCGAGCATCAAAGCTGTTTAACAAGAAGTTTTCTATATATTTGGACTCAACGATTAATTACGAAGTGGCACGACCAACCTAGAAATCCTTCCTTTCTGACTTTGATTAACTTAAGAAATGTGACAGTGTTTTTTTTTAACGATTTCAAAACTTCCACAACAGACGAATGTTTTTTGTCTGGCTTTGATTCCTCCTGAACCGTGACACACCGTATTGAACTTCAATTCGGGATCCAATCCAGGAGTGCGGGAAAGCCCTCTCAAGGTCAAGTAGTATATTAGAACTCCTAACTGATAGTCATTAGCCTTCGTGTTTGACAGAGTCATGCTTCATTAATATGTTTTGAACCCGAAAACACCTACATAGCCATTCTGACTTTTCATATTTGCCAAAGAATATTAATCCAAATACTACTCAAAGCTGTACATTAGTCAGATATGGGAGGAAAGTAATTGCATACATGTCCAGTATACAGTAGGGACACAGAGACTCGTGTCACACTCAAAGGTTCACTAATGTCTGAGTCATAATGTGTGTTGATTAGATCTCTTTTACTCTCACTCTGTCATAGTTCATCACTCATGCTTTGAGGCCTGCAGTAATTTTAAACACACACACACTGGGCACAGCCTACAGCTGCCTCGTGCATTCATTAAACCAGTTGTTCAGATACTAATTGTATCCCATTGGTTTTACAATTTGTCACTTAAAAGAAATGCACTGCTGCTGAGAGAGAATCTCCATTCGCACTTGACACGTTTAATATGACTAAATGTACAATTAAAAGCGTTCTTGTTTTTTTCTTCTTTGTCAAGGTTGTCTACCTGAACCAGTCCTCACCATCCACTACGCCACATCATGGTGGTGCAGCCTTCGATCTCATTCCTATTGGCCGTGCTGGCGTGCAGCGGGCCGGCCTGGTCGTCCCCGCCGCTACTGCTCCGCCCCCGGGAGCGAGAGAGGGACTCGGGCGGGGCTTCGGGCGGAGTCAACATTGCCGTGGTCCACTCGGGCTCCTCCCACCTCCCGGAGACGAGTGTAGGGGTAGGGGGCACCTTGGCGGCAAGTGCAGGCACAGGAACAGGAGTGGGCACAGGCTGGTCGGGGCAGGTGGGTGAGAGCGTGATGACGCCATGGGGCCCGGCCAATGTCATCTGGTTGGCAGTGAACGAGAGCAGTCCCGGGAGTTTGCTTCTGCAGCTGTGCGAGCTGCTGGCCAGCACACCACTGCAAGGCCTCGTGTTCGAGCAGGAGAAGCCGCCGCCGCCCGAACGTGCCCCGTTGGCACCCGTGCTCGAGTTTGTTTCAGCACAAACCGGCGTGCCTATCATGGCCGTGGGAGGTGGAGCCGGGCTGGGCAGAGAGCCACAGGTAAGCTTTTAGTCATGGATAACAAATATTTCTCATGATTTATCATAAAATAATACATTTCCCCTGATTTTAATGAAGTATATTATTTTTCATTCCCATTTCTTGATTAATCACTGATAATATTTCACTGACACGGCGCTCTGAACCATGATTTCTAGTCATAGCATTATTCACCTTGTCACTTAACTAGAGGGCTCATTGAATCATGGTGTGCATCTCACACGAAAGAAAAAAAAACAAACAAAAATCAGTGAAACTCGGAAAACCTGAGACTAGTGGGGACGCGCACTTGTCCTTAAAGACCACATTCAATTAAAAACCCAGCTGAAATCTCCTTAGCACAACCCCAAGGGATAGAACCTGTCAGCAGAGGAGCAGAAGAGCAGAGCTGCCTCTTAGACAGGCTTGCCTCGGGGAGCGCACATGTGACCTTCTGCAGCACGCATTCAATCAATTAGCTTTTAGGTCGTTTAAAGGTGTGTTGCTCGCCAGAGCCAACACAAGCCCGCTGAGGATTCCCTGAACGGTTGTTAATGACTGAAGTTGCACAGGGGTGCATGTAAACAGCTCCGACAAAGAAGGGAGAGTCAAAACAGGCACATTTTGAGCTCTCGTATCAGTGTTCACTTCCATAACTTCAAATGAGAATAAATCTATCATCGACCATAATCCTCCTTGGTTTCATGTGTGTATGTCTGAAATTCGGTTGCACTAGCGTGGCCAGGAATATAAATCCATGTTATGGGAGTCAATGTTTTTTAATAACTTGAAAAAGACTTTTCTATGGTAACTGTGTGTATATAAATAAAACACAGGCTTGTCAAAACGTACTCTTTCAATATCTTTTCGTTTCAAACGTTGGAGGACCTGAAACCAGTCCCAGAAAAATGTTCGTATGTAGGTATGTCTGTCCAGCCAGATTACGTCACAGCACCTAGAGGTGGGCGTGGCTAGACGCGTCACTCAACAGAGCAAGATAGTTTACCGTACAGTACATACACACAGAGTATGCGGATGACACATAAACGACCGTAATGCACCTACAAGCCGGCACACTCCTTAATACACAGTAATCATGGCTTGCTCATAAAATGGAACGTATAGTATGAAAACTGAACCTTGCGCCATAAATGAAATCAAAATGTTGAGTAGAAGGGAGCAGTTTTGTGCCAGATTATAAACCGCACATTTTAACATGCGTGAAACGAATCATGGATGCGTCTCAAATCGACCGCTGGACAGAATTTAATTCAACTTTAATCTGCCTGAAGTTTAACCTGCACCACAAATGAAATTAAGATGTTGATGTTATGAAGAGTTTATGTGCCGGATTTAATGATCTACTTTATTATAAGCTGCTAATAAGCTACTTGCTCAATGTAAACAAACATCTGCACCAATAGATATTAATTAGAAAAGCTAAACTCAATATAATATTTACTGGGATTAGTTCATATTTTCCCTGCTGAAGTGGTATAAGTGAATTTTAACGAGCTGGAGTCATTTTAAGGCAAAATTTCATCTTTCTCATCTGTGATTTACTCTCCGATTACTTAACAGGTTGTGTATTTGGCTGACGATGAACGAAGTACAACTTAGAGTAAATAAGGTGTAAGATACTCAACCTTACAGAATCTGATTTCTTCGTATTAATAAGTTAGACAGAGAGTTCTGCCATACAGAAAGACAGACAGACATACGTAGTACGTGAGCTTCAACCTGAAATAATATCAATATCACTGATTACATTAAAGCTGATTATATTATTTCTAGCTCTAACCTTTTAACTATTTCTATACACTCTTTACTTATGCTATTATTATATATTGCCTAACAAATTCTTGGAAGATTAGCACAGGCTCTTGACTGTGATGAAACTTTCTGTCCTAGTGTATATCCAAGTTTTATTCCGCTTAACATCCACAGGGCGCTGGTGGCTCAGTGGTAGGTGTTTCGTCTGCCATGCGGAAGGCCCGGGTTTGATTCCAGCCAGTGCCCAAATCCCAGCCACTGGATGCAGCGCCGGTCCCAAGCCCGGATAAAAACGGGAGGGTTGCGTCAGGAAGGGCATCCGCTTAACGTCCACGTGTGTAAAATGTTGATTTGGTTTTGCTTAATATCAATTTAGGATATTT
>JAOVVB010000011.1:10033130-10046074 GCA_028570985.1 Heterobranchus longifilis | reverse complement strand
GCGCATCAGTGCACAAAGCAAGGTCCATAAAGACATGGATGAGCAAGTTTGGTATGGAAGAACTTGACTGGCCTGCACCTGCAACCCGATAAAACACCTAGAGCCAGGCCTTCTCGTCCAATATCTTTTTGGAGGAATGGTCAAAAATTCCCAAAGGTTTTCCGGTGCACTCCGAAAGCCTTCCCTGGAAAAATGGTCAAAAATTCCCAATGGTTTTCGGGTACACTCCGAAAGCCTTCCCAGAAGAGTTGAAGCTAAAGGGTGGGTCAGCATCACGTTAAACCCTATGAATTAAGAATTGGATGTTTTTCAAATTCATATACATGTGAAGGCAGGCAAGCAAATATTTTTAGCAATATAGTGTAGATACCAGAAAATTCATCACAAGTGTCAAGGTTAACCAATCGTATATCAGTTATAAGCAACGTACTCAGATCATCGTGGCATGTGCAGGACATAGGGTGCATATACAGTGCGTGAGAGGAAACAATATGTAGGGCGGTTAGGGGTGGCTCAGTGGTTAAGGCATTGGTTTACTGTTCGAAAGGTCCCAGGTTCAAAGCCCTGTGACCACCTAGTTGCCGCTGTTGTGCCCTTGAGCAAGGCCCTTAACCTTCAACTGCTCAGATGTATAATGGGATAAAAAAAAATGTAAGTCGCTCTGGATAAGGGTATCTGCCAAATGCTTAAAATATAATAGTGAGCATTAAGGTCTAAACAAAAAAAAATTACCAAACACCCTGTTTTTCCTGCATTTCCAGGAGAGTGGCTCAGTCTATCTTCAGTTCTCATGTTCCACGGCACTACAGCTAGAGGTCGTCTTCGAGGTTCTGGAGGAGTTCGACTGGACAGCTTTCTCAGTGGTCACTACTCGCCACCATGGCTACGAAGACTTCCTGGACATGGTGGAGGGCATCACAGATGGCTCGTTTATTGGCTGGGAGAGAAAGAGCACGGTGATGCTCAACCTCACTGATGATCCGGGAGGGGCGAGGACCCGCAGGATGCTGAAAGAGAACGAGGCGCAGGTGAGGAAAAAAATAATAAGGAGGTGCTACTCTTTCTTGTGTTTCTTTTCAAGGAGGAAATTGGTCACTTTAATGTTTCACCGTAATGCAATGTCATGAGTGAGGATGAACTGAAACCCTGACCCATTTTCTGCTTGCACTAGTCATGCCCTGCAAAACAATGTTATATGGAATTTCAGTAGCACTTTGCTTCAAGGTACTGTACATGTTTTATAGCAGTCTGCTTTAAGATGCATGTGCTATAGAACTTAATTGACCTTTAACAAGACTCCTGTTTTTGGCATTTTTGCATATGTTCTGTAAATTTCTATAGGTGCATGTTTTATAGAATTTTTGTAGTCTAAAAACATGCAATATAATTTTATAGAGCTTTTGCATGAAAATCCAAACTATGCTCAACTCTATAAAACTCTATAGATAGAGTTAGTAAGGGTCTAGAAAGCTCATACTAAGACATAGTGATTTAGTTCTGTTGCACTCTTACTGGGCAGAATGGTGGCTTCGTGGTTAGTACTGTTGCCTTGCACCTCCAGGTTCTGGGTTCGATTCCCACTTCAGGTCTGCATGTTTGCACATTCTCCCCGTGGTTGGTAGGTTTTCTCCGGGTTCTCCGGTTTCCTCCCAAAGACATGAAGATTAGGCTAATTGTTGTCCCCAAATTGCCCTAGTGTGTGAATGAGTGTGTGCCAAGCAATGGATCGTCACCCCGTCCAGGGTGTATCCTGCCTCATGCCCTAAGTCTCCAGGGGTCCAGGCCCCCCATGACCCTGTACACAGAATAAAATTGTAGAGCTGAGGGGTAACCAAGTTCAGTCCCAGAGAGAGAGAGTCCTGCAGATTTCATCTTCAAACCTGAAAAAAATCTCACCTGCCTATAGCCTCAGTAATCCTGAAGACCTTGATTAGTTTGTTCAGGTGTGTTTGATTTGGGTTGAAGCTGAACTCTGCAGGATTGCGGCTCTCTAGGACTGAACTTGCCCACCCCTGGTATAAATGATGGAGGAGTGAGTGTGTTTGTACAAAAATAGAGAACGTTTGAAAAGTTTGAAAGTGAAGTGCCTAAGCATGCCCGTGTCCAACAGAGTAAAAGTGGTGAATGAAGAAACAAAATATACTTCTTGTACAAAGAGGTGAGATCTTGCTTTGAGAAAACGTCGTGTGAATCAACCGGAAGTGCTTGCTTTTTTATTTATTTATTTATTTTTATAACGGTGATGCTGAAGATTGTGACACTGATGGAGAACCGTGTCATTTTGAAGACCGAATTGATCCAGTCGTCTGGATCTGAGTAACTGAGTAACCGAGATACTAAGAAACAAGAATTTTGTTATTATTTTGAGAGATACAGTGCCTGGACTGGAGGCCTTGAAGGACACAGGGAGTTGCCACTGGATACCACGCTTTAGAGCAAAATTACCCTTTATCATTTCGCTATTTTTAAATTTAATACTGTTAGTTATCCTACAATTAAAGTAATTTAATCACCCACATATATTTTTCAGAGATTTTGTCTTCTTTGAAGACAAAATTATTCCCATCTATACTTATATCTATGTTTCTTTGCCCTTTCAGTTATTCCCCCCTTTTTGGTTTTCAACAGTCTCAAATTCAAAAGATTGCATTACTCATTCAAATACTGAAAGGCAAATGGCATGAAACCAAACCACCAATCGAAATGACTAAACCTACTCAGTACAGTGTAAATTTCTAGTGCATTTGTTTTAATGGAATAATAAGTCCTTTGTCCGTTGACAACTGTTGATGAGTTGATTGCCTGAGTTACTTTCCCAAGAAATCAGGCTAAAAATCTATAAGGGGAAAAAACTAGCTGAAATCAATTATTAGGGTATTCAGGAGCTCAGTTTGTACAACTTGGAGACTGTTTTTCTTTAGTGACCTCCTTATATCCTTGTTTCTTCTGAGTTCTCGTTTGTTGAATGCGTTCCATCAATGGCAATGGGTGCTGTCCAGGTGCTGGATGCTGCTGATGCTCAAGTGAGGACATATTATACATTTATAACTTTGTGTATTGATCGTACTGGCAACAAAACTGGTTAACAGTTTTACTGCTAGAGTTGGGACACTTTCTTTTAGTTAATATGACAGATGTGTCCTGACAGATGTTTCAATTCAATTCCCAATACAGTTTTATTTGTATACAAGCTTTTAACACAAAGCAACTTTAAACATTAAAAGAATTATGGAAATATATGTGAAAATGTAAAGAAAAAAATATAGAATATAACTATCAGTTTGTCCCTGATGAGCAAGCCGAGGACAACGGTGGCAAGACAACCCCCTTGCGATGACAATAGGAAGAAACTCAGAGGAACCAGACTCAACAAGAAACCCATCCTCATTTGCTTGATATAGATAGTATGATGATAAATCAGTCCTTGCTATGTCTGTGTGCAATGAGGTTGCAAGTTCAATATAACATGAAAGGTGTTAATTTAAAGTTGTTGGAGACTTGGGTAAGAAAAACTCCTCGTGGATTCTTAAATTCTTGAGTGAGTTACAAGTCATCATCAAAAAACTGCCTGCATCAGCAGAGTCCAAGACCCTCTTCTTGGTCATTAAGTGGAACAAACCTCAGTCAACACACGCATTCCTATCTAACTTCATGCTCCAGTGCAGGGTCCTGTCTAGCTTGTACAAACTTTAGGCTGAAAAGTCACACACTTGAAACCCTCATGGGCTTTAAGTGCTTCAGCAGAGGTCCCTTAGAGCATATCGCTCAAGGGTAGCGACTGAAACAAAAATGCCCTACAGTCAAAAACATCACTTCTTGGGCAATTAATTCAGCAGATCTCTGGGTTCAGATGAGATTGTTGCTAGGATTCAACCTGTGGTTGCACCAGCTGCCCCCTTTCCAGGGATCAGGGCCTTGTCAATATCAGACCCAAACAAAGGGTCTCTTTTGTCACAAGGAGTTTTTTCCCACTTGAGGAATGGCACAATTAAAAATGTAGAGTTTCTAAACAAGAAGTTTCCCTTATTCTTGTTCACAAGAAGACAAGAAGGCTGGTTGTTATTTTGTCTAAATTAATATTCAACATGGTCGAACTGGTTTCTAAAGACCCTGCTTCCTCATATGCTAAGCTTGTCTGATGCAGTTCATGCATTCTGAGATATCATGAGCATAGCATACAGGAACCTGTTGGTCCCCAGTGTAAGGTGAGCTGTTTCCACATCCGCTATGTTTTGCTCAAAGTTCTGGCACTCATGGTGGCATGGGTTTGAGTCTCTCTCTTTCTCTGTTTTGCATGGATGCTTGATAAATTTCAATATAGTGGACATGCTGGTATCGTGGCCAATGCCAAATCTTCACAGGCGATCATGGATTCCCATGGCATATCCAGAGAGCATAAGCATATGGCATTGGGTGGTACACCATTTGCTTGAAAACTAATTATATGCCACTACATTGTACATTGCATAGAATTCAGCAACTAGGCCAGAGAGTCCTCCATTGGTGATGGAAAGGAAGATTTGGGGCCCTCAGTCAGGCCATGTCCCAACCAAGCCTGAAGGTTCTATGTGGCGGTCATTGCAGTGGCACCACAATGTCTGGGATCTGAGGTTTCATAGACTCTTTACTACTTTTTTAAATGTACAAAAGCATCTCCATCCTTCATTGTTTCATAGGAACCCACCTTGAGAGTTGAAGGGTGAGCCTCCAGTGCAATAATAAATTTGCTCTAATTACCTACCTAATAACTTTGTGAATCAGATAAGTTAACAGCCATCCAATAATCAGATTAAGTGTGTTTCTGTGTCAGAGGAGAAACAAAGATGCACACTTGTCTAAGCAGAAGCAGAATCATCACCATGCCCTACAGACAGGCGGATAACCAAGATCCCATTGGGACATTCCTCTCAGATATAAATAATTAAAAATGACTGTGCCGCTTGAGTAGGAATACTACCATCTGCTCCTAAACGTTCCTTGTCTCAATATCTACTTTCTTGAATAAAACTGTGGCCTTTATGTCAAGCGTCCTTAGGAGGATGGGGTCAGAGAAAGGGTAGCTGAGCTGGTATGTGTAATGCTACAGAGCAGAGTCATATTAAATGATGCCTTCCATCTGACCCAAAGGTGACTGACTCAATTCCGTCGGGGCTGTCACACACACCAGCAGTGCTTCTCTGCATTCACTGACTTGAGACATTCATTCTCCCCAGTGTTAAAGAAGTGGGACTTTGCAGACCCTAATCAGTGTCTGCACATCAGAGGGGGTCTCCACGCCGAGTATGTGCACAGAGAAAAACAGAAGGATAAGGCAGCTGGAGAAGAAAGCAAAATAAATGTAAATGCTGTGGAACTGTGTGTGGTAGAAGTGTGAAGGGAAACTACAGTAAGTCATTCATTCATTCATCTTCTTTACCGCTGATCCTGTACAACCTATCCCAGGAAACTTTAGGCACGAGGCAGGGTACAGTACATTCTGGACAGGGTGCCAGTCCATCTTAGGCACGCACACACACAATGGGCAATTTGGGAACGCCAAGTAGCCTAATCTGCATGTCTTTGGACTGTTGGAGGAAACCAGAGAACCGGAGGAAACTCACCAAGCATGGGGAGAACATGCAAACTCTATGCACACCGACCCGAGGAGGGAAACAAGCCCTCGACCCTGGAGGTGCGAGGCCACCATGTCACCTACAGAATGATAATGAGCTTTTGGAGCCAGTGCAGAAATAATTCAGTCGAGAGCATTACAATTACAATACTGGCAATATTACAATATTTTTATGCAAACAAAAAATACTGGGACAGAATCTGTAGGAAATATGTTGTAGTTCTATTTAAAAGAACCCTGTATCTGAGATCTGTTTAAAAGATACGACTTGCCTTAGGTTTTGGTAAGGTAGATATTATGGGTGGCTTCACCTGTGTGCAAGTCAGATCTTCGACGTTACCATGTTTTTTTGCCACTCATGGGGATTATATTTTTCAGAACTATTTCCTGTTGACATGTTATACGACAGTTTGTTCTGACAGAGCGATCTGATTGCACGAGAGCCCATTCCACGAGTGCTGATATACGTAGATCACAACAGTCCTGGGACGTTAAACTATACATATCACTTGGTTCTAGCAATCATTAATTACATTAATTGTCGGTCATCAGCACGGGTAAAGGCAGATCTGTACGGTCCGCAGTACTGAGGATTCAGCAACTGCCTGCCAAAAGACACATTCAAAAACACTTTCAGCAAGAACGCGCTTCTGATAATGTCTTAAACAACACACTGTCTTCTTAGTAATCACTCCTAAGTCATTCCGAATTGCCTCTGAACCGTCCATGTTTTGTTTACAATTAACCCAAGTAACTATCTTCTAACACAAGGCTGAATCCAAAATCCCCCTCTAGCCCCTGCTCTAGGGCACTACTTGGTGTGTGGAAGAAGGGGATTATACACCCTACCCAACATGCTTGTTTTCCGCTTTCAACGCTATGTGGGATTCCAACTCCAGAACTTTGGAAGTTAGCTGATATTCTAAAGCAGAATAAGTGGAAATATAAAGTAAATCTTGTCTATCTCAAGTTTCAATTAGGTTGCATTGAAACTTCTTGTACAAAGAGGTTTTCACAACTCTATGGTTTATTCTGCTCACCTTTTGGCTCCATAGTTCTGGCAAGAATTTAAAACAACTTTCGGTCGCCAGCTCCACCAGTCGTGGAAGAATATGTCTTGGTGGAGCAAAAAACTGGTTAAATAAACAAGCAAAATATAATTTGTTGATATCTGTTCAACAACTGTGGGACTGTGGGAGTAACCCAGAGCACTGGGAGAACATGCAAACTCCATACACACGGACCCGAGGTGGGACTCGAACCCTGGAGCTGCGAGGCCACAGTGCTAACCACTACTCCTCACCACCCTGAATGAAATACAGCTTAAACAATATTTTAGAAAAATTTACATCTAAGAAGAGTCTAATATATTGAAAATATATTAAAGCTAATTGCCATGAACAGGATGCAGAATGGATTCTAGTCAGGATAATCATATTCATTTGCAATGACTGCAATTTCGTTTTATCTACCGTCCGCCCACAATAAATGGCTGCCAGCCTATAAAAGAGCACTTAATAAAGCTATTAAGAGAACCTGGAGGGAGTCCATGCCAGCACACTGAGAACATATGACATAGACACCCAGACAGTATCCCAGGAGTGAACAAAGAATCTGTCCAATACCATTATCTATTTGTTAAGTACTAAAAATCTGAATGAAACAAGCATATTTTGCATTAAAACTCAATGCAGGCATGGTCTATATCACAAGGCTTTTTTTTTCATTCTTCCATAATGTCCCGTAAAAATTTTATTATAATATCATAATATTATAACAACAAATATAAAAATGCAGAACTTCTATCTTATATTTCCACTTATTCGACGTTAAAGTATCTGCTAACTTCTGTTGAATCCCAAATAGCGGTAAATGGAAAGCTAGTGCACTATGTAGGGTGTAGAATCCCTTATTCCACCCACAAAGTAGTGCCCTTGATCAGGGGTTAGAGCTGGATTTGGGATTCAGCCTTGTGTTAGGGACTAGTTGTATTGTGTATATATATTGTGACATAACGTTATCAGATGTACAGTATGTTCTTGCTTCCGTGATTGGTTTTGAATAGTGATGGGTCGTTCATGAAAGATTCGTTCTTTTTGAACGAGTATTTAATGTGACTCAGAAGAATGAATAGTCTCAGAGAATGATTTTTTTATTTTCTACTGGACACGCATGCGCAAAGCCTCCGTAGGTTATGTACAGGAAACAGAAATGAGTGGTGTATCTCATGGGTCTTCTAGTCCGAGTCATTTGTTCTTTTGTCACGTGACTTTCATAGATGCTATCCAGTGCAGTGCACAGGAAACAGTATTGAGCGGTTCTTCTCATGAGTCTTCTAGTGCGAGTCGTTCTTTCTTTTGTCATGTGACCCCCATAGACGCTATTGAACTGCATAGTGTCTAGGGGAGTCACGACGTGACAAAAGAACGAACGATTTGGACCAGAAGATATAAGAGGTGAGCTTCTAGTTCTGTACTTCATATGTCCTTAGCCGCATTATAATATTTTCATTACTGGAACTATGGAAAAAAATTGTGCATGTAGATGTGTTGGGGGTCTGTTTATTGAAAATGTAACATTTTAATTTTGTTTCTGATCAAAAGAATGAAATGAACTAAAAAGGTTTGTTCATTTTGATGAATGAGATTCAAAGAACCGAGTCACTAAAATGATCCAAACTTCCCATCACTAGTTTTGAATGTGGGTTTTGGCAGTTAGTGTCATTAACAATTGTTAAACATTCCAGTGCTGTTATACTCAATATCACCATTTTGCCTCTTGTCCAATCAGGTTACTTGATGAAACTGTTGTACCTAACTATAATAAACAGTATCTTTTTGAGCTACAAAAAACTTGCACAATAAAGGTAAAGTTTTCATAGTATATAACAAAAATTATATTCCAGGAATACACACAACTGTTTACTATTAACTTAATTAATATTAAGTGCTTCACAACATACTCTTTTGCGCAATTAATTCTATTTACATATTTCATTAAAAACTGATTTATTGGCATGTGCAATCTACACACAGTAATGCATATTTACAAAACCAAAATACATTTTTAGATTCACATGACTGGACATGATTTATAGCGGCAGACAAGGTGGCACAATTCACAGTGCGCGTCAGACCAAAAACCATAGCCAGCCTTGATCTCATAGAACATTACTAAATGAGATGTTTTAGGTTTATACTTTGAATGCATTTACAAGGGAATTGTACACCCTTTTTTTATGTAGATTGATTACCAAAAATACTTTTAAAACTGAATATGCTTTTAAGAACATAAATTTTATTAAAATAAACTGTTTCATATTTTCATTCATTTCTGCATTTATGACAGCACCATGAACACCAGGTATCTGAAAATGCTACTTTTATTATTTTGTTTTATTTTTTCAATATTTTCTTTCTACTAACAAATTGGACAATAATAATAATAATAATAATAATAATAATAATATTTTTTGCGTCTGTGTATGCAGTGTAAAAATTTTACCATTTATCATCAAAAAAAATTGTGAATAAATGTTCAACAATCAACTAACTAAAATAAAAGAAAAGAAAAGTGAAAAGGTGAAAAGTAATAAGAGACATAAGCTTTCTAATTATTTTGAGAGGTAGTTAATACTAAATTAGTGCATGGCATCCTGACATTACTGACATTAACTTAAAAAGTAAAGCGAACCAAAACAAATGATGATCCAACAGGAGAACATTAATAAAGACATAGCAAGATTCTTGAAACCCTTTCACAGTGATTCCGGATTTACATCCTACCCCAAGCCTGGCGCCTCCATGGTTGGCTAATTGGTGAGACATTAAATGTGTGGATGCCATTATTGCTATACTTCAATGAGTTTCCACTTGATTCATCAAATTGTGTGGTTTCCTTGGTAACAGATGCTTTTTTTCCCCCTCTTTGTACAAAAGGAGGGCACTGCGTGAGAGCAAGGATTCCACTGGCAGGATCTGTTTTCTCCACTTTAGAGGGTGGAGGGGTAACCACTGAGCCAAGTCATCCTTTCCCACTTACCCGTGGCAATTAATCACATTTCATACGGCTCCCTTTGTCACAGTGCAGCACTACCAATTCTCTCCAGTCCATCTCTTCTGAAAAGGCAGAGCTTTGACAGAATAACTAATGTGTATTTAAAAGCAGGGACATGCTTTTAATCTTGATCCCACTGCTAGTCTGCACATACCGTCTAGATATCAGTCTTCCAGGGTCTTGGCCCAATCTCCTTGTTCTCGAAAAAAGCCCTTGCACAAACCCTTTTTTTTTTCTTTTTTTTTTTTTTTGCACAAAGCTGCCTTTCCCTTTTATCTACCCAGACTCAGGAATGATGATGGAGTCAAAAGGATGTGGTCCTTATGACCCAGGGGAGAACTGCTATTTAGTAAGAAGCCTTGTAGGAGTGATTGACTGGCATATGTAGTTCTGAACACTTTCTCTACCAGGTGTACAGTTTGATGGGGATTTTGGACTATCGCAGAATTTAAATATTTTTATCTCTGTACACCAACACGATGGATTTGTAATAAAGCACTCGACATGTATAGAACTTTATCTTTAAATTTAATGGGTTTAAGAAAAATGAACAAGAATCACACTTTTTTTTTTTTTTTTTTTGCAAAGTTTTCAATCCATTTTTAGATGATTTCATAATTCATTACAAATTAAGGAGATAAAAAGTCTGCCATTTATTCGATTTGATTTCGAATTGTTCGATTTCATGGCCTTTCAGGGCCTTTGGTTTTGTTCAGCTCTTCAAGACTTGCTTATTTTTTAAGAATGTACCAAGTACCTAAGGTTAGGGTTAGGGTTAGGGTTGGGGTTGAGGTTGGGGTTGCCTCCCATGTACTATGGTGGTGGCAGTGTTATAGTATGGACATGAACAGTATGACTGCCAATGGAACTGAGTCATCACTGGTTCTTATTGATGATGTGGCTGCTGATAAAAGTATAGCTAAAGAGTATAGGTTTATAAGTTCTGCTTAGATTCACTCAAATGCTGCAAAACTGATAGGATGTTGCTTTGTGATACAGATGCATACTGACCCAAAACATACAGTGAAAGCTACCCAAGAGCTTAGTAGCCCTTCAAACCCAGAGGATTTTTGAGCATATTTGCCTTTACTATATTTTAGGAAATATAGAAGGGAGTCAGGATTGTGCAAATATAAATGACATACATGTCTTTTTTCCCAGCACAATCTAGGAAATGAGATTCATTTAATTTAAGATCATTTAACCAACCATACAAACATATGACTTCGCCAAAAAAAAAATAGATACATACATTACATATATGATCAGGTGCTTTTATGGTTGTTTTTTATGGTTGTTTCTATGACCTATAATAATAATAGTAATATGATCCTTTGGCGACTTCAACATTTCATTTTTCACATTTTCACGTTTACAAAGCAATTTTAAAACTTTGGACATATCCGAAAACCCCAAATGCACAGTTTGATGTTTGGACACTTCCCCATCAAAACACACTTCCATATCAGCAGCTTTTTTTTTTTCCCTTTTTTTTTCTTTTCTTTTAATCTGTCATTGAACACTTGAGTTTTAAAGGTTAAGACAAAGAGATTGACTCTTCTTAAAGAGATACAGTAAGTCAGTCCCCTGAACACAACCTCTTTGAGCTGCTTTTTACTTACTGAAGACACTGTAGACACAATGTCCCACAAACATGTAGTAACTCAGGGGTCAGGGGTCGGCAACCTTAAACACTCAAAGAGCCATTTGGAGCCGTTTCCCGCAGAAAAGAAAACACCGGGAGCCACGAAACTCCTTAGACATGTAAAATGAAGATAACATTGCAATATCTTTTTTACTTTTATGCTATGAATAAAAAAAAAAAACTAAAAAAAACAAACTATAGTGTCTTGCATTTATGAAATCAATGAACTGCTACAGAGAAAAACGAAAACAACAAAAACATTTTAAACATAAAAAAAAAAAAAGACGGCGGATTGAAGATTACTTTCAAATAAAATACTCAATGTCTATTTGAGTCTTCGTATTTATGAAATAAAAAGCCGGAATTAAATCATCCACCTGCAGCAAACCAAAAATTCCGTCTGCTTCTGTGTGCCGACATCCTTTTATCGCGTGTACTGAAGCGTGCAGTCGGAGGTCAACCTGAATAAAACCAGGGCTCGAAAGCTCAATAAATCACATGCCGTGCCGGCGGGTGTCGCACATTGACAGTTGTGACGTGTATTTTGAGCGACAATAAATTCACCACGTTTTATTTTAATGTTACAGGATCACCATAATCTTAAAATGTTGAATTAAATAATAATAATAATACAAAATTAAAATAAAATAAATTTGAATGAATATCTGTTATTTATTATTAAAAGTCACTGGGAGCCGCAGCAGAGGGATGAAAGAGCCACATGCGACTCCGGAGCCGCAGGTTAATGACCCCTGTTGTAGGAGGAACCTCAACATTTCATGACAATAATTACTTTTGAACCTGTGAAAAAACAGACTTTTCATTAGTTGCAGTTCATTAACACCGGATTTATGCTTCGTCAAGGCTACTATGTTGGCACATCATTGTGATCATTTATAATTCTTCGTGGGTGTGTCTGTGTGACTCCACAATTACGCCACCAAACCACTAGTCGGCTTCGGTAGTTTTATGCCACTGCGCTAGAGTGTTTTTTTTATGTTTAACGGTTTAACGGTTTACTGAGAAGTAATTCAACTCAGAAACAAGACAAGATGTCCGATAAGGCAGATGCATGAATCAGGCTTAAGGCTGTGCTCACATTCCTGTCGCTGGTTGACAAAAATGGAACCGGAGATGGTCTCCCACTGTTTGGCTCAGGGTGAGGCCTTGGCATTCTGAGATGCTTTTTTTGTGCAGCAGGTGTGTAAAGAGTGGTCTCTTGTCGCACCTCTGCCGGACACCTTGGCCATTATTCCCTGATCTCTATTATCAACAAGGCATTTCTATCTGCAGAACTATCACACTATTCTGTGAAAACTCTACACCCTGTTGTGTATGAAAATCCCAGGAGACTTATGTCCACTCTCAAACCAGTAACAATCTTGCCATGGGCAAAGCCACTGAGATCACATCGTCCCCCATTCTGAGAATGTCTGTACCTTAATACCTGGATGTGTATGTGCATGATTGTGTGCATTGTGACACTGCCATGTGATTGGATAATCGCATGAATGTCCAGGGATAGAGGAGTTTCTGTAAAAGTGCTTAAACGAAAAAATAAATCTAAACGGTACATCATGTCGGATCTATTTCCACCTATAATCTAATACAGTAACCAATAAAATTTAAATG
>JAOVVB010000011.1:9959930-9970927 GCA_028570985.1 Heterobranchus longifilis | reverse complement strand
AGGCGGGACAAGCAGAATACAGGCTGAGCACTGAGTAGACAAAAGGAGGTCTACCAAAATTCAAGAAATCCTTACAAGATTGCATCCTCTTTTTATTCAGGGATTTTGCTTAATCCTCTATAACTGCATCCTCGATTCTCTCTCTCAATTAGCGTGAGCTGTTAAAGAGAGAGAGAGAGAGAAAAAGGTAATTTTAATTGCAAGTTTATTTCAGATGTTCATACCATAAAAACAGCCATCTACATTTGATTTCATCCTTAACAAAAGGAAAAAAAATCTAATACTCATTACTATTATGGATAAGAATAATGATCATATGCACTGCCTGGCCAAAAATGTTACAATATGGATTCCAGTAAGCAAATACTTATAAGCCTCCCTTTAACTGGAACATCACTGCTGTTATTAATATGGTTAAGCTGAAAAAAGTTCCATCTAACTGCTTATCTGAAATCAAGTTGCAGGGTAGCAGTACTATCAGGGAAACCCCAAACTTCCCTTTCCCTGGGCATCTCAGCCAACTCTGACTTGGGGGGCCTGAGGCATTCCCTGGCCAGCACAGAGATATAATCTCTCCACTTAGTTCTCGATCTGCTCGAAGACCTCCTCCCAGCTGGACATGCCAAGAACACTATTTTCAATAGTGAAAGTAAGAGCATTACCATATGCGCACAGTGTGATGAGAACTTACAGGACTGGGACTAAACAGCTGTGTGGTCTTAAGAAAAATCTTATAAAGATTGGACTTTGGAACAATGGAAAAAACGTCAGGGTAAGAAGGGAAGCACATGAAGTGATGCACCCATCATGCATAGTGTCCACTGTACAAGCCTCTGGAGACAGTGTTATGATCTGGGGTTGCTTTAGTCGCTCAGGTCTAGACTCAGCAACGTTATGTGGCAACAAAATGAAGTCAGCTGACGACCTGAATGACCAGGTTATCTTCCAGAACTCATATTCCGGAGCATGAGGAATCATTTCTGCACATGAAATGGACACCACATTGCACTAAAAGGAAATGTTGAGCAAAATATTAAAGTGCTTTCTTTTTTTATTCATTCAAACTTCCTTCCTGATAACCTTTGTGAACAGTAATCTGCCTTTAAATGAAGTATTAAATCCAAGCCAAAGACATTCAGCTAGTCTTCTGTGAACAAAGATGTTCAAGTACAGGAAGTAAAATCACCAGAAAGGCTTTAATCATCTTAACATTTGTAAATTCTCTACCTAATGAACTTTTATTTACTTCACTGCATATAATTTTTGAATTTGCTCTACACATATACACTTTCACAGAGGCACGGTTGCCTTGCAGCTCCAGGTCCTGAGTTTGATTCCCACGTCATGAAGTGCATGAAGTTTGCATGTTTGCATGTTCTCCCCATGCTTGGTTTTTCTCTAACAGTCCAAAGACATGCCGATTAGGCTAATTGGCATTTCCAAATTGCCCATAGTGTGTGAATGTTGACCAGAGGTCCTTCCATGGTGAGGTTGGCCGGAGAATTGGAGCAGCGGGGGCGGTATTGCAGTCACTTTACTGTACTGTTGTGACGAAAAGAGAGTTGAGACAAAAGGCAAAGCTCTCAATCTACTGGTCGATTTTTGTTCCAACTCTCACATATAGTCATGAGCATTGGGTCAGGACCGAAAGGACAAGATTGCGAATACAAGGGGCTGAAATGGGTTTTATCAGAATGGTAGCTGGCTTTCTCTTAGAGATAGGATGAGAAGCTCAGTCATCCATGAGAAACTCAGAGTAGAGCCGCTGGAAGGGAGTCATTTGAGGTGGTTCAGGCATCTAGTAAGGATGTCACCAGGATGCCTACCTAGGAAGATGTTCTTGGCACATCCAGCTGGAAGGAGGCCATGGGGCAGACTAAGGACTAGATGGAGAGATTATATCTCCACACTGACCTGGGAACGCCTTGGGATTCCCTAGTCAGAGCTACTGTAGCTGAGGTGGCTGGGGAAAGGGAAGTTTGGGGTTTCCTGCTTGAACTGCTACCGCCACGACCCGATTTTGATGGATGGATGGATGGTCCTTCCACGCTTGTACCAATGAGAATAAATACAATGGTCACCATTGGTCTCCACGGTCCCTAGTTGGACTACAAAGGTTCCTAGATGGATGGATATATACTTGTATTGTCTTTATATTTTGAACTTTATGCATTCTTGGATGTATTTATACTAAAATTCTAACAGATCTTTCCTAGAGACGTTGCCTGATCTACAGTATCACAATAACAAAAAATTCTGTTGTGTGTTTCTCTCATAGCAATGGTATGGTGTGAGAGGGGCATACAGGTGCTTCTCACCACTGTGGGGGCCTTTGCTGCATTTGCCCTAATGACAGTGGCCATTGGCACAGACTATTGGCTGTACGCACGTGCCTTTATCTGCAACAGCACTGCCAACTCCACTCAGGACGAACCCCACAACAAGGACAAGAAAGACCCTGGAGCCCTCACTCACTCCGGGCTCTGGAGGATCTGCTGCCTAGAAGGTGCAGTATATGTCCAGTGGAGAGAGAAAGAGAGAGAGAGAGAGAGAGAGAGAAAGATGCACCAGACACATTAGTTTAAGATTTTACAATGTTTGAAGAAAGATGTTCATGTTAAAGTATACATTTTGAACATATCTACTGTATGGTGTACTCATCTAATATACTAATCTTCTGGTCATGTACCTGGATGTTGGTATTAATTATACAGTATGAGACAAAAAACGAATAAAATAGTAACGTAAGCTAAAGAATACTGCTGCTCAGATTCCTCCGCTACCAGGCAGCTGTCTAGCTTTAAAAGCTTAAAGGAAGTAAACCAAACCAGCTAAAAGTATCTTCAAGACACGTTCATAATTGGCATAATTATGAACCTGCATATGGCTCTGATACCTTTAATTAATGTGTTATCCGTAAAACACTGTAAACATAATTAGCTTTTGTATTTTTTAAAATATGAAATCACACATGCTATTTGCTTAATATTGTGCTTTCTCTCTCAGGGTTAAAAAGAGGCATGTGCTCCCAGATCAACCATTTCCCAGAGGATGCTGATTATGACCAGGATGCCGCAGAATACCTCTTACGTGAGTTGCATGTGTTATCAATTTTGAGCCATATACTGTAGGTAAAGAGTGCATAAACAAAGCCTTTCTTTGCTGGTGTCTTTCACATCCTGCATTCTTTCTATTCTCATCCTTTCCCTTTTATCTTATGTTACCAGGTGTAGTCAGGGCCTCCAGTATATTCCCCATCCTCAGTGCTATACTGTTGCTGCTAGGTGGGGTATGCGTGGCATCCAGTCGCTTCTACAAGAGCAAGAGACACATTATCCTGGGAGCTGGCATTCTGTTTGTGGTAGCAGGTAGGCAGAAGCGGTTGCTCTAAAGGTCCCATTATTTTGCTGTGCTAATAAGTTACCACAGGTCTCGCTTTTGCTGTGTCTGTTGATGATCTAGCGAAATACCTGTCAGATGATGCAGTTTTTCATGACTCCCTCTGTTTCACCTTTTTTCCCCGGATGTGCCATTTCAGTGTCCATGTAAATGAGCTACTGCTGAACAACAAGCCGGGAAGGGGCTTGTCTAACATGAGGTCATAATACGGGGGAAATCTAATTGGCCTATTCTATCCATCGCTGTAGTTAAAATTCCATATTTTAAGAATCAAATGATCGAATGTCTCACTGTGATCTTCTTTAAAGCCCCACAGACACCACTTATAGAGCTGCAGTGAAGAACAGTTCCCATGTGCTTCTATGGCTGATTAAGGTGCACTCTGCTTTAATTGGAGAAAATATTAACTTTCATTGGACAGCTACAGTATAAATACATTATTTTTGGATATGTCCTGCGGCATGGTTTCACTCAAAGGGTCGGTTTTCCCTAGAAATAAAATATATCTAAGACAGTGTGCTCTTTGCTTTTCCACCTGCATGCACAGCTTCTCCATATGATTACCAGGAGACTCCTGGAAGAGGCTAAATCTCATAACCAACTGGCACAACTAACAGCTCAAACTTAAACAGATTAGCATTAGTCTCTCTGAGGGCTCTGTGCACTCCAGCAGTGAGTCACTAATTGAAATAATATAGCTTGGTTGTTTATGTAACTGTTCACAGTGATTGGTAAATATCATATACAGTATATACGTTATAATTTAGTTTTGTTTCATTTATGATATGTCTAGATACCCAACCTTTTTTTTTTTTTTTTAAATTTGGCTAGGTACCAGATTACATTGGGTAATTAAGTATTAATTTTGAACTGTTTAAATGCTGTCAATAAAAAAACACCATCTGTTATATTATACTATAACAACTTATTATACTTATTACAACTATAACTTGCATTACTCTCACTCTCACAGATAGACATAACCAATCTTACTGTATGAGGTGGTTAATAACAGATCTGACCTCAGTATAAACATAATAAATAGTCGGTGTAATGCAAAATATTATATTTTCTATAGTATTGCTAAAATTATAAATGCATTGCTCGATGGTCAGTTTTGACCATAGATGGTTAGACAGTCAAATTAACTATCCAACAGAAGGTTTCTCACCATTAGTATAATTAGGATAATTAGGTTTTTTCTTATATTAGAAATTGGCTTGACCCCCTTTAGTTTCATATCCATTGTGAATTACACAATGAATAGGATCAATCTCGACTCATCAGACCTTATGACTTTTTCCCATTGCTCCAAAGTCCGATCTTTATGCTCCCTAGCAAACTAAAGTCATTCTTCTTATTAGTCAACAAGTGGTTTTCTTATGGACACACAGCTGTTTAGTCCCAATCATATCATGCTTCTCACACTGCATGTGTATGGAAATGCTCTTACCATCACTATTAAACATAGCTACTGTATTTTTTTTTTTTTACTGTAAGTTCCTTTTACCATACGACTTCACTAAGTGTTTAAGTAATCTCTATTCATCATTTTTTCTTTTACAAATTTGACAGATCAGCACTATCCTTCCAGGTTTTCATAATGTATTGAAGGGTTCTTAAACCAGTTCCAACAATTTCAAATCTCCTTGGTTGTTTTCCTTGCTTGATTCAGCCCAATAATTTGACCCTTCTGAAATGGCCAAACTTTTTTTGGCAGGCGCTGTAGATGAGAAATAATAAAAAGAATGGAAACATATTAAATTTGCTTCAAAAGGTGATCAGACTTGGGAAAAGTAAGCAAAAGACTAAATAAAAGTGGTGCTGTCCTTAAACCATTGGATTCTGGATGAAAGCTTTTCAGTCCTGGGATGTAGAATAGGCTCTTTGGTTTCCTTATACCAATAAGGGAAACAATTTAAATTCAGTACTTGTGTTACTCATCCATGGATCATTTGAAAATTGATTGCTATATCTCTAGTGCAAAACTAATCTAAATGGGTTCTCAGTGTTCTCAAGCTCAAGTTGTCAGTTTACAGTATATACTGTACACTCAGAATGATCATAACTGTCATGGCACTATTGGGCTTTCAATGATTTCCTTGATCTGGTCTTTTTATATATCAGAATTGTTATTCAATATGCATCTTTAATAGAAGCAAAACCAAGAATTTAGCAGACAAGTTAAATATCTTTTTGGATTTTCTAATATCTACAAAGAGTGAAAATGACAACTACAGTGTCTAAAGTATAAATACTGTACATTCACTTATATTAATAATTCAGTGCTGCTAAAAGCATTTTAATTTGCCAAGCTAAATGCCTCTCAACTTCCTTTGAGTGATGATGATTGACTACATCTGGTAGCTTCTCAGTGCCAACATAAAAAGGGTTTGTTTGACAGCACTCATTGGATTGACCAAAACACAGTACAATGGGAAAGTCCAAGGAGCTTAGTGCAGATCTGAACATCTACATACGAACATTTGAGTTATGAACTTTTGAAGATACGAACATGCGTTTACAAATGTTCAATCACAGAAGTTAGATCACATGTCCGATGTGCATTGTCATGTGCGTGCAGCGTGCATCCCAGATTTCTGGAAAAAATGGATGTAAACGAAGCAGCAATAAAGCTGGTACTGCTAAGAAGCTCCAAGCAATAACAGTGGAGACAAAAAATAAAATAATTGAGCCAGGTGAAAAGGTGGCAGACATTGTTTATTCTTTTAACATGAACTGTTTAACCATTGGCACGATTATAAAGGACAAGGACAAGATCATGCGACAAGTTAGTTTTATACTGTGTATAGCCAATTGTGTTAGTATCCTACTGTAGTACCTAGACAATGTTTTTTGGACTTACAAACAAATTGGACTTACAAATGCACTTGAAATGAAACTCATTCATATGTAGTGGATTTACTGCATTTGTGTAGAACTGTTTTTGCCATTTAAACAATTTACATATACAGTAGTACAGTAAGAACACGCTTTTGGGAGATGTAGCCACGTTTCAAGGTCTGGAGGAAGACACAAAATGTCTTCCTCAGCTGAGAGGAAGTTGGTGGTCAGGACCAGACCCGGAATCACCAAGGCACAGGCCTGCAATGAACTGGATGCTGCTGGAACACCAGTGCCACTGTCTACAGTCAAGAGAGTTGTACAGTATATTGTCATAGACTGAACCTGTTAAAGCTCCTGCTCCAAAATCCACACCTTCATACTTGACTAAAGTTTGCAGATAAACACATGGACAAAGAAAAAGCCTTTTGGAGGAAAGTTTTGTCCAGAGATGACCATAGTGTTGACCATAGGTATAACGGTAAGGCATTCAACCCCAAGAACACTGTACCAACTGTTAAGCATGGTGATGTTAGCATTATGCATTTAGACTGATTCGCTGCATTGCACAAAATGGAATTTGGACAAAATTGAGTGTTTAAACAGGCCAACATTAAGAAACGTACTTTTGGGATATATGGGAATATCCAACCTGAATTCCGTAAGAGGCTTGTTGATGGCTACCAAAGGTTTTTGCTAAAGATAAAAAAGCCACATTCAACCAAATATTATGTGTGCTACAGTATAATGTATATTGATTTCAGAAATCCCCCTTTAAAAAAAAGAAATTGCACCAAATTATTCGGGTTTCCTTCTTCTTGAAGACGTATGCTGTACAATAATTCTAGTTTTAAAAAATCAGTTTCAAAGTTTGAAATTATGTTTATGATGAGTGTATGTTAAGGCAACCAGACTTTAAAGAGTTAAATCCCTTTGCTGTTAAGATTACACATTCCTGTCAGACACAACACATCAGAGGTGACTTCTTCCAAAAACAGTGTCAGGAACGGATCAGTATATCAGCCTCTGCTGCAGTAATTAAGTCAGTGAAAGTCTCCTCAGGTCCATTTGACACAAAGTCTATCGAGAGTACTTAAAACTCAATATCAAAAGAGAAATAACAGTGCTGAATTGTCTTTGGTAAAAACTGGTCAGTTGCATGAAGTGCGGTACCTGCTAATGTATACTGTTACACTTGGAGAATATGCTTTACCAGCATGGTCATGCCTTTATCTTCTCTCTTTCGTCTCATTACTGGTTGAACCCCATGTCTTTGCCTACGTAAAGTGAATCTTTAAGTGTAGTTTGACAGGAAATAACATGGCTATGTATCATGGAACCATAGCTGGGTGAAAGTTATGCTTAACACCTTACAGAGTTAACAGGACAGTACTAGCTGTGGTAATGCTATGCTTATGTAATGGATGTGTTTTTCCATATTATTTTTTGCCAAATTATTTTTGTACAGTGAGATGCATCCATAAAAAGGACCTTGATAAGATAGTTCTAAAAAAATGAGTGGAGTGTTATCTGTTCATCAGGAGATCGCAAGTTTAAATCCCAATGATGCCAGAGTCATCTGTGGCCAAGAGCCAAGGGAGAAAAAGAAAATCGGATGGGAGCGAAGGCATACTCGCTTTCTCTCCTGTCAGTCACAATGACACTAGCGGTTCGTGGTTGTCTCTAAATTCATGCATGCAGATGAAGACAGATAGCACTTACCTACAAATGTGTTATGCTACCCTGTGACGCAGCATGAGAAGGAGTTCAAAACGATACAGTTGGCTGGCTTCCCATAATTCAGAGCAAGCATGTGCCTTCATCCTCCACAGTGGGAAGTTGTTGTATGATAAGGGAGTGCTGGCTGGCGCATGGGAATTGGCAGGTGATCAAATCAAGGAGGTAAAAAGGGAAAAAAAAAACACATATACATGATAGACAGCTCCAGTGTTTATTGCATCTGGGATCACTCCAAGGGAAAGATTTAGTTGTGAGAGTTATGTCACAATTCCTTGCAAGTGTAGTGTGAGCAACACGGTATTTCTGAGATTTTGAAAAATTGTAGTGTCCGATTTAAATGAATGTGTTGTAACGGCTTTGAATGCAACTCAGACAAAATTATCCCTTTTTATATTGTGGGACATAAGAGGACTTTGACATTCCACCATATATGGTACACAAATATGCATCCAAAACATAGGCATTAAGAATAAAAATTTTGTAAACCTCTTGCTTGACCGTGTTGGAAATTCAGAAGATACAGTAAATAAGCATTCCGCCATGTGTATTTGTGTGATTTACTATACCATAGAGTGCATATATCATTATAAGCATTATAGATAGTAAATTAAACATATTATTACTTTACATGTTCGATTAGTGGTTAGCACTGTTGCCTTGTAGCTCCAAGTCCTGGGTTCGATTCCCGCATCGGGCCTGTGTGCATGGAGTTTGCATGTTCTCCCCGTGTTTCCTCCGGGTTCTCCGGTTTCCTCCCACAGTCCAAAGACATGCAGATTAGGCTAATTGGCATTTTCCAATTTGCCCGTGGTGTGTGAATGTGCATGTGAATGTTGACCTGAGGCCCTAACACGGTCATACAAGATGGGAATAAATACATTGGTCACCATTGGCTTCCACGGTCCCTGGTTGGATGGATTATTACTTTGCTACAAATTTGTGGTTGGCAAGTGCAGTTTCCAGGGTCTTCAGTGTGCATGTGCAAAGGAAAAAATAATTTCCTTCTTTGTACTTTTTCCATTTATTTACTGGCCTGGGGTTTAAACAAGCCAATTACATTTGTCTCTCAGTGTGACCTCATATAAGAAAAACCCCTCCTCTGGCTTGTTGTTCTGTCCTGTGAGCTTATCAACTAGATCGTTTACATACAGTAGACACTGCAATAATGCATTCCTATAAAGTAAAACAGAGAGCTTATGGTACGGAAACATGTATTATCAGATGGGTATTTCACCTGAAGCATTAAGAGACAGACTTTGAGCGAGCTCTGAGACCTGTGTTAACCTTTTCTGCTTGTTTTGCAGTATATCGTGGTACAACACTCCATTCATGTTTCCTTCAATGATATGTAATGCCCTAGTACCTTTTGCTGAGAAGCAGCCTGATATTACAATATGATCACCTGTGTACGTCTATGGGTGTTTAGGGGATCAAACATGCAAATCTTCTTTCTCTTAATAACATGACAAGTTTAATTATTTTCTGTAATGATCCTACCTAACCTTTACCCTTTAGATAAAAATGTTGAACTAAAGATCAAATAAACCTGTTGACGATGAGCCTGTTGACAGGGATGTTGGATAGGGTATGACACATTAGTGGTACGCATGTATGTTAAGAGAAGAAAACTGCATATGAAATAGCACCCAAATTTGTCAATGTTGATGTAGAATGATATAATAGTTCATCATTTGAGGGACAATACTGGCTCAGTCGGTTAAGTCTTGGAGTTACTGACTGGAAGGTCAGGGGTTCAAGCCCCAGCACTGCCAAACTGCCCCTGCTGAGCCCTTAAACAAGGCCCATAACCTTACCTGCTCCAGGGGTGCTGTATGCTGGCTGACCCTGCACTCTTAACTGGGATATGCAAAAAAAAAAAAAAGATTTCATAGTGCTGCAAGATACAAATGACAAATAATTAAATCTTAATTTACATACAAAATAGACTGCTCAGTAATTCACAGTGCATCCACACTCTATTAGTAGACATCTGTGGTATTCTTCAGCAGGATAAATAATGTACTATAAATGAAGTGTCTTTTTTTTAATTTATTTATTTTTTTCATGTAGGCTTGAGTAACATCATTGGTGTGATTGTGTACATCTCAGCCGCACTGAGCGACATCTCACCAAAGAAAGACGAAGACAAGAAATGGCACTACTCCTATGGCTGGTCTTTTTACTTTGGTGGCCTGTCTTTCATCCTTGCTGAAGTGGTGGGTGTTCTAGCCGTTAACATCTATATCGAGCGCAACAAGGAGCTGCGTTGCCGCTCCCGTGCTGACCTCTTCCACAGCACTACATCAGCTGTGCTGCGGCTACCCTCTTACCGCTTCCGCAGGGGCCGCCGTTCCTCACGTTCCAGTTCGCGTTCTACAGCCGAGCCGCCGCGTTCGTGCGACCCCTCGCCGCCCGGCCTTGGTGTCAAAAACTTTAGTCCGCCTCTGGCCACTGGCCCGCCGCCATTCTCAGTGGCTACGTTGCCCAATCCACACACACATTCAGGAGGTGGTGGAGGCGGAGGAGGAGGAGGAGGAGTTGGGGACATCTCCATGTACACACTTGGCAGGGAAGGCAAGCCACCCATGTACGGAACAGTGGACCGTGCGTCTCTCTACCAGCTTCACAACTACTTTCCGACAAAGGAAGGAGGAGCAGGGACACTCATGACCGGAACATTGCCATCGCTTTCCAAATCAAACCTGGCTTCATCGGCTAATGCCTCATCTTCCTCTGGCCCCGGAGTGCCACCTTCCACACTCACAGCTGGGAATACGGCGACTATGGAGAGGGATAGGGGGCTTGGCACGCTTGACCGGCTGGGAAAAGGTGATAGCAGCAACACCAATACTCTAAACAGGAGAACAACCCCAGTGTAACACAGGACTCGGAAAAAGGCTGGGGGTGGGGGATTAGCAACAGAAGGAGGTGAAAAAAGAAGAGAAGATAAAGGAGAGTGTGGTTGCTTGGTCAGGTGATGAAATTGCAAAATCTCCAACAAGACCGTAACGAAC
>JAOVVB010000011.1:9903753-9918730 GCA_028570985.1 Heterobranchus longifilis | reverse complement strand
ATGGGGGGGGGGGCTTGAAGGACGACTTTCACACACACACACACACAAGATAATGGATTGGGAATGACTGCTGTCTGGCTCACGGATTACATAAATTTTCTGAATAACGGATTACATTTTTGAAAAAATAACTAAGTACTGAGTACTTAAATGGCGGACCATGCCGTTAGATTACTCGTTACATTCAAAAGGTTTTGTAACGTGTTACACCCAACACTGACGGCCACAGCAAGGAAAGAAGCAAACTAAAGATACATCTTCAGAGCTTCCTAGAGAGAAGAAAGGAGGTGACCAGAAGATTATACTTAGCACTCCCATGGAAGATGAGGATAAATGTATCGCTGGGATAAATGTGTGCCTGGGATAAATGCAAGATTCTTTGTGAAATTGCAACAATGCATTAAAGTGCATAGCTCAAGAGAGCCAGATGAACCAAGAGACGAGCCAGACAGAGCTCTTGACATCACATGGAAACTCTAGGACTGCAGACTATGCAGGTTACAACTAATTAGCGACAACACTAACACCACTGCCAGTAGAGTGACTGTCACCAGTGGCACCCAATGGCATCATGGGCACCCAAGGCTCATAAATGCCCGTGAGGAGCTGGACCTGGTCCCATCCAAAAAGACAAAGCAGCACAACTTGCCGAACAAAGTCAGTGCTGGCCACGAGGGAAAGGTCCTGAACTACTCCAAACTCCCCAGATGTCAATCCAACCAAACAGCCATGAAATGTACGCCCCACTCCGCAGCTCATAGCACCCAAAGGATCTACCACTAACATCCAAGATTCAGAGACCACATCACACACCCAGAGGTCTTGTGGAGACATACCCTGAAGGTATAAAGGGGTCAATAATAAATAATATTGGGTTTAATGTTTTGCCCTTTAATGTTGATTGTATGATTGGTGTATATGCATGAAGCTTGACTCAAGGTCTACGCAAGAGTTTCTGCCTGTCGCAGGGAATCAGGATATTGTGAATTCTACCCACCTCCCAAATATAAACTTTCCTCTTATGGCAGGAATGCTGACAGCAGCAAACTCGGTTACCAGGAATGTTATACCTCAGACCATTTCAGTGTCGGATGAATCCTCAATGTCTGCTGGCTAAAGTGTGTTTTATTATTTACAAAAGCATGCTCATACACCTCGGGGAACTGGCCCAGTGTACATGTTCTAATTTTCAAATTATAATTTTTTTAATTTAGGTCATTATCGAGGCCAGAATTAAAAAAATATTAAGTCTCAAGCCTGATTCAAGTCAGTAAAGCTATGCCCAGCACCAGGCTGAAGCTGTTTAAGCAAGGCACTTAACCCTATATGGTCCAATGGCAGTGTCATGGTTGACAATACACTTTAACCCCGAAATTATGTTATATGCAAAAAATACTAATATTGAAGAACTAAATAGCTTTATTATTACTGGACACCATACAGATCGTGGCTGATTAACCATGCTTTGTTTAAGAGCAAGGGGCGTTCAAATCAAACTGGGACTTTTAATTGTGCAGCATAGCAGAACACAGTTATGAGAGTTAAAACCCCTTTTCTCAGTACGCCGAAGCCATGATCGGACTGCCCGATTCACATCTGAAACACTGGCCTCCAAGGACTCCCCTTTAATGTGAAATTGGCTTGGAGCAAGGTCGGGACTGTATGGATGATGTGGCAATAACTATCAAATGAGTTCCTATTAATTTTCAAGTGGTGTGGGCGAATGATTGTGTGTACAGTTCCTATAGACAGATGTGGGTCTTCAACAAGTTATCTGTCGATTTTTCATGATCAGGCGTTCCACTGCAGTGAGCTCTGAGCCACCTTGGCCGGTGTCATTGTCATTCATGGATGTACCGCCTTCTTTAAAACATTTGCACCATTCAAACGTTTTACTACAGCTAAGAGTCTCCTCACTGTATTGTGCTTAAAGTCTTTTGTAAATGTCCCACAGGTTTACGCTTTCATTTATGAGAAAATTAATCACAAGTCCTGGTATGACTTGAATGCCTCTCATCTGAAATCATCTGAAGTAGACTTTTAAAAAATGTTTCTTTTAAAATTGTGGAGAATGGTCTGTCATTTCCATGTCACTCATTTTCTGCTCGAAGCTCTTCCTTGTTGAAAGAGCAGGACGAAGGACTTTACACCTTATTGGCTTAGGTGGCATGGCAATCAGCGCCCTTCTAATGACCATCACCCTTGTACTGGTAGGTCCCACATCCTTTATACTGGCATCACACTTTACTTACTTTCTTTTTCCAGTGATCAAGACCTGTTTGTTATTGTCTCTGCTCCTGGCTAGGACTCCATCCAGTCTATGAACTACGTGAGCATTGTAGCAGTGTTTGCCTTCGTGGCTATGTTTGAGATAGGTCCAGGACCCATTCCATGGTTCATTGTTGCTGAGCTCTTCTCCCAAGGACCACGGCCTGCCGCCATGGCTGTTGCAGGATGTTCCAACTGGACAGCCAACTTCCTTGTGGGCATCAGCTTCCCAAAACTAAGCGTGAGTATCGTTACTATGTTACTAGATACCAAAGCATCAAGGTATGTAAAACCAAGCAAGTACCATGTCTTAAGCTTCAGAAGAATTCCAAATTATAACCTTTAGAAACTGTAAAATAATGAGCCATGTTCATAAATCCCACAGTGTGACATTTTCAGGATGAACTGCCAGGATCACAATTTTGGGGCTGTCATTCCTATTTTGTGCATTTGTTGTATGTTTACGGCGGCACAGTGGTGTAGTGGTTAGCACTGGACCTCCATGGTCCGGGTTTGATTCCCAGCCAAGCTTGATTCCCGATGGAGTTTGCATGTTCTCCCCATGCTTTGTGGGTTTCCTCCGGGTACACCGGTTTCCTCCCACAGTCCAAGGATATGCAGGTTAGGCTACTTGGCGTTCCCAAATTGCCCGTAGTGTGTGAATGGGTGTATGTGTGTGTGTGTGTCCTGCGATGGATTGGCACCCTGTCCAGGGTGTACCCTGCCTCGTGCCCTAAGCCTCCTGGGATAGGCACCAGGTGCCCGCGACCCTGAATACAGGATAAAGAGGTATAGAAGATGAGTGAGTAAGTGAGTGTTGTATGGTTAGCGTACAGTATGTATGAATGTAGAGTAGTATCACAGACAGTTCAGACTGTCCTTATTTGACATTCTCTTCATGCTCTGCACCCTGTGGCTCAGTGAAATCCTTTTTGAGTGGCGCCGTTCAAAAAAACAGATTTTATACTATGAGCTGCATGTCAACGTGCAGTCCACTGTAGACAGTTGCCATTTTTTGAGGCTGACTGTCATAGCCATTTTTGGAGTCTGCAGGGAGTGTGTGCAGGCTGTTAGAGGCTAATTCAGATGAAATTCCAGATGCTGCTTAAGAGCTACATATTGCATTACAACTGCCGGTTCAATGCCAGACTGAAAATGTTTCCCAGACACGGCTTCAATCAATTTCTCAATCATTATTGGGCGTATTTACAATTATTATCTTATCATCTTCTAATCAGGGTTTAAATTTTCCAGCAGTGTGCACTGTGTTTTTACTGGCATTACCATGAATTTTTAGCACAGGGGAGGTCTGAAACGTGGTGGTTATCCTCAGCTTCCAGGGAGCTGAGGCTTGGGGAGGAGAAATATCTCGAATGAATGAAAGAGGGTTAAGTGCAGAAGACTCAGCTCCATCATCAGCAGTATGAGCAATCCGGCTCACGCAGTACGCTAGACATGAGCAGCATTTCAACTGGATAGCAGACATCAGACTAGGTAGATGGGTGGTTGAGAAAAGTCATCCATCTAACATAACAAGCTCAACACCAGACATCTGTGGTATACTGTCACACATCTACTTTAGTCAGAAAGCTGTCAGTCAGGGAGCTTCAGAAGGCATCTTTATGCATATTAGCAGTGTCTGGCCTGTTTTTACACTTGTGGTTAGGAGAAGTGAAATACAACAAGCAAGCACAGTACTTTATCAGTTGCTTTATTGAGATTCACTCACACACTCATAAAAATTTTAGGTAGGATGTCTCTTCAACTTCAACTTTGTATTTGTAATTATTTACTAAATACTAGCAAGGGTGGCACGGTGGCTTATCGGTTAGCACCATCGCCTTGCACCTCCAGGGTCTGGGTTCGATTCCCACCTCTGTGTGCATGTACTTTGCATATTCTCCCTGTGCTTGGAGGGTTCCCTCCGGGTACTTTCTTTCCACAGTCCAAAGGCATGCAGATTAGGCTCATTGGTGTTCCCAAATGGCTTGTTGTATGTGAATGAGTGTGGAAATAAAACAACGTTTCTCCAGGACCAAGCTGCTACAGTACATACAACATAAATGTTGTAAGGATCTTCTCGACTGTCCTCCGTATCCGCTATAGGGTTGTACGGTCCGAGATGGCACAATTCCAAAACCAGGGAATGCTCTCTATAGTCCCTCTATAGAAGATGGTTAGGATCAGAGGTGGAAGCTCGGCCTTCCTCAGCCTTATCAGGAAGAAAAGACGCCACCGTAATGTAGATGTAAAGTGCATAGATAAATTAATACATTTATTATGATATCTGAACATTGTAATTACAATCCTACAGTATACAAAATGAAATGGTTAGTTTAACAGTTTGTATGTGGAGCATTTGTTACAAAAAAGAGTAATATATTACTATCACTGTTTTTAATTTATATGACTCCTACTTGACAGGAACTGTGTGGACCATATGTTTTCATCATCTTCACCATCTTCCTGATCATCTTCTTCATCTTCACATACTTCCGCGTTCCTGAGACCAAGGGGCGGACCTTTGAAGAGATCGCTCAAGCCTTCAGCGGCGCTGCGCCTCCTCCAATCACCGCTGAACAGGTCGAGGTCGATGTAGTCACAGTGCCCAGCGCCGGAGTAAAAGAGAAAGTCCCATTGATGGCGACGAATTCTGAAGACACAGAGAAGCCAAGTTCCTCCGGGAGCCTGGCTTCAGAAGCTGTGACTTGCGAGGAGAAACCTGAAGCTTCTACACAACCACTGGTTACGTCTTCTACAGAGGAGAAATCCAGTACTAATGCCCTGGAAAGTGTTTAGTGAACATTGTAGATTTTTTTTTTAGCTTAAATAGATATGAACACTATGTCCACAGTGTGAGCAAAATATATTGAAGTCCCTTTTTCTGTTTTGATGGAGCTAGGGCAATGAAATCTTTATGAATTAGTTTACTTATAGGGGTTATATTAATACTGGGGATTGGTATTAAGGGGATAGTTCAGGTTTTTTCATGTCTATTTTAAATCAAATCATAGGTGAATATCAGTACATTACTATAGGTCCTGGTCATTGTACAGTAAGTCTGTGCACTGACTGTGAAGTTTGCCACCCGGAGCTCGAGTATAGTGTATGTAATCAGGGCCGAATTCCACAACTCTCGTTCCGTGCAAAATGCATTCCAAAAGTTCACCCGAGACTCATATGAAGCTTCTGCAGTCACACTGAGCTAAATCAAGTTGGTACCGTTGCAATTTATAGCGTATGTTGTACAAAGTTAACTCGTTTCTTTCCCCGGAAATAGCCGTATAGCTAACTGGAACTAGCCATATGGTTAACCAAAAGTTTTCAAGGAAAGGAAGGAGTTAAAGTTATACCGAATGCACTGTAACTTCAAAAGATTGCAATTCAGTTTAGCTCAGTGGAACTGCAGAAGTTGATATGAATCTCAGCTGAACTTTGGAATGTATTTTTGCGAACCTGGAACGAGGTTGTGGAATTTGACCCCGATTGCTTACACTGTACTTGCCTTCTGGGAGACAAACTTTACGGTCACTGTGCAGAGCACGAAAATTTATAATGACCAAGACCTATGGTGGTGGCATGGTGGCTTAGTGGTTAGCACTGTCGCCCTGCATCCCCAGGGTCTGGGTTCAATTCTTGCGATTCCTGCACCGTCGCCTTGCATCTCCAGGGTCTGGGTTCAATTCCTGCCTTTGGTCTGTGTGTTCTCCCTGTGCTTGGTGGGTTTCCTCCGGCTACTCAGGTTCCCTCTAAAGACATGCAAATTAGGCTAATTGGTGTTCCCAAATTACACGTAGTGTGTAAATGCGTGTGTGAATGTTGACCAGAGTTCCTACCACGGTTGTAAAAATGGGAATAAATACAATGGTCACCATTGGCCTCCATGGTCCCTAGTTGGACTACAGAGGTTTTTTAGATGGATGGATGGATGGATGGAGGACATTTGATAATGTATCTCAATTTGGATTTAAGATAGACTTATAAGAAAAGCAAACTATCCCTTTAAGACTATATTAATATTATGACTTTGGAGGATTATATTAATATTAAAATGTTTATAATAAACCATTGTTTAGGTTAAAAATTGTTAAAAACATGTTATAATTTTAGCCACCCTTAATAGTTAAATGTCATAATTAATCATGTCTATCCAAAAAACGGTAAAAAAAAAAAAAGTACTTAGGAGTTGCTTTTAAATGAATATAGTTGCTATAGTAATTGTGGTAAGCAGTAAATAATAATGCTTTCAAATTTAAGCACATAACTATGACGGTCAGTAAATGTGGCCTCTACAAGTGCAGGTTAATTCAAAATAAGTGGCGCCACCAAAAAACTGTAATTTAATGAGTAGGTTTAAAATTCCAAGATATGGATGTAACAGGTTTGTGAATAAAAGAGAGAGAGAGAGAGAGAGAGAGAGAGAGAGAGAGGCAGAGAAATACAGGTTTTTCCATGTTTTCTTGAGTGTCTTTGTGCTTTTCGAATTTACAATTAAGTTGAAAAATAAAGCAGTTTAAAGGAGTTTATGGGCTATATTCACAAATAAGTGAAATCCAAACTGCACCTTGCTTGCTTAGTGACATCCTTGATTATCTCTGCTCCTCATTTATTTATTTATTTATTTATTTATTTATCTGCTATTGTTCTATGTAATATATTTTTATTTTTGCTTCTTCATATATTAATATGAGATATTGATATATTTGTGTAAAAAGGAAGAAAAGATATTTATTGCTGTGCACTTTTAAAGCCCAAAATAGAGTCGTGTTAATGTCAGAAGTGTGATTATGAATTATAGTCCTGTATGTCTTGTGAGCCTTTCGTGTCAAGATGATGTGCAATTAATGTGTCGGATTTGTCTACTTGACGGCCAAATTATTGTGTGTGTGTGTGTATTTATTATAACAGCCTTCTGAAAAAAAATTAATAAATCAAGGGGGCTAATCACCAGGAAATTTCTAACTATACATTGTAGAGATAATTTTAACCTAAAATGGAACCAAATCTTTATTATTATTATTATTATAATTATTATTATTATTACGTACTATATGCCATAGAACATGGGGTCTTCTCCCCTGTTCCTAACCAGAAATGACCTTCAGGGTTTCACTTGATTAATCAGTTCATCAACAATCAAGTGTCCCTAAAAAACTGTCTGTAATAAAAGCCTGCAGTCGCACTCAGCTCTTTTCGGGAGACCCCGTCCACAGAATGTAAAGGAAACATTACCAAATATTCCTCATCCAATGCCATGAGTGTTAGTGGCTTCACTGGTATAAGTGGTTAGTGGCTTCACTCAAAACCTGTGCAATCAGCTATAGAGGTATTTTGATATAAATACATATTTTAAACATTACCTAAATGTGTCTATTGTTTCAATTCTTATAGCTGTCGTATCTTGACCCCTCTGCTGCTCCTGCTGTAAAGACAAATATAAAGAGAGAATTTCTGTATAAAATGCTTATGTGTGTGTAACAGATTGTCCCTATTAATTATTGGGTGAATAAAGAAATAAATAAAATAGTTGAGTGGTTGTGAATGGAGTATTTATTTATTTTAAAGTGTCATATACTGTATCCACCGTCTGCCTGTCCAAGTTCCAAGCGTTCCTTAGTCACGCTGGGATTATTCACCTTAACCACATACACTCTCATATTCAGTGTGAAGTAACAGCTCAGTCCATTATCATTCCCAAACCTTGTACTGTTTATTAACATATAGCAGTTTAATGATCAGATTTTTGCCCTTGACATTATTCTTAGTTAATTACGAATAAGATATCCTAGATGGACATCACCTAAACCTTTGCCGGTCCTTGAAAACCCTTTTCTATGCTCATTCTGTATATACATCCATCATACTTTCATTTTCAGTATATTAATATAGTAGCATTCAGCATACAAATTCAATCAGGAGGAGCGTTCTTAAGGCGAAAGTTCGTATTGCGAAATGCATTTTCCCACAGGAAATAATGTAAATGCAGATAATCTGTTTCAGCCACATAAAAATGTTACTAATATTACCCATATCCAACACTATAATTATATTTTTGCAAAATGTGCAAAAAAAAAGATGTGTAAATGAAGTAAAATATGAAATAAATAAACATTAAAACTCACCTCTTGGAAAGTCACACCCATAGTGCTATATCTCCACCGAATCATTCACAAAATGCAAAAAAAAAAAAGTTAACTCACTTCTTTTGGCTTTCCACTGACGCGAATTAGTTTTGAACGGACATACGCACAACTTACCTGCTGTACAGTTTGGTTTGCTTCTCTCGTACGCTTTACAACTTGCCAGTGGTGGGGGTTGAACCTGGGACCTTCTGATCAGTAGTTCAGGATCTTAACCACTGCGCTACCGTATGCTGTCATAGTGTGTGAGGGCCATCTTGAGCTGAACAACTTTTGCATTGCATGTCATGGGCTCCACTCAACAGGAAGTCAGTTATTTTGGGTCATTTGCAAAACGCACCCAAAGGAATTTGATACACTCTTCCTAGCGAATTTATACAATCACCACCAAACTGGGGTTTTCTGATCTCAAGACCTTGAGGATGCAATCTCAAATGGGTCAGCCGTGACAATGCCTTAAACTTGTGCTGAAAAGTGGTTCATAACTTTATGTGTGACATTATATTGAATGACATCGTATTGAGTGACATCACATTGAGTGACATCATCATCATTTTTTTCCAGCATCTGGGGCTTTTTGGAGGTCTAAGCATAAAATCCCCCCCCTTTCGAAAATAATGTCATAATGGTATTGGTATGTCCCCTTTAAATGCATGTGCTCACTGCTACTGTCTTTCTGCTGTGCCGGGGTGGCGATGGCTACAGGGTGCTTGGGCCCGCTCATCATTGCTTGCAAATATACTGTATATTTATTAGTTGGTGCGGTTATTATGCTAATTTGCAGTAATATTGTCCTCTTTTGTCCCTGTTCTGTCCCTCGCTTAGTTTACCTCTGTGTTTTATTTAAACCAGTGTGCATCCTGGTTAATGCAAACTTAATCCGAACTTCCTTATTGCAATATGATATTGTGCAACTGAACAAATATTGTCTGCAATGTCATATTGCACAAGTGATGGCAAAGCAGGAAACCAGAATTAAACGTTTGCCACAAACATCCTTAATCACTGTGAATGATTCAGCTTTTTTGAAAAGGAAATGCTCCTTTAATGGCTGGTTAAAACATGAACTGGTGAATAATCAATCAGGATCTATCCTGAGATATACAGAACATTTTACACACTGGATGCTCTGTTGATCTTATGAGAGTGATCATGCAGCATACCGTAGTACCGAGTTCGGTCTTGTCACACCATGTCTGGGTGTGAATAAATATTGTGGGCTTTTAGCCAATGGTTTTCAGTTTGTCTGTATCTGGTTTTAATGTTATGGCTGATTCTTTTTTTTTATTTTTTATTTTTATGTCAATAAGAATACACCAATGTCTTAACTGTGTTACGTCCCAGTCTAGGGTACAGCAAAATAATGGTTCGGGGTACTATTTCGAATTGTATGAAAATTGAGGTATATAGCGGAAAGAACAAGTCAGAAACAGTAACGTACAAAAATGTGAGGTTTGTATTGCTTTACAAAAATGCACACGCAAATAAAGATACATACACAACACCAGGATCAGCTTCAGGGTGGAACCAGGCCAAAATAATAAACAAAAAAGGTATCTGTATTGTAACAACTAGTTAACCTTACTCACTCGCTCACTCACTCATCATCTATACCGTATTCAGGGTCGCGGAGAGCCTGGAGCCTATCCCAGGAGGCTTAGGGCATGAGGCGGGGTACACCCTGGATAGGGTGCCAATCCATCACAGGACACACACTCTCACTCACACACTCATTCACACACTCCAGGCAATTTGGGAACGCCAATTAGCCTAATCTGCAGGTCTTTGGACTGGGGGAGGACACTGGAGTACCCGGAGGAAACCCACCAAGCACGGGGCGAGCAAACGCCATCCACACAGAGATGGGAACCGAGTCTGGCCAGGAATCGAACCCAGACCCTGAAGGTGCAGGGGGACAGTGCTAACTAGCTAATCTACCAAACAAAACTACAAAACAAAACTACAGGTACCTTCCCTGACCCCCTAAACCAACAAAATATGTAAAAAAGAGCCAAGCAACCAAAGCAATAATCAAAAAATAATTTTTTTTGAAGGACTACAAACTACTGGACATGAAAAAAAAAAAAAACAGTGTGTAATTGTTGAGGTCTTGATTAAGTGAGAGGTGTTACATGTTCTGTCACATGGTTATAAAAAAATCTTGTCACTGTAGATTAACGTTTCCTTATTTTGTTTGTTGGTTTTAGTCTGTGTTTTACTATACTATAATGTTTAGCATGACATGTTTCCTTCATGTAATTTTTTACAAAATAAACAATAAAAAATTCTTTAAAAAAAACAAAAAAAAAAACAAAAACAGACAATATCCAACAATATCCATAAAGTGCTTTTTCAGATGCAAAAAATAGAAAAATACTCACATTTGTAAACATCATTTTCTCCAATAAATACACTTAAATATTAAATAGAAAAGTTTTTGCTAGAAAAAAATAAATATATAAGCATTTGGTCATTACTCGAAATCAGCAAAGACAGAAATAACTACTGTAGCTGCAGTTGAATTCTCTAAATCCAGGGCTGTCACAGTGGAAAATATAGCTGGATTTTTGGAATCGGCTTCTTTTTGTCTTCAGTTTTTTGCAGACATGAGAACCAGTAGAGCTCTAGAATACCATCTACAGAAATCGTGTAGTCTCCTGGAAATTGCTGTAGATGTCATGTGTATGTCCCAGGCAGATTTAAGAGGAGGGTGGGAGAGAACTGTGTTTGGTGCAGGTGAATCTGTCTAAATAAGAAACAAATGCAATCAGTGCAGGATTCACGTTTAGGTTAGCACTGAATTTACCAAGATAAGTGTATATACAGTACAGTAAACCATACAGCTCTAGCACTGGTTTAAAAATTTTAAAGTGAACCTATAGTGCAAACGTCATTTGTAGACTTTCACGCGGGTCTCCAGTTTGCATTTACAAACAACAACCTGAGGGGAAAAAAAGTTCCCTGCGTTGTGCCCTTTTTTTACTTATTTGTATTTTTTTATTTTAAGGCCAGGACTTAAACTAGCCAATTAGACGGTTCTCTTTATTGTGACCTCATATAAGAAAATCCTCTTATCCGGCTTGCTGTTCAGCTCTGCTGTTCAACGGATGGGCGTGGCTCAGCAGTAGCTCATTTAAATAGACACTGAATCAGCAAGTTCAGAGAAGGAGTAAATTAAAGGGAGTTTGGGATATTTCAAAATAGATTGAGGGCCATTTCTGCTGGAGCATACTTGGAGGGAAATGGGAACGTTAACTAGGATCAGACAGAATTGTTTCACTTATTGACTTTCAACAAAAATAATAAGAAGAAGAAGAAGAAGAAATTAAACTTTATTACTTTAAATAATAAACTTTAAACTTTATTATTAGAAATTAAACTAATTACACTGTTTAGCTTATGTATTGTTACAATTAATTGATCTGTTTCTTTAATATTCCAGCATGTAATAATACATATTCATTTAGAACTGTATCTAGAATGTCCTATGCAAAATTGCTGTTTTAGTCATCTTAAGATGTTATTGATTAGATAACAGATACAGATATTGATTCAGATGGGTATCAAGTCTGTATGACCACCTGCCAAAAAGAGGAAAAAAAATCTCCTTTTTTTAATTTTTGCATTGGCTAAGGCTTAAACAAGCACCTTATATACCAAGATCCCCTCCTCTGGCTTAATGCTCAATTCCCTCCAGTTCTGCTTATTCCTGAGTGGTGTTTTAAAAACTACAGCAAATAAAGTTAATAAACTTCTAATACTGTATAGGCTTTTTCTGGTCCCTGTGTTCTGACTGGCTGGTAAAATACACTTTCTCATGGGGGCATTTGTGGGCAGTTCTAAAAAAGCACATTTGGGAAAGGAGTGAAGCAGAAAGAAAACCAGGTATGGCATCTGAGTTGCAAAACTGAACAATTAAAGGATGCCTCTAGGGCTTATTTTAACCTGTTTAAAAAGCAACATAATACATGATCTTTAAGTGATTTTGGCAGCTACTCGACTAGCCGTTACCTGTTTTTGTGCAAGAATGATGACAGACTGGATTTCATCAGCAATTTCCTTGATTTTATTCGACGCCAGACCTGATTCAGTGTGCCAGTAAAGCAGCCAGTCAAAGTGCAGCTTGAAAGAGTGGAGGCCTGAAGAGAGCTTGGATAGGGTGCTGTTTGCCTTTTGGGTGTAAATGAAGAATACGTTAAGGGAAAAAAATAAAATAAATAAATATAAAAATATATATATAAAAAAAAATGAGCATTTACAATGAGATATTAAAATGCCATAGGATATTTCTTACCTCCACGGCTGCTAGGTCTTTTGGCCTGAAGTTTAAGGCAGGCAGCGAGGTAAGGTTCTGCACTAAGGGTAAACCGGTGTCATGATGCTGCTGAGAAGTTACAGATGCTTAGTTAGACTGAGATTTGGCTAGGAAGTAACACATAGAGGCCAATTCTTTGTGCCAAATCTGCTTCTGGGAAAATTCCGAATGCAGACATTTACACCAGATTCTTAGATTTACAAGGACTTAGTAATCATAAAAAAAAATACTGAAACCACATTAAACTTACCACAACCCCTTGCACTATATGTATCAGTCGACGCATCTTTTGAAACAGCTTCGTCAGACCGTCTTTGTGAGGTCTCATGGGGGTTGGATGAGGCGTTGCTAAGATGGGAAGTTCCACCAATAGCAGTAAAAATAATAGGCAGGAGATGGACTCGGGTAGCACTATCATCAAAAGAAGAGAAGAAGGATTGGTTATTGGACACGATGTCATTTTCGCAATTACCCTTTATCTACTCTGACTCAGCACCTTTTGACCAGCCCTTCAAAAGCGAGAACGTAACAGACATGCTGACCAGACATGCTGCTGCAACAGTGACATGAAAGTGTGGTAGTCACAATGTATGAGACACAAAGTGGACTTTCCACTCTTACACTGCTGTAATGCTGGATGTGCTTATGAAGACCTGAAGGTATTTCAGCTGCTTCAGGGCTTTCGTGCTGTTGCAGTTGTAGAGCTAGCCAAGTGCTGACCTAGTTATGATAGATAAAGTATTATTCCTGAAGAAGGATATGACTCAGTTATTTTTCAGGTCGTTCTCATGTTTCAGCTGACATCACTCTTAAATTTACTGTAAATCTCTCAACACTGGCAGGCAGACCGAGTGATATAGACAGATCAGCCTAAATATTGAAACCTTTAACATTAAAAGGATCTAGGTTTTGTGTTAACAGGCAAGCTCTCGACCCTAGGGGCGTGGTTCTGTATGGCCTCTGGGGGGCGTGCTGCGGTGTCAGGCACCAGGACATTGGCAGCAGATCCTAATCGTATTGTGGGTTTCGGGTTGGAGCCTCTGTGGATCAGACACATCTCATGGGTTTGGATCAAAATGAGATCTAGGAAGTTGGAGAACAGGTTAGTGAGGCAAGCTGTGGTGCAATACCTCCAGGGTCTGGGTTCGATTTCTGGCCAGGCTTGATTTGCCTCTGTTTGCATGGAGTTTGAAAGTTCTTCCCATGCTTGGTGGGTTTCCTTCGGGTACTCCGGTTTCCTCCCACAGTCCAAAACCATGCAGATTAGGCTAATTGGTATTCCCAAATGGCCCGTTGTGTGTTAGTGCGTATGTGCCGTGCGATGGATTGGCACCCTGTCCAGGGTGTACCCCGTGCCCTAAGTCTCCTGGGATAGGCTACAGGTCCCCGCAACCCTGAATACAGGAAGCGGTATAGACGATGAGTTAGTGAGTGAGTGGATCAGACCAGACAGACTGGCATTTGGCCCATGCAGGCCTAGGTTGCCCATGATCCTGTCACCAGTTTACAGGTGCATACAGTAGATGGTGATCAATGTTATCACCTGGTGGTGGTGTTGATGTTAAAGCTGATTTATGATGATTATATGTATAAAAATGGCAGGGGTGTCTAATGTTGTCTGCAAAGGGCCGGTGTAGGTGCACACCTTAGTCCATCTGTGTAGGCTGATCTTAGACATCTTTAGATAGCATTTATCTTTTACTTTCTACAATACAGTTTTTAATGCAGCTAAGAGGAGAGGTTGCCATCACCATGAGATTTCAGACCAAAGGTTCTGCCTCAACAGCACTTCAATGGCATTGCGACTTCCCAAGTCATACCACAGACAGCCCTTAGGCCAAACATCCAGGAAACTGTCATGCAGGAACAGTTAATGCCAACTTCAGACACGTTTGATGTTCAGTTTTTAGCAACATTAAACACAAATGAGCCATAGTCAAACTTAGTATGACGAGTACACGCCTTGAGTGGAAGTGAAACAAATCTGTATAACAGGTCACTGGCGTAATTGTTTAATAGATCCTGTTAGGGTGCAACATTTATGTGTAACCTGTATTAATGCATTCTTTATGCAAAGATAAAAACCACTTGATACTAATTACGTTGATAACTTGCAACCATGAAACACTTTCTATTTAAAACGTATGTCATACCATGCTAAAGAGCAGTTGAGATCTAATTGTCTGATAAATTCTAGTCTGTGTTACTTCCTGTAGCCTTTGATGCAAGTAATCTGCCTCTACTTCACTGGAAA
>JAOVVB010000011.1:9848736-9871025 GCA_028570985.1 Heterobranchus longifilis | reverse complement strand
AATGCAATCGATTACACATACATCAAGGTATGTAGCTTTTTTTCTTTTCGGGTTCAGATTGCTTCATAATAGTGTGAGTGATTACAGGATATTCATAGTGAATCACCCTGTATATATATTATCATGTCTAACATTTTTTGGAGATATCCTGATACATATACCATACTTTGGTACATGTACCATTGTACCACAGTATGTACTATGGTAGAACCATATATCATAGTGTAGTACATGTAATAAATCAGCAAATAAGTACCATGGTACTGTTAAAAATAGCATGGTATTATATTGCATGGGGCAGGTACCATTAGACCATGGTACATATACCATTGTAAATTTGTTATGGGTATTTCCGTGTGATTCCTTAGCTGCTCATTTACAACCTTTAGGATATTGGCAATAAAGAGGATGTTTAAAACCAGTTTATAGTTTGAGAGCTGGGGGTCAAGCCAGGTTTTTAATCAGTGGTTCGATAGGTGTATTATAGGGAAAGATCTTGTGTTTGTTTTAATGTTGCTGATGATTCAGTTCCTGTTAGTGTTTGTTTTTTTACGATTCTGTGTATAGGTATCATAGCTATTATGTCTATCGTGTCAAGTTCATGATTTCATCCAATTCTGTCCATTGGATCTGGGTAACTAATCACTCCACTAATGTGATTATGTTGGTCTCTTCATACTAGATAAAGTGGTTTGCTCCAACTTGCTGAGATGGAGACCGTTGGTCTTGACAAAGTTTGGCACACACTCACACTCAAATTGGTGTGGGCTTTGAAGAGTTCCAACACAATCATACCCTATCTTGAAGTTATACAGCAATTTTGTCATGATTCTTAGGATTTTGTTGTCTTATTTGGACCTGAACCTCTATTTTTTTTAGTCCGTTGTGGGAGATTCAACAGTGGTTGATCATTGTCCAGAACTTTGTCTCTGACTCCTTGGTTTTCCAGATGCTAGGTATATTATGTAATAGGGCTGCACGATTTGATTGAAAAGCCACAAAGGCATTGTGATTTAAAAAGCAAATAATGGCACAAATGATCACATTAAGAGGATATTTGCCAATCCATCCATCCATCCATCTAGGAACCTCTGTAGTCCAACTAGGGATCATGGAGTCCAGTGGTGACCATTGTATTCATTCCCATTTTGTATGAACGTGGTAGGGCCTCCAGACAACATTCACATGCACATTCACACACTATGGGCAATTTGGGAGCGCAAATTAGTCTAATCTGCATGACCTTGGGCTGTGGGAGGAAAGCCACCAAGATCGGTGGCTTAGTGCTTAGCACTGCTGCCTTGCACCTTTAGGGTCTGGGTTCATTTCCTGGCCGGCCTCTCTGGGTATGGAGTTTGCATGGGTTTTCTCAGGGTACTCTGGTTTCCTCCCATAGTCCAAAGACCTGCAGATTAGGCTAACTGGCCTTCCCAAATTGACCATAGTGTGAGCCCTGCAATGGATTGGCACCGCCTCATGCCTTAAGGCTCTAGCTCCCCCGTGACCCTGTATACAGGATAAAGCAGTATAGATGATAAGTGAATGAGTGTTCCCAAGCGACACACTTTAACCTTGCACAATACCTCCATCTGTGCAGTTCTGCTGTTTTTAAATCCATTAATATAATAATAATAATAATTATTATTATTATTAGCCTTTTACATTTGTAAATCTACCATGGTACATACTTAGTACTTGGTACTATGGTACCAGCACACTGTGAAAAATATGATATAATTATTATGTGTAATTACATACAGCTCACCGAAGACTAGTCCAATTTCTAAGATCATTTTCAGATGTTATATTTTTATACATCAAAAAGGGAATTAGTCTATGTTCATAATGTGGATGCTTACTACAAAATGAACATACTGCTGAACTAGGTATGAGCATTCTGCTTTTTCTCATTATGCCTCATCAGGCAAGTGACACTGGGTGATACACCTCCATCTACTGGATCTCTCAAGTAAGTAAGCCACTATAAACAAAGAGGTGAATCATCCTTTATCAATGAAATTTCAGCTGGGTTTTAGGACAGGATCATTCCTGCACAGAACACGTACTTGGTATATACTGCCTTTAAAGGTGGATCATATTTACTTCTTCAGCATTTAATTATTATTAAAACTTTTATGGATGTATTCATGTATGATTAGTGGGATGAAGGTTTTGCTGTTATTACCGAAAGGCGATACTTTTTGTGTCATTTATTTTGCATTTTTGTTCTGCAGGTGTAATTCCATTTCAACTTTAAACCAATACTTTGTTAAATTATTTCAATGATTTGGTGTCTCCATCCCATGGCTCGATCCTGTGCTTTGATTACTGTCCATGTAGGTTTTCTCTGGGTTCTCCAGGCTCCTCCCACATTTTTTCAGTTTTGATATGGTATGTCTTTGGACTGCGGGAGGAAACCAGAGTACCTGGAGGAAACCTCCCAAGCACAGGGAGAACATGCAAACAGAACTTTAAATTGATCTCTAATAAGCAAGAGCGACACAAAATTTTTTAAAGTCTCAATATACTGAGGGTCCCAAAAAAAAAAAAAATTCACACACCAAACCTGCCTCGACACGGTCTTCACATTTGGTGTAAAACATTTCACTGTGTATATTTCTTTTCACCAGAAAGTGATTGCATTAAAGGGATTACGTAACTGTTTAACTATTTTAGATACTTTCCCATGGATAACATGTCAGCTCTAACTCAAAGAGCTAACTAATAAACTGCAGAACATGTGTATGATTAAGTGTTTGTGAGAGAATCCATTAGATTGAGGTTTTATTATGGCAATGGTTTAAATATCCAACATGATCTAGCTTCAAGCAGGCTGACGTATTATAAGAAATCAGTAACCTTAAATATTGATGCTGTAGATGCTTCCATACAAATTAGGAAGTATGAAGCATGACAGCCATGTGCCCGGTATTTCTAGCCCTTCAAAAAACCACTGTTTCAATGTTGAAGTTCTTGCAGACCAACACTGCCATCTAGGAGACGTGTTCAGGATGTACCTTCTGAATTATCTAGGATTTTCCTAGATTTCTTTTGAATCCACTCTACAGCTATGTGCAGGTATAATATTAATGCCGTGATACGTTAGTGTATGTCACAGGACATTTTACTGAGATATTGTGTGTGTCATGATAACTTTTTATTCTAGGTGATATTATCTGTGTTGATTTTTATTTTTTTTTTAATTCTTGAAAGTTCAACAAACTGCTTCATCATGATATATAATACAGTATATTGTTACACAGCAGTACCTCAGCATACGAATTCAATCCGTTATGGAGGGGAGTTCTTAAGGCGGAAATTCGTATTGTGAAACGCATTTTCCCATGGGAAATAATGTAAATGAAGATAATTCGTACCAGCCACCCAAAAATATTACCAATATTACTAATTTCCAACACTATAATCATATTTCTGCATATAAAAACGATCAAAACATTTAGAAAATACATGTAAATTAAGTAAAAAAAATATATAAAAGTGAAGGTAGCTCCATTTTCTTCTTGCTGCTGTCCTTGGGACCCATGGAGCTGTCTTCACTAAATCTTGCACAAAATACAAAGAAATAAAAAAAATTCGGTTCTTAAGGCGAAAATGCGTGAGGCAGGACGTTTATATGCTGAGGTACCACTGTATCCACAACATTTAACTGCATTGCAAGTCTGTTATTAATAATTAATAATTAATATTAATTATTAATATTAATTAATAATTCTGTTATTTTTCAATAGAATACATTTCAAACACAGGGACTTGTGGAGAAGCTTCAGCCTGACAACTTTCTATTAAGTTGTGACATCACTAGGGTTTTGTTTAGTGGGGGGTAAAAATCTTGCAGTCCTGGCAGCTGCCACTAGGGGACAGTGCTAATATTCATGTCCTACCTGACCTTCAGAAAAGAGTCCTGTATCATGGATTCCACCTCATCTGTTAGCACACTAAAATCAGCCTGGCATACTGAATGCAGACAACTTGGTCTCTCTCTTACGCCATCATACAAAGTTTTATGCATTAGTTCTTGGCCTGCGATAGTGCACAGAGCATCCAGCTGCTCCAGGGGCTCATGTGGGACATCTGGATAGTGTAGAGCTTCAAGAACAGCTGGAGCAAACTTTCCAAAATGTGCAGTGGAGCACAGGACAACTGGACACATCTTATCATGTAGCCGGTCAGCCACAAATTTCGCCACGGCGGTGTGAGTGTCCATTATGTAGCCTGTTTTAGAGTGTACTTCCCGAATAGTATTCAGGCAGTCATCCTCTGAGCACCACCCTGCCTGTACGTCCTGCCGTATCCTCTGTAATAAATCCTCTGACACGATAAAGTGCTGCTCTTTCTCGAGGCTTACAAACAAGTCCCGGACAAGCTTACCGTCACCGCTGGATGCATAATGCAAAAACCGTTCAAGATTTGAAGACTTCAGAATGTCAATAGCAGGAGAATTTGATAGCATGAGCTTCCTGCCTCGGAGATCATAGTGGCCAGTGGTAATAAAATCAGAGACTATGCAGTTATGATTAGAGGCACAAATGACATTTCTTATTGGGACACCCATTTGTTTAGCATAAATGGCAGACATGGCGTTTCCAAAGTTTCCAGTAGGAATGCACACATCGATGGGCTGCCCAAATTTCACCACGCCATCTCTGAGAAGGTCCAGGTACGCAGAGGAATGGTAGACCACCTGTGGAAGCAGCCGTGCCCAGTTGATGGAGTTAGCCGTGCTAAGGACAGTGGCGTACTCCACTGCAAAGTGGCCAGCAAGTCTTGAGTCGCTGAACATTTCCTTGATGGTCCTCTGACAGAAGTCAAAGTCAGAGAAGATGCTAACAGACCTGGTGTTGCCCCCTTTGAAACCAGTCATCTGCAGTTTCTGTATTTCACTAACTCCTCGCTCAGGGAAAAACACCAACACACCAATGCGCTGCCTGTCACTTTCTCTCAGGTTGCTGAACCCACTAAGAACTGCACTTCCTGTGTCCCCAGACGTGGCCACAAGGATCAAGTAGTTGCACATCTGTGGAAGACAGTGAGCAAAGAGCTGTGGCATTAACTGAAGTGCCAGGTCTTTAAAGGAAGCAGTGGGACCATGAAAGAGCTCCAGAACATACTGATCCTCAGCAAGATGCTTAACAGGTGCCACTGATTTGCTGGCAAAGTTCTGCCCGTAGGCTCGATTAACCATTGAGCGAAGTTCTGATGGAGCGATGTCCAGCGGATGTATGCACTTCTCAAGTATTATCAAAGCGCGCTCAGGATAAGACATGTCCGCTAATCTTATCCATTCAGAAGGTTCCAGTTTTGGGAATCCTTTATTAGGTACATAAAGCCCACCATCGGGAGCTAATCCCTCCACGACGACATCACTGAAGAACTTCACATCACTGTTTGACGCAGGTCCCTGTCTTCTGGTGGAGATGTAGGTCTCTGATTCAGAGTCCTGATATTTGTCTAGAACCCTGATGATTTTTTCTGCTACTTCTTCTATAGTGTCCCCTTTTCCACAAAACACTCTTGCATCCAACCACTTCTCATAAAACTGCTTTCGATATGCCAAGATTTCCCTGATGGAAACACCAGCACCCTGGCCAACGATTCTGTTCACCTTCATTTTGTCGAGCCTCTCCACGATATCTTCAGGGTCCATGTCCATATAGAGAACGATTCCTGAGTGTTTCAGGTGTCGCATGGCATCTGAGTGAAGCGGGTTTGAGCCCGTAAGTGAAATCACACATCCAGAAGCGGAGAAGTTGCACACAGCTTGGCCTTCTTCTTCGATAAAATGTTCGCCTCCGACTCGCGCCAGCTTCTCTGCTACCGTCATTCCCCACGTCTTTTCTAGAACATCATCGTCTATATCGATGACAGGCGTCCTGAGTCTGTGGGACAAAATCCGTCCAACTGATGTCTTCCCAGCCCCAGGAGGACCCATAAGGAGAATGTTCCTCTCCTGAGAACTCTTTGTAGACAGACATGATGTTACCATGTACAAAGCTGAGCGAGTATACAAATTGGAGATTCCATGGTACCTCAGTATGTCCGTTTTAGACAGTAAATAAAACAAGTGTCTAGTCGTCATCTTTTTTGGAAAATAATCTAAGGAGGGGGGAAATAAAGTTACAGGGAATTAGTTCTTATTAAGAAATAGATCTGGCTTTAGTGGCAGATTTAAAATGGCGATACAAACAAACCATGTGTCTTATTGCTAGTTAAGGTTTGCAGCTATAAGAATTCACTTTTTTTTTTCCAAGAATTTTTTATGTTATCATGGTGACATAAGGAACCTTTTAAGCTTATAGAGAAAAGTCACTTGGAAATGTGATGTATGGCTTGAACATTATATGTAACCTGCCCGGCCAAAAAAAGTGTCACACACTACAAGATTTCATTGATCAAGCGGCATTCAGTACATTCAGGTCATCAGCTGATTTAATTTTATTGCCACATAACGTTACTGAGTCTAGACCTGAGCAACTAAAGCAACCCCAGGTCATAACACTGCCTCCAGAGGCTTGTACAGTGGACACTATGCATGATGGGTGCATCGCTTTATGAGCTTCCCTTCTACACACCCATCACTCTGGAACAGGGTCAATCTGAACCCATCAGACTTTTCCATTGCCCCGAAGTCCAATCTTTATGCTCCCTAGCAACAAGAGTTGCTAAGACAAGTGATTTTCGTATGACTACACAGCTGTTTAGTCCCAATCTTGTAAGTTTTTGCCACAGCGTACATGTTAAAAAATACTCTTACTATCAACAAGCATCTTTAAACTTAGCGTTTAAGTGATCTCCATTTGTTAGATGAGTCCTTACAGGTTTTAATAATGTGGTGGAGAGTTCTTAACACTATTCCAGTATTTTTAAAATCTCTCTTTTAAATCTGTAATAAGGACAATGATTGCATTGTCTTGATGCAGGACAATATTTTACCCTTCTGAAGTGGTGACTTTTTTGGGGGTAGGAAGTATTACTACAACACATCTATAGAAATCTATACAAATCTATAGAAAAATTAGTCGCTACACAAAAACTGCCAATTTAAAAAAAGTAAAAGCAGTGAAATATTTTAATAAAAGACAAAAAAAAGAGTGAAAAGTTTAAAGAATAAGATGAGTCGGGACCATCGGGATGTACAGTACACAGAACGATGTCTTTTGGCACACTGACTTATGAGGTTCGGTGCTTCCTGTGACTGTGCGTCATGTTACAAAACTAGCCAAAAAAATTACCTAACTTTTTGATACCACCTCATATGTATGTATGCATGCATGTATAGATAGATAGATAGATAGATAGATAGATAGATAGATTTTTCTCTGTTGAGTTTATTACTATAATTTGAATATGTTGAAAGAGACTGTGCAGGATTATCAGATCCTGTGATTTTTCAACTCCATAAAAGTGAGCAAGGGTGCCAATACTTTAAGCCAGCTTATAAATGCAATCAGTGTATTTAAAATCAATATCAGTGTTATCAATGTCCTTATAATAAATCCAAATAAAAAAAAAAAGAACAACAAACCTAATTCTGCATAAACACACAATGTATGTAGATGAGAGGCGAAATAAAGTGCTAAATAAATTTAATAGGAAATAAGGTAACACAACAATATAAACTATGTTAAAAACCAGATACAAAATAAGTGCTGTTATAGAAAGGTGTTAATGATGTCAAACCTACAAGTTTAACTTACAGCGCTGGCACGCGCACAGACTCCCCGCGCGCTCTGTAACACACTGTCATGTGGTACGGAAGTAGTTATATGATACCGGAAGTCGATTCAAACACAACAGTTTTGTGATAACTATCTATGTTTAAAATAATAATAATAATAATAATAATAATAATAATAATAATAATAATAATGTTTTCGTATCCTTTAGTTGTTATGGTTCATTTTAAAACAATTTGTTAAATGTTTAACCGAAATGTATGTGTAATCAAACATGCAGTAGGCGGAGCTGTTGCTGAGCAATAGTTCCCATGGCAACGGTTAAGTATACAAACTGGGCTGTGTGTGTGTGTGAAAGCGTCTATAGAGCGATCTGGAATTAAGTCATCTGTTCGTTTTTAAGTATTTTTGTTTGAAGTATTTATATTTTTTGTTGTTAAGTTTTTTTTTTTTCAGTGAAAGACAACATGTCCGGTGTAATCCATCCTCCTGAGAGCATTTATAACCTTCTTTCCAGAGAGGAGAGGAAAAGAGAAAAAGCTCCCAGGTAAGATTAGTTAATTAGTTCACAACAAAGTGTAAAGAAAGATTTCACACATGTTTAAAGTGTGAATTATTATTATTATTATTATTATTATTATAGAGATAAATTTCCATTCTATAATAATAAGAAGAAGATGAGGAAGACTACATACACTGGTGATCTAAAGTGAAATTCACTGTTTTAATGACATTAACTTGCACCTCCAGAGTCTGTGTGTGTGTGGAGTTTGCATGTTCTCCGAGTCAAAAAAGGCATCTGCAGTACTCTGGTGTCACTCGCCCAATCCATGCCTGCTTGATCTCTTCCTAAATATCATATACAGAAGAGGGTTTCTTGACCGCTCCTGCCTCCTTCACCTTCTTGTCCAAAGGTTTCCTGTTGGGTTTAGATCTGAAGATGACCCAGGCCATGGCTCCAGAAGCTGAATACCGTTGTCACATTGCCAGTTTTATAGCTAATTTAATTAGTTCAGTTCATTATCACAACTCTTCAGCCAGATAGCTGAGAACTAATTAGTGACATCACCTGTTTTGTGAACAGGGACAACTACGTATAGTACATGGCATATGTTGTCTTAATACTTTTGGTCACCATTGTAGATTTAGTGGAGCTGAATTACAGGCTTTTTTGTTCATTAACTATAAGAAAATGCAGCGAAAAATGTTGGACCTAAAACAAAGAGTATCTTATATAAAGTCTCAAGGCATCATTTGTGATTTAGTAATAATATAAATGCATTAAATTATTAATTACTGGTACAATTATAAAGAGTAATTATATTTTGTTCATGTTGTATGCTAAATATTAATAATTATTCATATTCATCATAATGCCGTTGAGCTCAATGTGACATTCATGTGTGTCAGAAAATCGGATATGAATATGACATCCTTTTCTAAAGTATTTGTTAGTTTCTTTGTTTTTTTCCCTTTCTTTCTTTCAACTGACTTAGCATTGTTTACCAGTAAGAGAATTAGTCCAAACCCATATAATATGTAACAAGACTTAATTTGCAATACATTTTTTAATTATCGTTAAATTTATACATTAAAGCATTGTTAGAAAAACAAAGAAAAACTTAAACGACACTTTCTCGTGTAAGGAATAAACCGCTCTATGTGGTGCTGTTCTAGGAAACTCATCAACAGCAGGGAGGTGTTATAAAGAAGAGTTACAGCAGAGTTTCATTTTCATCTCAGTGTTATAGATTAGAGTCAGAGTAAAATAAGAGTCATGTCCAGCATGGTCAGAGGATGAGGTGTTGTGTGATGTGATGATGTCATGCTTATTTACAGGTACACATCGAAGTTCAGGGAGCAGGTAAAGCAGGAGAAGCAGCACAACAAAGCTTTCAGCAAAACCATGGGTCCGCCTAAAGTGGAAGTACCTTCTCCGGAGAAATACCTGCTGAAACACTCCAGAGAGCCCAAACTGCCTGAGAGTAAGAGTCGACTCCGATTACTAACTCATCCTATAGAAATCATATTACAGTATTAAATAATTTCATTTGCTATCATCAAAAAAAGAGAAAGTAGAGAAAAAATTGGAGCGCATACCCATCACAAGATCACGTCGTGACATTGTGGATTCACTGGCCTTTTACCCTCGGCTATTTTAACACGAGTAGTGATGTCGTACAGGCACAGATACAGGAACATACTGAGGATTTGATAAAACACGATGTCATGATTGTCAATATCATGTTTTCTTGTTGCTCATCTGTAGTGTTGGGTTGTGGTGTATGGTTTATAAGCAATAAGTTATTAGAGTGTGTGATGTCAGTGTGTACAGTACTCTGTTGTCATTTCTCCCCAGAGAAGCCTTTCTCTTACGGAGACGACGTCCAGCCCAGGAAGCCACCCGTACCTGCTAGGACCGAGCAGCCACTCATGGGCATCCACACCAAAAGAGACTTCGTGAGGAGTAACGCGGTGGAGAACAAAATGGCAGTTCCGCGTAAACCCCAGCCCATGTACACACACACCAAACACGGAGACAAGCAGCTGCTGGAGAACTCGGGCCTCGTTCCAAAGTACCTCAAGAAAAAGGTGAGTGAGAGGAAGGTGTGGAGGAAGGTAGAGCCTTGAGAAAAGGATCGGAAGAATATAAAAGCGTGTGTGTCTTCCAGGATTATGGTCAGACCCCAGAGTACCTGAGCCAGAGGCAGGAGAAGGTGAGGAGAGAGCAGGAGGAATACGATCAGTACGTGAAGGATAGGATGAAAGAGGGAGCCATGAAGCAGCTTTCTGAGGAGGAGCGCCTGGAGATACTGCACGTAAGAGAGAAAGAAATGCATATTGATTATTTTTTTCTAAATCTTTTTGTCATCATTCATCAGATTATAGCATTGATCAACATTGATCCAGGATATCCGGTTTACTCATGCACAAAACATAATGAAGTTACAGGATGCTAAAGATCTCTGTGTGTGTGTGTGTGTGTGTGTGTGTGTCAGGGTCTGAAGAAGAACTGGGACGAGCTCCATCATCAGTACCAGGGCCTGTCTCTGATCACGGATACGCTGCCCAAGAAACACATGAAGGAGCGACTGGAGTCAGAAATGAAGCAGCTGGAAAAAGACATCGAGCTGATGGAGAGATATAAAACCATCTACATCGCCAAGATCTGATCACAACATGCCTAACTGCAGCCGTCAATACGTTTATTAAAAATATAATCCAAAGCAATCCAAAGAGCAATAACAAACCCAGAACACCAACAGAGTTGTATGTTAGGTTAAGCCTTTATTCATCATGTATACATTACTGCACAGTGAAAGGCTTTCTTTGCATATCTCAGAGCGCAGGGTCAACGCCCCTGGAACAGATAGGGTTAAGGGCATTGACCCAACAATGGCAGCCTGATGGAGCTGGGGCTCGAACCGTCGGACCTTCCGATCAGTAACTCAGTGCTTTAACCCTCTAAGATACCAAAACCAAAAAAACAATAACAGATGCAAGACCCAGACTAACTAAACAAGAGAGCTTAAATAAGGGCACTAATCAGGAAACTCAACTAGCTTTAGGTGAAAACACTTAATATAACTCTGTTGCAGTGCAACCTGGGAAATGAAGTCCAAACACCAAACATGAAATTTCTGGTGATTTCTGACAAATACGGGCGGTGGAGCAAACATAATGTCCCCGAATTAGGATGATGGAGCAAACTTAATGTCCTCGAATATGGGCGGTGGAGCAAACACAATGTCCTCAAATTTGGACAGTGCAGCAAACACAATGTCCTCAAATTTGGACAGTGCAGCAAACACAATGTCCTCGAATTTGCGAATGTCCATTTGTATCATGAGCTCCTTTGCTCACTGATGGATGTCACACAGCCACCGCTGATGGTCTTCGCCGTCTGCCCTCCGCCATCACATGGTATGAGGGTTTGTCCTGACCCCGAACACAACTGAGCCCAGACCCCTTGGTCCCTTGTTATGCTGCATAACAAAGGTGCACATCTTGTTGTGAGCCGAGTACCTGCCCAGCTCGGCTGCGCTGCTCTCCCAGTCTCCTTCCCTCAGGGCGCAATGTCTCCCTCACACTTGGCATTACCTCTGACTTGATGCAGGATTGCGAGGTGTCTGCTTACAAAGTCTGGTAGTCTCGCTGGGGTTGTCATAGCTCCCGTCCCCCCAAAATATTTTTGTCATAGTTATTTGGTTTAGCTCTGTTGGTGTTATGGGTTTGCTATTGGGTTTGTTCTTGTTTTTGTTCATATTTCTAATAAACTTCTTCACATCTGCAATGCCTGACGAGGACACCCTCTATAACTGCCTTCATCTGCTCACAATTTCTAAAAGTTAGTCTTTTAATGAGAAGTGAAGATGTTGGGTTTAACTTTGCATTTTGTTTGTTTCCTGAGCAAGAAGACTTGCTTGTTCTCGTTATTCCTGTGTATCTTAGACTTTTACACATTATTACACATTTTGCTTGCCTCTTGTGAAGCAACTGTGACAAGTGGTGGAGTGTTTCAAGGATCGCATATTGTACATAGAGTAATAACTCACATATGACTGTGCTTAACCCACTCAAACACACACACACACAGACACACACACACAAAAGCTACAGAACAGACTAAATGATGAACATGTCTCCTCATGCAGGACATTTCCCTGTTCTCTGCTTCATCCTCTCTGTCTCTTTACTTTCTCCTACTGAACTGGACTCTTTCTTTAAACAGAAAAAGGATGGAGGATGGCAGAGCTTTGTAACAGTAGTAGGCATTAGAATAATATAGAAATAAAAATCTCTAAATCATTTCTGGTTGAACATAACATCATTTCTGGTTGTTACATAAAAATGCTCTATGAAAGGGTTACATCGAAAGTCATCAGGTGACATCATGAGGTTTATTAGAGATGCTTGTGTAGAATCATGGTGCTTCAGATAGATAGATAGATAGATAGAAAGAAAGAATGAACAATCGAACGAACGAACGAAAAATCTGACCCAAAAAAAAGTTGACATTTCAGAAGGATCAAAGAAAGATAGATAAATTAAATGACCGGGCTGCATCAAGCAAAGAAAATAACTAAGGATATTTGAAATTACTGGAACTGGGTTAATAACACATTATCTATCCCTGAAAGGGAAGTGCTGAATCGTCAACTTTGTGAAAAGAATGTGTTCGGAAAGAAATCATGAATGGAGATCACTTAAACAATTGATGAAGGGTAAAAAAAATCAGCAGTAAAAGCCAGAGATACAGTACTGTATGTTCAATAGTGAAAGCATTTCCATACACACACACACACACACACACACACAATGTGATGAACTCACAGGATTGGGGCCAAACAGCTTGGTGTCTATAAGAAGACCAATTGTTAGTGAGACTAATCAGAACAAAAAGGCTTCAGTTTGTTATGAAGAATTAAGATTGGACTTTGGTCCGATGGAAAAAGGTCATGTGGTCTGATGAGTCCAGATTGAGCCAATTCCAGAGTGATGGGCGTGTCAGGGTAAGAAGGGAAGCGCATGAAGTGATGCACCCATCATTTAAAGTGTCCACTGTACAAGCCTCAGGTGGCGGTGTTAGGATCTGGGGTCGCTTCAGTCGTAAATTACAGTATGTGGCAATAAAATGAAGTCAGCTGGCGGCCTGATTGTACTGAATGTTATCACACATAGGTGGAGTTTTTCTTCCCTGATGGCACGTCCATATTCCTGGATTGTGAAATAGTGGTTCTGGGAGCCTGAGGAATCATTTTCAGACATGAACTGGACACCACATTTGTAAACATTTCATATTCCATATTCTGGATTTCCTTCATTAATCCACCAAGATTTCTTTCTTTCTTTCTTTCCTTCTGTTTTATTTATTTATTTATTTATTTATTTATTTATTTCCACTAGATGGCACTGTTATTGTTATATTCTACACCTGGGGTTCAATAACAAGTTGCATGGACTTTGAAATCATTAACATTAACCTTAACATTCACACACACGTAAAGTAAAGTAAAGCTTGCACAGTAAGGTTCTCTCCATGCTGAAAGGAAAAGTAAGAGCACCCAGTCTCTAATATTTATCTTTATACTTTATTATATGTATTATATATACAATACAGTGTAAATGTTTCTGAAGAGGGGCAACTGTGAAGTGTTCCTGGTAAAAAAAAAATTTAAAAAAAGGAAAAAATATATTTTATATTTTTTTAAACAATATACGATGAGTATCACATACACTGGTACTCCTTATTTCCTATAATAATAATAATAATAATAATAATAATAACCATCATCATGTTTATTTATAACACAGCCTTTTGCCATTATATATATTTCAAATCCACCTCAAAAAAGCAATAATAATAATAATAATAATAATAATAATTGTAACAGAAAGAGTTACATATTAACAACAAAAATGTAAAAATATATAATAAATCTGTAATATAATATAGTGAATATGCTTTAGAATTAAATAAATAGTACAAAAATGGCAGTTACAAAAAAAAGCATTAATGTCTTCATTAATTAAAATAATATTAAAGTTTTTATAACAGAGAAATAAATTAAATAAATGGGAACAGGACAGGACTTTACAAGCAGATATTGAAAAAAATCTGCAATCTTTTCGGGAACATTTTTCAATCCGTATATAAATAGTTTTGAAAAAAAAAAAAAAACGTTTAAATGAGAATGTCAATCCAACAAACAAATAAATAAATAAATAAATAAAATCTTATTTACCTATGATTAACTTAATATTTTGATGGAAATGATTTCTAATTAAAATTGACTTTACTTTTATACATACGTAAATATAGTGAATATAATGTATAACACATATAATTAAGTAACATTAGTTTAATACCTTCATGAAAGTTAAGTCTGGCTGTAAGCACATTTTACTTGATACTTGCAAATAAGTTAGACTTAATATCACAGCAGTAAGATTTACTTAAAAAGTGCTTGTGCAAATGTTACGCGGATTTTTATCAAGTAAATACTACAAGTTGTTTATTTTCTTTTTTTTCTGTTAAATAGTAGGTTTATTAGATGATTGTTACTATGGATTTCTAGCAAACATACTGTATATTTCTAAAAACATGGCAGATGTTGTTGTTGCTTTTTTTTACACAGATGTATAATAATAATTTTATAGTCAAAACTATAAAAAAAAATAGCACAACCATGTAAAAATAGATTTCCATAATTTTACAAAAACATACAATTTTACAAAAACTTCTGTTTAAAATCTAGATTTGCTATCATTTACAGTAACTTAAAAAAACTAAAAATCTTTTGTAAAAAAAAAATTATATATATATATATATATATATAATTTTTTTTTTATCATAAACTTAAACTTGTCCATCCATATATGTTGACTGCATGTCCATCTGATATATCTTCACTTTTGTAGAAGAACTAACCTGGTTCCCTTTTAAAAAGCTTGACGTCTTATTACTTCTTCTTTGACGCTTTTGCAAATTCAGAACCTAACTGTGGTTTGATCGACATCGTCGCCAGAGGGTCCTTCGTCTGCACCATGCCTTCGTGCTGTTGCTCGGGGACTCGCCTCGAGCACAGTTTGCGCAGCAGGTTTCGCGGCTTCGAGGGCGACAGTATCAGCATCACCACGGGCTCGAGGAAGACGTTGCAGCAGCTGGAGACGATGGTCTCACGTCTCCAGTGGACGTTCTCGTTCTTGATGAAACCAACCACGTGGGACACGTTGTACGGTGTGTAGCACACCACGAAGACCATGAGCGCTGAGAGTTCCATGGCCAGGATGCGGCGCTTGTTGCCGGCTGAAAGGCATGAGCGTTTCACCAGCATTAGACAGCGCAGCGTGCAGAAGATCGAGACCATGAGGGGCACGACGAACAGCAGGAGTGCCATCTCAAGCCGCAGCGGCACTAGGACATCCAGCTGCTCACGTGTAAAGTTCTCATAGCACTCTGATTTGTTTTGCTGGAATGAAGACACAAAGTAGCCCCTTTTCTCAGCCACCAGAGCCAAGCTGAGATGCAACAGCACTATAAACCACAACAGAGCGCAGACCACGCAGGACGTGCGAGCACGGCGATACATTTTATAGCTGATCGGAAAGGCGATGCTCAGATAACGTCCAACGGCCACAGCTGTCAGGAGGAGCCCGCTGCCATAAAGTGAGGCCACGACGAAGAAGTTGTAAATGGGACAGAGCAGCTCCGGTAGGATCCACGTATCCAGAACGGTATAGGCGGCCTTTACGGGCATCCATGCAACCAGGACCAGGTTGGATAAGCACAAGTTCATGGTATAAACCACATTAGGGGTAGCGCCATGTTTTTGAGCTTTACGCACATACGCGAAGAAGACCAGAAGGTTGGCAGGGAGGCCGAGCAGAAAGGTGAAGGAATATACGGCTAAGGAGATGAAGTCGAACGCAGTAATGAGTTTCATCCTTGCTTGCACTGAAGATAGGAAATGTGTAGAGACGTCCCTGGTAATCCATTCAACACCCGTATGTAGAGGTCCTTCTTTTAGGAGGTGACGGATCCCCGTGGTAATCCAACGTTATACATGATTACAGCTTAAGTTTCTAAATATATATATATATATATATAGAGAGAGAGAGAGAGAAGGCAAAAACCAGCAAAATGAGTTGGAAAGATGGGTGTGTGCGGTCCAGCTGTGTTTAAAGGAGGCTGGTAGGTGCGTCGAGGGGCTTGGCCTGATTTGCCGCTGACGTGCCAGCTCAGGCAGAAGTAATGGGACAGGATGGCGTTTGTACAGGCCGGTCCTGCCTTAATTGCCTCCAGCGCAAGCGGCAATGGGAAGACCGCGTCAGCCCCGTTTAGTGAAATGATTCAGAATAATTGAGCTTTTCGGGATGCTGTGCCCGTTCAGATATAGCTCCGTCTCTCTAAATGAAATAAAGGTTACATCATAAAGCCATAAAACCAAACTGGCGGATGATGGTATCAGAGATGAGGACGGGATTACGGTGGTTATTGCACAATAAGAGCTAACTTTATGTCTTTATAGGAGAAAGAGAAAAACACATCACTTGCTAGGTTTTTATGTGCATGTGTGTAAATATGTGTGTGTGTGTGTGTGTGTGTGTGTATACATGTCTGAGGGGATGTGCGTATATATAAAATCTATTTTCATCACTCGTACATGTATTTATACAGTTTCGTAGCCAGATCTGTTTTTAAGCTGAGAGCTTTATATATCATATCCTGATATTATTCAAAGAGACGACTGATGTTCACTATGGAAACACAACGCGCGCACGATTATACCCCCGGCTCCAGTCCTGGCTTTTATTTGTACAGATTTTCCATGTCATTGGGTCATTACATTAATCTCACATATTTTGTTTAGAATTTTATCTCAATAGTCTCTCGAACACAAACATTTCCTAGATCAGTGTCACAATCTAGCTTTTGTCCAAAACTCCTTCTCCTAATGTAGTTCAGTCCCATCTCCTGTTCCTTACCGAATACAGAAGGCACGGGTCGATAACTGCCAGGTCTGTTTGTTTCTGGCCACCGGTGGATGTAATGAAACCAGTTGCCATGCAAGAATCAAGCTCGCCTTACGGATGAACAGGAATATCAGCATTTACGTACAGTAACGCACACACAAGGGGCGTTCAAGTCAAACCGGGACTTCGTTGCAGAACACAGTAATGAGTCAATTTATTTCTTTACACTAAAGCACTTATAGCAGCATTTCACTAGCGCTTGGATACCATCAAGGTAGAGCGTTTCCTCAGTACACCAGAGACCATAATCGTACTGCCTACTTAATGTATAAAACGCTGGCCTCCCAGGAACTCCTTTAATGGCCCAAACATGTCGAAATGGCTTGGAGTGAGGTCGGCACTGTATGGGGATGTGTTCGGCAAGTTGCTGACAAGTTATCCGTTGATTTTCAAGAATCAGGCGTTCCACTCGCCGAATGTTCCCGGGAACGACTGCAGCGTGCTTCGAGATCGTCGTTCACAGACGTACGGGAAAAAAAACGTTTTCACAATGTTTAAAAACGTTTTCACAATGTTGAATACTTGCGGTTACAAATCTCATCACTGTCTTGATGAGATACTTGAAGTCTTCTGTTAATGTCAATCAGCTTTACACCCATTCACAAGAAGTCCCGGTTTGACTTGAACGCCCCTTGTATATGTTGCTTGTGCAGGAATTAATAATAAAAAGGAAGTGATTTAACTTGAGTGAGTTGAAATTTACTTTAGAGTACGCCTTCCTTCATTTAAAATGCATAATAATAATAATAATAATAATAATAGTAGTAATAATGGTGTAGCAATTGAATGAATCAGTAATCAGAGCATCAGGGCAGTGTTCGGCGGCTAACAGATGGTGCAGTGTTTTGTAACTATTTGGACTGAAGGTGATAAACCATAAACGATAAGAGCCCTGCTGCTAATGTTTATTGAAAAGTGAAAATAAGTACTGTATATAAAGGTCAAAGGATCCCAAGACTGACTATCCAAGAACCAATGATGGCAGGTACAGTACATGACCAAAAGTTTGTGGACACCCGAGCACATCATTCCCTTCATTAGAATATAGAACAACAAGGTTTTGGAGCATGTGTGTACAGGGGTGTTAGTGAACTTGACATAAGCACTGACGTTGGTATGTTAAGGGCTTCCAGTTCCTCTCGAAGGTGTTCTGTGGGATTGAGATCAGGGCACTTGGTTCAACATGTCTTCATGGAGCTATTGTCATGCGCATGGAATGCGTTTTAGTGACACTTAAGGGAAATTGTAATGTTTCGGCATACAGGACATTCTATCCAGATGTGCGTTTTGGGATAGAATCACATATGAGTGTGATGGTCGGGTTTCCTCAAACCTAAACCATTAATGTAAGGTCAAAAATGATACAATGTACTAAACCTAATGTAAATGTAAATGTGCTGTATGAATACATACCGTTGCATGAACTTGGGTTGACCTTAGTAGTAATTCCCCGTGAAATAATAACCTTAAAATCTTGTAAGCGTGAGTATCGGAAAAAGTAGATCGAGTAAATATTTTTGTCTTAAAACAACTACAGTGCATTAAAATTCATTTATAACACTTCAGCGCTGTTATTTCTGAACTAATCCCAGTAAAAATCTTCAGTTTAGATTTTTTCATTAATATCTTTTGGTGCAAATGTTTGTTTACATTGAGTTTATTATGTTTTTGTTTAGTCCGACTTTTCGTGACCTCATGGACCATAGCACACCAGGCCTTCCTAGATGCTGTCCATTGTTTTGTTTTTTTGCCATTGATACTGGAGTGGGTTTCCATTTCCCTCTCCAGAGGACCGTCTGTGGGCAATTTGGAAACGCCAGTGAGCCTAATCTGCAGGTCTTTGGACTGGTAAACCCACCAAGCACCAAGCAAACTCCATGCACACAGACCCGCCATAGGATTCGAACCCAGGACCTGGAGGTGCAAGGTGACAGTGCTAACTACTAAGCCACTGTGCCACCAAGTAACTTATATTAATAGCTTAAAGTAGATTATTAAATCCGGCACATAGCTGTTCATAACTTTACTTCTACTTAGCAAATACCGAAGGACTGGCAAAGTTTCATTGAAATCTGTCACACAGACAATCAAAATTGATGATTTCATTAAAAGTTCTGACCAACGTACTGTACAGACAAAACTTTTATTTATATAGATATGAAGATACAAGAGCAATTCACATAACGAGGCATGCTTCTGTATTTGCTTGAGATGAGAGCTGGAACAAAAATTAGCAAAGCGTCTTTTACTCTTGCTAAAGATAACAGTTATATAGAACGCTATATGCTGGTTAACATGATTGTAAGTTAAATTGATAAAATTACATTTATAATGCATTTATAAGGTTAATTTGTTTAGCCTCGGATCTGCCTGATCAGGGTGACAGCGGCTTCAATTATGATGCTAGAGTTTCCTTTAATGAATCCCTACAAATAACAGGTACAAACAAAACTATTAGCTGCAAATAGCCTGATAAAAAATAAAATAATTGAGACCAAATATGATTTTTCTACAATGGGAAAATTGACTGGATTTGATAAGAATAACACTTTAGATTCAGAGGCTGTTATCTACTTCAGGCAAAGTGTATCGTGGTGAAAACGTCTATCTTGACATCAATCACATAAACCGCAACTAAATAAATCATAATAATATATCTGTACGTGCACTCCACATACAGTACACACACTCACACAGAGCCAGGTCTTTTGAGTTATTTGTGGTATCTCATAAGGAATGGGACAGAGATCTCAGGCGGAGTCTGTGTATTTCAGCTGGAGCTTGTGCATGCCGCTGGAGTTGGTGAGAGGCACTGCGGCTGAGGGTTCAAATTCGCTTTGCGCCGAGTTGATGATCTGGTGCGTTTGCATGCTCCGTTCCTCAAGAGATAGAGCTTCTTGTTTACGCCTGAGATCCTCAAGCATCCGAGCTTCATGTAGCTGCAAAGCCTGCAGTGATTCCCTGGTGTGTGTTTATATAGAGGAAAGAGAGAAAACCACTTGTTACGTTTATGGCATTTGGCAGACTCCCATATCCAGACCGATTTACATTTTATCTCTTTTTTTTTTTTTTTTTTTTTACATCTGCGCAGTAGAGGGTTAATGGCTTTGCTCAAGGGCCCAACAGTGGCGACTTGGCGATGCTAGGGTTTGAACCTCCGACCTTCCGATGAGTAGGCCAATGCCTCAACCACTTAGTCCCTGACACCTTTTAGTAAGACTCAATCGGAAAAAAAGGCTTCAACTTGCTGGGGAGCATAAAGCTTGGACAACGGAAAAAAGGTCATGTGGTCTGATGTGATCAATTTTAAACAGTATTGAATAGAATCATAGACAGACAGTTGATTGGGTTTGATTTGTAAGCATTTTTCTTTTGTTCATTTAATTCAATTCAATAGCATTAATATTTACTATTATGTAACTTATGTTATGTTCTTGATTGTCATGTACACAGCGGTAATCATTTCTTTTTTCCTGCCTCAACACTCCAGTCCAGTAGGTGGCAGAGGTATGTGTGTGTGTGCTCATGTACTACGCTGTGTTGGAACCCAACCCAAGAGGTACCCTGCCTTGTACCCTAACTATCCTGGCAACCCCTTATGAATCTACACCCGGCATAAGTGGAAAGACGGATTGAAATGCTTTATCACTTGTAGAGTTTTTATTTTAGAAATGTATAAGAAACTTGACGGGGACATTTTCTGAAGAAATTGTGAGTGGTGAAGAAAATGTGAGTGGTGCTTGCCGTGGCAAAACTCAGGCCTCTGGGCCTTCCATAATGACAGTCTACGGGATCAGTTGCTAGGGTGCTCTAAAGGTGTTGCTAGGGCATGGCTTGAAAGCTTCATAGTGATCCTGAGAGACTGATTGGTTGCCTGAGTAAAATGAGCCCACCCCCATATCTCTATGACAATGGAGAATTCCAGAATATGTAGTAGATTTAGGATAGAAGATACCCACCGAGCCTGTGCAAGCTTCTGTTTCAGAGCCAAAATAGAAGAGTTAAGCTGATGGGTTTCCTCAACCAGCCCGTGCTGTGCCTGGGAAGAGTGCATAGAGTAAATCTGAGCACTGCAAACATTAAACAAAATAGATGAGACAAGACGCCACCTGACAAGACAGATGACTGACGTAAAGACTGACCTACCTCGTCTCTGCATAGGTCCACGCCGGGCCTCCTGGTCCTGTACTCCAAGCGCGTGTGGGCCAGTTTTAGTGGCGCCATCTTGGCTTGCAAGTCTCTCTCCAGTCTGAGGATGTCTTCCTTCAGCTCATTAATTTCATCCTGACTCTGTCAGAAAGGATAAATTGAACCAAACCTACTTGAATTAAACCTACCAGTAAGACAACAGCGAAATAGACAGTAATAAAGACATTTTACACTTTTTATCTGCCACTGGAGCTCCTGGTTAGCCTGCTCCAGCTGATGCGTGCGCTTCCGGGAGGCGAATCGCGTGGCTATGCGCTGAGACTCTAATTCGTTTTGTACCTGTCCCAAAGCAGGTATGGGTTTTAACAAAGAACGTGTTCAGAAATGAAAATAGGACGCTAGATTTTGGACCTAGCAAGACGTGATTTAAAGACAATTCATGTTTTATAACCGTTTATATACATAAGACACTAATAATCTGTACAATTCAGGTACATACCTGTGCTATAGTGATATTAATATTCTCTCTCAGATGCAGAGAAGTCTGCATTTCCTCCTTGGCTTGGATTATATTGTGCTGGCTGAACTGCAGCCACTGCTCAGGGGTTGTGGATCTGCAAGAATAAATTTAGAAGAAACAAGTAGAGTCATGCTGGTTAAAACTAGACGGGCCTATAATATTAGGGGCATTCAAGTCAAACTGGGACTTGTGATAAGATTTCTCATAAATTAAATGGCATAAAATCGATTGACATGTTTATTACAGTAAATCCCCGACTTACAAACATTCGTAGATGTGAACAAATCATGGAAGTAGCTCATGCGTATTGTACAAAAAAATAGACACTGCAGTGCACCAGATACCAATATTTATAGTGATATATTTTCAGTGAAAGTGAATGATGGGTG
>JAOVVB010000011.1:9825096-9835696 GCA_028570985.1 Heterobranchus longifilis | reverse complement strand
ATGTGCCTTGTTCATGCAGGTGTTCCTGTGACTATATATATATAAGGAAGCACCTGTTTTGCTTTTATGGCTTGTTGGTATAGACTGGGTTGCCATGGAGAGAGAAGGGGAGGGGGGGGAAGTGGGCCACATGGGTTTGGTTGGTATGGCAACATCTCCCTGGGAACTGGAGTTCTTTTTTTCAGTTGCCTTCCCCTCTATCCAGACATTTTCTGCATATCTCCTGTACACACCACTGTACTGACCCTCGCTCAGCGTGTTTTTGACTTTATCACTATTTAACTTCATCTAGTTTCACGAGTTAGTCTAGATAGTGACAAGTGAAATTTTTTCTCTCTCAGGGTCGAGGGTTCGATTCCCGCCTCGTGTCTGTGTGTTTGTTCATGTCCTCCTCATGCTTGGTGGGTTTACTCAGGCTGATTAGTGTTCCCAATTCACCCGTGTGTTTGTGTGTCCTGCGATGGATTGGACCCCCACCCGTCCACGCTGTACCCCGCCTCGTCGTACCCCTGGGATCGGCTCCAGGCTTCCGGTGACCCTGTACAGGAGTAATGGTTTAGAGAATGAGGGAGGAGGTGAATTTTTTTCTGAGAGGGGGAAAAAAAAAATTTAAAATCGGAAATGTTTGTAGCCACCGATACGATATCATCACCGTACCTACGTACCAATTCGATTCATATTACGATTCGCACATTTTGCACACCCTTGTACTTTGCACATTATTCTGCGCTCATGACTGGACAAGCTTTTTCACAGTCCAGTTCTATTTTATTTTATCTTTTTACATATTGTAAATCTTTTACAGCTAAAATGTTTATAATTTTTGAGATTTTTTTTTTTTTAGGTCATCGGTGGTCGTACAAGCTGCATATCATACTGTGATTTAATAAAACAAATAAAATTTTAATCTGATTTTACATTTTTCCAGTTTTTTTTTACCATTTAAATACCTTTCAAATAAAATTTTATTTGTTTTTATAAGGTTTTATACCTTAGCTTTATTCAACAGCCTCACAACCGAATTGAATGAGTCATTAAATGTAGCCCGTTCCTTATAACATTAGTTTTCTCACTCAAAAACCGAGCGCAACAACCCAAACTAACATCAAATACTAGAGTTTAAAATTTAACTTCAATGCAACGTATGTTTCTCCGTCATTCACTTTAATTATTATTTCTAAACAAACTTGGCAAATTCAATCCTACCACACGGAATGAAAATAAATGTATATAAAGAAACGCCTCCAAAGCGTAGTCAAACGCTTTAATGGAAAAACACTGCGATTCGACATATTTGGCCTCATGGTCGTGTTTTTTTTTATTTTATTTATTTATTTTTTTTAAGCCTAACTGGAAAAACCAAACAATGTAAAGTTCAACATCAGTTCCTGTCACAGCTCATTTGCATTTAATGATGCCCACAAAACTCCATAATCAAGATCAAGTGCACAGAAAGTCAGGAGCATGAAATGAACAAACTGTCTATAAGGTAGAACTGGAGGTTATTTTGACTCACTACTAGAGGTGGGGGAACATTGATTCGGTGATGTAACGCGACTCTTTTCGTGCGGCGACACACGCATGACGTTACGAGGATGCATGTATAAGTACTACACAGACTATGTTTAGTTTTTTTCTCTGATCTCTAATCTAATTTTTTGTAATCCTACTGGTAGAATGGGTTCACAGATTAGCAGGAAGCACAGCATCACGTGTGGTGCAAGTTTGTTTATAGTTGTAACAAAAATAATATATATAAAATCATAATGCTTATAGAATCGTGATACAAATCGAATCATATAAGTATTCAATTCAGTTTTATTAGTATAGCACTTTTTTAATTGTAAAGCAGCTTTACAGTATCAAAAGAAAAGTATAGATATGCGTATGAAATGTGAGAGAATGTGTATGAATCAAAATGATCAGATTGTCCCTGATGCGCGAGCCGAGGGTGACGGTGGCGAGGAAAAACTCCCTGAGATGTCAATAGGAAGAAACCTTGAGAGGAACCAGACTCAACAGGGAATCACGGATAGCAGGGATTGATCTGCAGTCATATTGTGTGTTAGGGGGTTGGAAGTTCATTATAACAGGAGAGGTGTTTAAGTTAATATGGAGTCCAGTTGGTTATTGGGGTCTCTGGTACAAAACTGTAGGAAATTTCAGTCTTAAACTTCTGAGCAGGTATCATGATGATTCTCGGGTGGTCCCTGGTGATTCCCATCACTACTCACCATTCTACCAGTAAGAATGCGTCAACGTACATTGTTACTAATAAGCGAACGCTAGGGTTGCAAATTTTGCATTTATTTAAACATAGTCGGATCAATAATCTAGGAATCAGTAATAATGAATCATAACCAGGTGCGCGTTTCGCCCTCAGTTAAAAAAATTAAATAAATAAATTATATATTAAAATGTGTATATATATATTTTTGGACTCGTGAATTGCCACACAAAAGGATCACGATACATAACTGAATCAAATTTTGTCCCCAAAAAAAATCATTCACTTCTAAATGCCATTTGTGTGATGATGATTAGCAATTTAAATGCAAGTGTTTTCCAGATATAAAACTTTTATTATTTAAAACTAAGTAATTTGTGATTTGAATTTGATTTCTGCATCAATCCTTTTTAACATGTTAAAAACAAGCCTCTGTATTTCGTTTTACAGCCTAAAATTTTTCATGAACTTCTGCTACAACAAATAAATAAAATATACAGTACCGTAATGTGCTTAATATTTAATGTAGGAAAGGTTTACAGTAACATATTAATCATAATTTAACATTTATTATTTTTAGGCTGAACTGTACTAGTTTCAATCATTATATACTGCCCTATTTTCCTATACATCAGTCCCCAACTTATGAATGCGTTCCGTTCCGGGAGCACGTTCGTAAATCGGATTCGTTTGTAAGTCCGACAAAATAAGTCTTGTACGCCTTTGACATAAACATAAAATATAAACCGTAAAAAAAAAATTAAAAAAAAACCTAACGCTCACTTTTGGTTCAACATTATATACTGTCGTGAAACAACCATTAGCCCCAATTATTATTATTATTATTATTATTATTATTATTACTTCTTTTAATCAGATGTTTAAAGGTTTCATATTGTACTCTTTTTATCACTTTACAATTTTATCTCCATCCTTTTCCAATTGCGCCATTTTTGTGTCTACGCGAATGCACTCCTGTTGAGCCACGCCCCTTTAGAGAGAAGCAGAGCTAAGCAACAAGCCAGGGGTGGGTATCTTCTTATATGAGGTCACATTAGAAGGAAAATCTTAATGGATTATTTAAACCCCAGCCAATATGAAAATGGAAGAGGCACAAAAGCATGGATTATAATATATTAATTGATGGATTAGTTTATTTATATGGAAACGCTCACTAGAGACCCATCTGAAAGTCGACAAATGACTAAAAAGTGAATTTTGCATAAACGTTTAAACTTTAAATGTTGGAAAATTCCCAATAATGAATAATGTTAATTACAAGAAACGTAATGAACAGAACTAATTGTTATTAATTAGTGATTATTTCCCCACTGGTGATGCGAATGACTTTCACCACAGGTGATGACACAAAAACTGATGGATGATACTGATAATCAAAGTGATAACTCATTAATACATTGTAAACTTATAATTCTTTAGAATTTGGCTGTAAAACGTTTTGCTGTGAGAGTCTTTCAGTCAAATTTGAATAGATTGTGTAAGTGTCTCTTAATTCTGAAAAAAAAAATCTGAACCTTATGACTACACTTAACCAGGTTTTTATGGCTTTACTGAGATACTCATGTGCTTTTCAAGGGAAATGTGCAGTTGTTTTGAAACAACATGCTGAGGCAGTGGAAAGACATGTACCCAATACTGTAAAAGTCTTGACACCTTATATTTTGCTTCCAAACTTTCCAGACTTTCTTTTTTTTTTTTTTTTATGTAGTCATGAGGAATAGTTCTCCAAGACTTTTTTGGCTCATGTTGCATTTTCGGAAGCAGTTTCATATGATTTTTTTTGTTTGTTTGTTTTTTTTTAAGCCACACAGAGACTCGTGAATCAAGCAAGCATTAAAAAATAAAAAAAACCTAACTTGAACCAGTGAGAAGCATGTGGCGGTGATGACGGATGATCAGGCCGGTGATTAGTATACTGGTGATGCTGAATAATGTTTGGAGCGTTTGGAACAGACGAGAGGGGAAATGAGACTGCTGCTGAGGTTGTTGCATAAACAACTGATTTTTAAATGTATCTTTGAGCACTTTGCATCTTGTTGCAGTAAAACATTTGTTTCAGTTTCTGTAATCTAGATTTAATTTAAGATGAAGAAATTAGGGGGGTCTGAAGACATGATGCACGAACATTCTGACAACTTGCATTTGTCAGTGTTTTCTATACAGTATACATCTATCTGTCTGGCCTAATAGCATCAGGCTCTGAGTTCATAAGGACTTCATTTGCATGTGTCACGTGGTATGCAAATGCTGGTGCCTGAAGAATAGAGCAGAGCTGGATTTAGTTGGAAAAAAAACGAAACTGTTCTCACAAGAATTTGCAAATTCTATAATGAAAATATTATTATAGATATGGATGAATACTACTGACCTGGGTACTGGAAAAACAGAATGAATTCATTCACCTAGTTCACAAGATAAAGCCAAAATAAACCCTAATTAATTTTTGGCAGAAGTGTTATATGGCATGTAACTACATTTGAACACATTTTACAGGAGTGTAACACACCCACAACTATGCTGTGTATTTACGTCATGAACTAGCCTGCTCCGTCTGAATCCCTTGAACACATTAATTTTGAATACCTGGACAATATGTGCATGGACACCTCAGGGCACAAAACGAGCAATCAGGGTAAAGCCTGAAATACAGAAGCGGGAGTTATTTTGTCTCACATTTTACACCGTCGTCCTTCTTTTGTCTTCTTCTGCAGCTGGTTTTCCAGGATGGAAATGCACGTATTTTCATTTGGCACACTCTCCTGTTTTTATTCTGGCTTAGGACCAGCACTGAGTGCGCTAGAGCTGTGAATCACGAGTAGACTGTCGATTCGATTCATTTAGATTTATGAGCTTTGCAGTTTCCTTTAAATTTTTTTCATTGGTTCACAGTAAAGTTACAAGCTTTGCCTTAAGCAGCTGTACTTCTTCCAGGTTTTAAATAATCATAAAAGAAATGCTGATGGTGTCTAAATGAGCAGTATCGCACTCGTTCCTGTTACCGCATCTCAGCCGTGCTGTATATATTTCGCAAATCCAACTTATTATCGACGGATTATGATTTGTCGGTTTATTTAACCAGTGGTCTTGCTCCAACAGCACATATCGTTCCGCGACTAGTAGAAATGGCTAACCGCGACTAGCAAAGCTGGCGACTGACAGTCAGTGTAATTAACAGCACTAGCCAAACTATGTCGCCAAAAGCGGAGGAGAATAAAACATTGTGGTGGTGGACTGTACAGTAAATTTCTCAAGTTTCTCTTTATATTTCCACTTATTCTGCTTCAGAATCTCAGTGTCGTTAACTAAACCAAATAGCGTTAAATGGAAAACTAGTGCATTAGGGTACATAATCCCTTGTTCCACACACTAGATTTAGAATTCAGCCTTGTTTTAGGAGCTCGTTAGCTTAAAAGGTGTTTCAGAACGACTTGAGAGATATTACTAAGGAGACAGCGTGTTGTGTTTAAGATTTTGAGTGTGGGTTTTGGCAGGCGGCTGCTCTCTCCTCAGTACTGCGGACCGACCATACTTTCACCCGACAGTAGTTGTAGTTCAAAGCTGTAGAACATCTGGAACACGGAGTGATACATTTACACTACCGCTCTAAAGTTTTGGGATCACTTTCTAACTACATGGTCGTTCCTGATTTTTATTTCTTTCTACACTGTAAAGCGAAGCTGAAGGCGTCCAAAATACACAATAATCTCCTTTGAACAGTTGATATTGAGATATAGCAGTATCTGCTACTTCTGCTCTGTAAATCCTTTATAACGCCTCTAATCTGAGGTGGTTTGTTAATTAGTGATTTCTGAGGCTGGTGACTGTAAATGAACGTCTCCTCTGCAGCAGAGGTCAGTTTTGGTCTCGCTTTCCTGGGAAGGTCTTCATGAGAGACGGTTTCATCATGGTGCTTGATGGGTTTTGCAAATGCACTTGACACAATACTGTTCTTGCAAGAACTGTTCCAGAAAGGCTGACCTTCATGTCTTAAAATAACAACTGACTGCTGTTGTTGTTAGATAATTACCCAATTCTATAGTTTAAAAATCCCCAGTATTGTTGTAGAATGTAGAAAATAAATCACTAAAGTAATTTGCAAGTGATCCCAAACTGTATACCAGTGCTGTTACCGTCTATTATCACCTCTCGTCCAATCAGGTTGTACAATGTGCAATCCTGTGTAACTTTGGTTGACATTTATATATATATATAAAAAAAAAAGTCATGTCTTGTACAAAGCATTAATCTTTTTTTTGTTTGTTTGTTTATTTTCTTGACTGTTTTCTACTTCACACTCAACATTAAAACAAATGATTGACACGAGTTACACAGCATTTTAATGCTTATTAGATAGATTTTAATACTTGAAAACCTGTAAGAAAATATACCTGTTTGAGGATAAAATTCGACAATAAACGAATAAAGCGCTGCTGAATCGGATAAAATTGAAATCAACCACCGAATATCGAATTGAATCGACAGTCTACACGGGATTCACAGCTCTAATGGAAACGCTCTGAGCATCAGTGTAAGGTGGCTGATGATCGAGATGAATCATCGAAATGAAAACCCTCCAGTTGATTTCTTGGTCTTCAATCATGCGCAAGATCTGAGTGGTTAATTTAAAATCTTATTCATTTGAAAGACGAATGCAGCTGACATCAGACGAGCTGTACACAACCCACACGTTCCAGTCAGTCAGTCATGTCAGTCATGAGAGTGAGTTCCATTATCTGCCATCTGCTATTGTTAGTTTCGATGCAATCTTGAGTGATTGGAAAATGTGGGTTGTTTACTTTGTGTGTGTATATATGTATGTGTATATATGTATACAACATTGAAAGGAAATATATTAAAAGTCTGAGCAGTGAAACATCACATGTAGGTGTTGACTCATCTTCATCTTTCATTTCCAGTCAGGCATGTACAAATGATTTCACAAACCTTTTAACATTTTTAATAGAATTTGGGGTGAATGGAAATGGAAGAATAAGGGAATTTTCTAAATAGATTTACTAATATTTTGAGTATTGTTTAGTCAGTCCAGTAAGTCCCTGACTTGCGAACGAGTAATAAATAATAAAATAGGTAAAATAGAGTACAGACGGGCAATGTCCTGTTCACTTCTTGTAATGTGCTTAATATTAAATGTAGGAAAAGTTTACAATAACATATTAATGTTAATGAATTTCTTTAGGCTGAACTGCCTTCTTCTTCTTCTTTGTCTTTCGGCTGTTCCCTTTCAGGGGTCACCACAGCGAATCATCTGCCTCCATCTAACCCTATCCTCTGCATCCTCTTCTCTCACACCAACTAACTTCATGTCCTCTCTTACTGCATCCAAATCTTTAGGCTGAACTGTACTAGTTTCAATCGTTATACGCCACCTTGTTTTTTTATACAGTAAGTCCCCGACTTACGAACGACTTTTCTGAGAAAGTTTGTAAGTCGGATTCGTTCGTAAGTCAGAGAAAGGGAGTCTCATATGCTTTTCACACATATACAATATAAAGCATTTAAAAAAAAAAGGTTTTGTGTTTTGGTTCGTCAATAATTGTGAGGGGAATCCTAGTGACACAGCTGATCCCATTTAAAGGGAACATGGGAAGACAGCTAGGGGATGACAACGCTACAAGGTGTTTACTGTGCTCTTGAAGGGGCGTCATTTTCTCTCAGAGCTGTATTTTTATTAATTTATTTTTGTTCAATTAGTATAAGGCATAAGGAGTAACTATGCATCAATGTTTGCTGAAAATATTGTGCATTTGTTTCCATTTCCAGGTGTCCATCTTTTCAATAAAAAAAAAATCACCAAAATCTGTTATTTATCAAGGAGTGCCTAAACATTTGCATAAGACAGTATATTTCTCTTTTGATTCTTCAAAGCTGCTTTACAACAGTGACTGTTGTTAAAAGCGCTATACAAATAAAATGGAATTTAATTGAATTGAAGTTGACTTTTTACGTCCGTCAGTAACTGCAGAATAACAAAATGGCACGTAGCAGCTCGCCGACTTTTTAACCCAGCATGCCGTGTGAGGATTTGTAAGAGATGCATGATGTAAGGCTTCCAGAAACAAACACTGTTTGGTTGATGAGCTCTTAACTTAAAGATGTACGTGTGGTTATGTACATTTTTTTTTTCATATTAATAAACGCTAACGTGTGTGTGTGTATGTGTGCAGAAGCCGTTGGGGCTGCGCCCCTGTTCTCCATGCCACGCAGGCCTGGCTATGGCACCATGGGCAAACCCATCAAGCTGCTGGCGAACTGCTTTCAGGTGGACATCCCGAAGATGGACGTCTACCTGTACGAGGTGGACATCAAACCCGAGCGATGTCCACGCCGTGTCAACAGGTGCGTGCAAATCGTTCCGTCCTTATATTGTTCCGGTGACTTTTTGCCAAGTGTGTCTACTCTCATTTCTCTCTCTCTCTCTCTCTCTCTATCTCTCTCTCTTTTATTTTTTTTTTTTAAACACTGACGTGTGAAAGGTGCTTCGAAAAAGAATAGAATCATTACAGCTGGTGATACAAAGACATCAATCGTTTCAAAGTAATAAAGAAGCGCGACCGATTGATTCTGCATCTATGTGACAGACAGCACAGACAGACACTGTTCTTGGCTTTAATACCTAAAGTGACGGAGTGTGTTTTATTTTCTCTCTCTGGATAATCTCTAGGGAGGTCGTGGACTCCATGGTGCAGCATTTTAAAGTGACCATCTTTGGAGACAGAAGGCCGGTCTATGATGGCAAGAGGAGCCTGTACACAGCACAACCTCTGCCGGTTGCTGCAGGTGGAGTAAGTGTCTCTCTCACACACACACACACACTTAAAACCTGAAACATATTAATGCGATAGGGTCTACTAGTTTTGCTTCATGCAGTGGGGGAATCACCCGAACAAAGCTGTGGTGAACAGAATGCTACACCCTATGTACGATAACACGGTGTCTGTTTTGTGTGCGGCGCAAAAGCAAAAAAAAAAAATCTTAAACCAGGGGCCAAGTAACAAAAAAGAGAGTGAAAGAAAGCCCCTGAAGGAGAATTTTTAAAATTGAATATATATTTATTACATTTTTTGCGATATAAACAAAATAAATCAAAAGTTAAATATAGTGATGGAGAACTGATTATTTCTATTTACATGTATTCCTTTGGGAAAAAACTGAATCAGTGCACGACCAAATCGGGTTACGAACAAAACTTAGGAACGAATAATTTCCGTGAACCGAGGTTCCACTGTACTTTCATCCATCACAGATATCCGGGTTGTATTATTTGGTCGTCTCTATCCAGATAAACATGCAAAACGATTTCATCTCTCGCAATCGAAACAAATGACCCACATGATCCTGTGGACCCTAACGAGATAATGATATGAATAATAATGAGACACAGATATTCTCGACTTTTCCTGCTGTAACCATGCTCCTCATACGCTAACTCGGGCCGAAGAACAGCGGCCGGGGCGTCGGTGTTCCGAGCTGATTTACATATCGACACACGTTACAGCTATGGAATTTCAGCCCGGATGTCTGGAGAGACATTTGACTACAATGGGGACACATGTGGTTTACATTTTATCAGGATACAAGATGCTCGAAAATAGACAGGCATAACAGGCAGCGTTCATTTTATTGGAAAAAAAATAATAATAATAATAATACGCTGCTTAGCCAAAAAAAGTGGCATACTCTAAGGTTTCATTCAGTCACCTTTATCTTTGATTAAACACACAATGTGGTGTCCAGGTCATGTCTGAAAAAGATTGCTCAGGCTCCCAGAACCGCTCTTTCACAAACTTGAGTCCTGGAAAATACCTGCGCTATCAGGGAAGCTAAGTCTCCATATGGTCATGCATTAAATTCAGGTCGTCTGCTGACTTCATTTTATTGCCACATAACGTTGCTGAGTCTAGACGCAACCCCAGATCGTAACACTGCCTTCAGAGGCTGGTACAGTGGACACTTTGCATGAGGGATGCATCATTTCATGCGCTTCCCTTCTTACCGTGACACGCCCGTCAGTCTGGAATAGGGTCAGTCTGGACCCTGTTTGACCATAATAAAACCACTTGAAAGTTCTCATCACATTGTGTGTGTATGTGTGTATGTGTGTATGTGTGTATGTGTGTGTGTGTGTGTGTGTGTGTGTGTGTGTGGAAATGACTCAGACTTTCACTATTAACCATGGCTATGGTTTTTACTGTTGAATTTATTTATTTATTTCTAACCAAGCAAGCGTTTAAGTGATCTCCAATCATGATTTTTTTTTTTTACAACGCCATTTCTTCCATTCAGTTCAGCAATGGTTTAGTTCCTCAACGTAGCGCTATCTCAGTCATACAA
>JAOVVB010000011.1:9793359-9824996 GCA_028570985.1 Heterobranchus longifilis | reverse complement strand
ACATACATACATACATACATACACTACCGCTCAAAAGTTTGGGATCACCTGCAAATTTCTTTGTTTTTGTTTAGTGACTTATTTTCGACATTCCATAACAATGCTGGTAATTTAACAACTATGAAATAACACAGTTACTTCATCTTTGCACTTAAAATAAGCTGCACTCTTCTAGGAGGGCTTTCCACAAGCTTTAGGAGTGTGTTTATGGGAATTTTTGACCATTCTTTCGGAAGCGCATTTGTGAGGTCAGACGCTGATGTTGGACAAGAAGGCCTGGCTCACAGTCTCCGCTCTAATTCATCCCAAAGGTTCTATCGGGTTGAGGTCTAGGGTTGTTTTTTAGGAGTTTTGCTCGGCCCCTTGCTTCCAATAAAGGGAACTTTAAATGAGTCAGCATAGCAAGACCCCCTTCCCATTCCAACTGGGCACCAGTGCGCAAGGCAAGGTCCATAAAGACATGGGTGAGCGGGTTTGGTGTGGAAGAACTTGACTGGTCTGCACAGAGTCTTGACATCAACCCGACAGAACACCTTTGGGGACGGAGAACCAAGGCCTTCTTGTCCAACATCAGTGCCTGACCTCACAAATGCACTTCTGGAAGAAATTCCCATAAACACACTCTCCTAAACCTTGTTGAAAGAAGAGTTGAAGCCATTATAACTGCAAAGCGGGTGGGGCCAACATCATATTAAACCCTACGGATTAAAAATTGGATGTTACATGTGAAGGTAAATGAGCAAATACTTTTGGAAATGTTGTGTAGGTACAGATTAATTTTCCATAGAATCTTCAACGGTCATTTGCTTACCAAGCACCAAGTACATTTTGTTTTAAACACAGTCTTGTACCCGATTGTGCATATGCATCACATTCAACGCTGAAATTCTAAATCTAGTCTTATCAGCACTCCTTTATTTTCCGGTTCCTGCAGGTAGACCTTGATGTGACCTTGCCTGGGGAAGGAGGCAAGGATCGGCCCTTTAAAGTCTCTATCAAGTTTGTGTCTCTGGTCAGCTGGCACATGCTGCACGAGGTGCTGACCGGTCGGACTATGCCCGAGCCTCTGGAGCTGGATAAGCCGATCAGCACCAACCCTGTGCACGCCGTAGACGTGGTGCTGCGCCACCTGCCCTCCATGAGGTAAAGCTAAAACTAAATGCGTGTATCCCTAATGCCTCTGGGTATTCCCTGTGGTCTGTCTGTCTTGAGGGAGAATTAAACAGGGTGAGGCCAGGATTTGTTGGAAAGTAAACTTGATTTGAATAAATTCGGGTTTGTATTTGTATACAAACAAATTCTACCTGCAAATATATGTCCAAATTTTTCTGTGTGCTTTTCATTTAAGGTACACACCAGTGGGCCGGTCCTTCTTTTCATCTCCAGAAGGTTATGATCATCCATTGGGCGGTGGCAGGGAGGTGTGGTTCGGGTTCCACCAATCAGTGAGGCCTGCTATGTGGAAGATGATGCTGAATATAGACGGTTGGTGCAGAGCGTCTTAAGAGTTTGCGTCCGTGCAATGCATATGCAAATACTTATTCCAGCCTGAATATATTACATACAAGTACAGAGTTTTCGAGTACAGAGTTTCAGTGAGTGTGTGTGTGTGTCATGTTGAAGTTTAGCTCACTGGTTTGTTTGTCCTGGCTGCAGTGTCTGCTACGGCGTTCTACAAAGCCCAGCCGGTGATCCAGTTCATGTGTGAGGTCCTGGACATCCATAACATTGACGAGCAGCCACGCCCTCTGACAGACTCCCACAGAGTCAAATTCACCAAAGAAATTAAAGGTGTGTGTGTGTGTGTGTGTTTTGGCACATACTTCTGACACGTTCAGGTCGATGTAATTTCTCACACTGTTCTGACTAGACTGAGGTTTTGAATATGAAAATGTGAATTTGAATGCTAGAAAGAAAAAAAACAGAACATGCGATCAGCTACGCTGGTTTCTTCCCAGGTTAGGTCCATCACTTAGGTTCTCCTGCTTGTTTCTTGGAGCATCACCATGCAAGGTCCCCGGATATTACGCTGTTACAGGAACATTTATCAGACTTTCTTTAAAAAGCACCTATTACACTCCTTTTACACAAGTGTGCGTAGTACTTAGAGGTCTCTATATTGACGTATACAAGATGCAGGATAGGACACTCAAAGGCTACACACACTTTTACTGTCAAGAGAAAACCCACCACAATGTTTATCATGCAGAACTTTTCTGTCCATCAAACATATTTTATTTGACTGTAACTCTTTTACTCCTTTAAGGAACTTGTTTTATTTTGTTGACACTTTTTAAAAAAAAGTTTTTAAACAAGTAAATCCAAATGTAGTTTTAAAGTTCTTAGAAAAGTATGAATAGTTTAGAGTGCACCACCTGCAGGATCATAGTGGAACTGCAGCATCTACCACCCCAAATGCAAACATGTATAAATAAAAAAAAATATATTTAAACAAAAAATGGATTCTGGAATCAGTGTGTAAATGTAATTAACCTCATGTTAATATCCTTAAAAGATACTTAACAGTTCACATATAAGAATCTTACATTTGCAGCACTGCTTTTTATTTAAAGAAAGCGATCATGTTAAATATTTCTCTTGTGCTAATAAAAAAAAAAATAATTACAAGGCACCCAACACTGAAGTTTGGGTCTCAGGGGAGCCTTAAAGACACCTTGGAAGTTAATTCATCAGCTCAATGTTTTTCAGTTTCATCAGCTTTTCTCATGTGTGTGAAAAAATTCCATCAAGAAATAACGTTCAGTCCAGAGCTTGGTTTTAGACTGCACAGGATAATTAAAATCTATTATCCCTTTGCTCAGGTCTAAAGGTAGAGGTGACTCACTGCGGCACCATGAGGAGGAAGTACCGGGTGTGTAATGTCACCCGTCGGCCTGCCAGCCACCAAACGTGAGTAAACTGAGCCCTGACGAGCGCCAGCTTTAATTGCGCTCGACTACGATTAGCCAGATTAGACTGTTTTTGTTTATTGTTTATTACCAGCTTTTTCAGCATAGTGAAAATCAGAATAACGTCTACTAATAAAAGAGGACTCAAATTATATTATTACAGTTGTTTCAACCCCCTAGAATTTTATTACAGGCCTGTAGCTTAAGAGTTTTTTTTCCCCCGTCTAAGGTTTCCGTTGCAACTGGAGAACGGGCAGACTGTGGAGAGAACAGTGGCGCAGTACTTCCGTGAGAAATACAGCCTACAGCTCAAATACCCACACTTGCCCTGTCTGCAGGTGGGGCAGGAGCAGAAACACACATATCTGCCCCTAGAGGTGAGTGAGCACCACTGTTCGCAGTGTATCTGTGTACCAGTTAGATTATCCTCATGAGATAGATGTAGATGTTTCTTGGAGGTAAGGGAGGGGCGATTCACTTATCATATAATATCATAGCAATACCCTAGCAACCAGCTGGGAGAGCGTAGCACCCACCTAGCAACAACCTACCAAATCTTTGAATCCTGACAGCACTCTAGCAAGCACCCAGGAAAACCATAGCAACCAGGATAGCATAGCAACCACCTAGTAACACCATAGCAATTAGGATAGCATAGCAACTAACTAGCAACATCATACCAACCAGGTAGAATAGCATAGCAACCACGTAGCAACGTCTTAGCAACCTACTATAATATAGCACAGTAACCAGCCCGCAACCAACTACAATAGCACAGCGACCACCGAGTAACATCTTAGCAACCAACTAGGCTAGCATAGCAACAATGTAGCAACATACTAGCAGCCAATTAGGATTAGCATAGCAACCACCTTATAACACCACCCTAGCAGCCAACTAGCAGCATCCTGTCAACCTACTGGGATAGCACAGCATCCATGTAGCAACATCCTAGCAGGCAACTAAGATAGCATAGCAACAACTAGCAACATCCTATCAACCAACTAGTATAGCGTAGCAACATCTTACCAGCCAAATTAGGATAGCATAGCAAGCACATAGCAACATCCTAGCAACCTACTATGATATCGCACAGAAACCCCCTAGCAACCAACTAAATTAGCATAGCAACCACCTAGTTACATCTTAGCAACTAACTGGGATAGCACAGCAACCAGCTACGTAGTAACATACTTGTAGCCAACTAGGATTGCATAGCAACCATGTGGCAACATTCTAGCAGCGAATTAGGATAGCATAGCAAGCACATAGCAACATCCTATGATATGGCAGAGAAACCACCTACCAACCAACTACAATAGTACAGTCACCACCTAGTAATATCTTAACAACCAACTCAGATAACCTAGCAACATTCAAGCAGCCAACTCGGATAGCATGGCAATCCTCTAGTAATACCCTAGCAACTGACTCTGTAGCACAGCAACCACTTAGCAACACCATAGCAACGAATGAGGATAGCACTCTGTATTAACATTCTTGCTCTTCTGTTGTGGAGTGATGATCGACTTTAACCAGCTGTTTTTTCATTCAGGTGTGTAATATCGTAGCAGGCCAGCGCTGCATTAAGAAACTGACGGATAACCAAACTTCCACCATGATTAAAGCCACAGCTCGATCAGCACCGGACAGGCAGGAGGAGATCAGCCGGCTGGTGAGGGTCGCGTCACAGTCCAGGGATCTAGCATTGAGCTCTGTTTACACAAAAACAAAAAAACACACATGTTATACAGGAATGCAGACTAGCTTGAAATTGAAGCAGATTCCCCAGAACACAAAGGCTTGTTGCTAATCTCTCTCGCTCTCTCGCTCTCTCGTTCTCTCCAATCGCAGGTACGAAGTGCAAACTACGAGGCTGACCCGTTCGTGCAGGAGTTCCAGTTCCGCGTCAGGGATGAGATGGCCGAAGTGACCGGCCGCGTATTGCCCGCCCCCATGCTGCAGTACGGCGGCAGGGTGAGCTCTGAACACTTCCTGGTATCTTCTCTCCTTTCAATCATGCAATTTGTGTGTGTATGTTTGTGTGTGTGTGTGTTTGTCTCTCAGTGTTGGGGTTTTGAGTGGGTTACTTGTTTTGATTTCACTGGATTTAGTTGCAGTTTGTCCAGCTTTGTGTAAATCAGTAGTAGTGAATTAACTCGTGTCTATTTTATCACTGACTTGACAGCTGTTTTTTTTTTTTTTCAGTTTCTCCTTTTAAAGTGCACAATTTTGGTTTGAGGGTTGTTTAAATGTGAACTGTGTTTTTTTTGTCAGATTCTAATTTTGTGTGTTTGTATAGCTGATAATACTGTTCAACAATCCCAGTCATAAAACGTGCATTTCATTCTAATTTGTGTACTCAGCATATAAATGTTTCAGGTGCCATACCACCTGTTTTCTTATGTCTGCCTGCATGAAGCTTTTACGCTGAACAACTATATTGTGAAATCTCATTCAAGTAAATCCTAAAGTAAACTCTGAAGCAGCTGTCATGATAGTGTATGTTTGCTCAGGAGGTGATTCGTATATGTATCTGTTTGTGTGTGTGTTGGTGTGTGTGTGTTCAGAATCGTACAGTGGCCACTCCAAGCCATGGTGTATGGGACATGAGAGGGAAGCAGTTCCACACCGGTGTCGAAATTAAAATCTGGGCCATCGCCTGCTTCGCCACTCAGAGACAGTGCAGAGAGGAAATCCTCAAGTACGACTTCTTTCCAAATGTTGCATGTAAAACTTGTATTCCTGACTTGCTCACGTTACTTATACATTACATTTTTTTTTTTTTTTTTTTTTGTGGTGGGTCATATGTTGTTTTTTGTTTTCCTCCTGATGCAGAAGCTTTACCGATCAGCTGCGTAAGATTTCAAAAGACGCCGGCATGCCAATTCAGGGCCAGCCGTGCTTCTGCAAGTACGCTCAGGGAGCAGACAGTGTAGAGCCTATGTTCAGACACCTGAAGAACACCTATGCTGGCCTGCAGCTCATCATCGTCATCCTGCCTGGGAAAACACCCGTCTATGGTAAAGACCCGCTGTTAATACATGCTTATTGGTCCCCGACTTACGAACAAGTTCCGTTCTGTGAGAATGTTCGTAAGTCAGATTTGTTTGTATGTCCCGCAAAGTGAGTCTTGTACTTCGATATGAATATACAGTGTAAAGCATACCAATCCAATTGACTAAATCTTTTTTCTTTTCCCACTGCGATCATGTAGCTAAAAACCAAAATCGCACCTAAGGAAATTAATCTCACACATGTCAACAGTGTTGTCTCTGCACCGTTAAATTACGAGGGTAATACCGGACACCATTTTGTCTCAGAGCTGTTTTCCACTGTATTGGACTGTGAATTCTGTTTTGTTGAGGTTTTTCCGAAATTAGGAACATTTAATGCGTTCACTTACACACTGGAAATATTGTATATGATTGTAAATGTTGGTATCTTGTGCACTGCAGTGTCTGTTTTTTGTACAATACACGTAAACTATTTTCGTGATTGAACCAGAAGTAGAACTGCTGTCCGTTCGTATCTGAGGAAATTTGTAACTTCCTGTAACTATACTATTATTATTATTATTATTATTATTATTATCTGTTGTCCGGTATACTTGCATGTTTACACTCTCCTATACAGCAGGTGGCAATATGTACATACTTTTTTTTTTTTTTTTTCCTTATAGTGTATTACAGTTTTCAGGACAAATTTGTTCCTTCTCATTACATTTATTAAGTTTGAATCATTTTTTTAACTTAATTTTTTAATTTATTTTTTATTGTCATTTCAACAATATACAGAAGGTACAGTATACGCAAATAAATTTCTCCAGTACCATTGTGCTATGCTACATAAAACAACACAGAACTGCACAATACAAAAATTAACTACAACAGGTGCATGTGCAATCAGTGCAAGTCAGTTCACAGACAACGTGCAAGTCAATAGGCGTAGTTCAGGACAGTGCAGAGCTGACCAGTACAAAGTGAGTAAAAGATTACATCACAAGAAACATCAGATATTGCAGGTTTTTTTTTTTTTTTTTTTTTGTATCTCTAAAATATCTGCTTTTGAAATATTTTTTCTTAACGTTATAGCCAGTGGCTCTCACACAATTTTTTTAGTATGCCCTACTTTGCTTCATAAGTGAAATGTAGAAGTTTGTTCATCTTTTGTTTTTTGTTGTTTTTGCTGTATTCATTTACAGGCAGGTCCATAAGTATATGAACAGTCACAATTTCTGCATTTTTGCTTCTTTTCAGATGTTCGACTTTAACAATATTGCATTATTAGTTGAAAAATTACAGCCACCTAATCTTTTTACAAAGTCCCTTTATTTTCACATACAATATGTCTCTGAATTACAAACATTCGAGTTATGAATTTCCACAGATACAAACAGACCGTGGATCTACGAACATTCGTAGATGCGAACAAATCACTGAAGTAGCTCACGTGTATTTTACAAAAAATAGACAGTGCAGTACACCAGATACTAATATTTACATTTATATACAATATTTTCAGTGTGTAATGCGAATGTATAAAATGTCTAAAGTCCAGTACAGTGGAACCTCGGATTACGAGTAACGCGGTTTGCGAGTGTTCCATAAGACGAGCAAAGTTTTTTAATAAATTTTGACTTGGAAAACGAACAAGTCTTGGTTTACGAGTATCATGTATCACACATGCGCTTCTTGTTTTGACGCCGAGCGTCCCATGATCACAACTGAGCCAATGTTTTTTCTCTCTTGCGCTGCGGAATTGTGGATAATCGTCTCCCCTGCCGGGTCTTAGTGCTCGTCTCTCACCGGTATAATCAACATCCGTGGACACGTGTAATGTTTACTATAACACTGTGACTCTGTGTGTGTGTAAAACATCTTTTATGTTGTGTTTGTATGCGTGTGTGTACAGCGCGCTTGTACTGTTTATTATAACACATGTGTGTGCACGCATGTAAAGCAAAAGAAAGTCTCATTAGAGAGGTTAAAGATCCATTTTCTCTCTCTCTCCCTCAGCATCCTGTTATGTGTGCGCGCGCGTCATTGGACGCCGTTGGCTTACTTTAGCTTCACACGCAGGCATGCACACACACGCGCGCGCACACACACACACACACAGCGCCTGTGTGCATAAACGGAAACACTTATCTGTCGGGATTTATTTTACTTTTTTTTTTTATGTAAAGTGCAAGTTAATTTGTTTTATTTTTACTTTATATTTTGTATTAATTATTTTTATTTATTTCTTTTTTTGGGCTGTGGAACGAATAATTTGAGTTTCCATTATTTTTCATAGGGAAATTTGCTTTAGTTTATAAGTGTTTTATAATACAAACCCGCTTCTGGAACGAATTATGCTCAGAATAATTGTGAAAGAATGGTATTTTTAAAAGCACCACATGGCTGTCCATATGCATATCAGTGTTTTTGTTTTCTGCAGCGGAGGTGAAGCGTGTCGGAGACACTCTCCTCGGGATGGCCACCCAGTGTGTCCAGGTGAAGAACGTGGTAAAGACATCGCCGCAGACTCTCTCGAACCTCTGCCTTAAGATCAACGTCAAGCTAGGTGGCATCAACAACATCCTGGTTCCTCATCAACGGTTTGTAAAACAGCTTACATTCTAACAGGTATCGTGGCGTACACCGGATCGGACCTTAACTCATTTATCTTTCCTTATTTTCTCCTTTTTATTTTAGTCCGTCCGTCTTCCAGCAGCCGGTCATTTTTCTAGGTGCTGATGTCACTCATCCGCCTGCAGGAGATGGCAAGAAGCCGTCCATCGCTGCGGTGAGAGAACTGGTTTTCATTGCCTCTCTCTTTCTTTCACGCACATCTGATTATTGTCATAATGTGTCATTTCAGATGTAGCCATGGAAACAGTGGGACGTCTTGTATACTCGTCACCTTTCTTTTTCTACTTATGTTCTTATTACTTACATGGACATTTTAAGTGATGAAAAAACACATGGAAGATGAAAATCTGTACACATACTGTACCAAGTACACTATTTAAGTGTTTAATGTGTGTGTTTATGTATAGGTGGTGGGCAGCATGGACGCTCACCCGAGTCGTTACTGTGCCACGGTGCGTGTGCAGAGGCCCAGGCAGGAGATCATCCAGGACCTGGCCTCCATGGTCCGAGAGCTCCTCATCCAGTTCTACAAATCCACGCGCTACAAGCCTACACGCCTCATCTTCTACAGAGACGGCGTGTCCGAGGGACAGTTCAGACAGGTCAGATTTCCAATTGCTTGTATTCTTTTTTTTTTTTTTTCCCCTATTTCATAAACTTTATTTACCCTTCACATTTCAGCAACCACTATATGTTCTAATGGGAAAGTTTCATTTCTATAGTATTGTCCTTTGAGAAGATGTTTGCTGAAATTAGAGGGGTGTACTCACTTTTGTGAGTGGGTGTATATTAATGGGAAAGTCTGACTTTGCTTCCAAATATCCAGACTTTCTTGTATTTTCAATATAGTCTCATGGAATAGACTTCCTGAAGGACTTTTTTTTGGCTCTTATTTTTAGTCAAGTTCCTGTACCTGAGCAGTTTTCTTTTTTTCTTTTTTTTTCTGTTAAGCCACACAGTGACCTATGAATCATTCAAGCATTAAAAAACAAACAAACAAAAAAAACATTACTATACTGGTGATGCTGGTGGAACAGAAAAGAGGGGAAATGAGGTTGCTGCCAATATTGTTTCCCCCCAAAAAAACTATTTCTTTAGGCACTTTGCAGCCTGTCACAGTAAAAAAAAAAAATAATAATAAATTTTAGTTTCTTTAATTGAATCTACATCGTTTCATTTTGTTCAATTTAATATAAAGAAATTAAATGTGACTTAAGACTTTTGCACTAAGCAGAATTCTAACATGGCTCACATTATAATACACCAACATCATAATTTATTAAATTATTCCTCAGGTGCTCTATTATGAGCTGCTGGCCATCCGGGAAGCCTGTATAAGTCTGGAGAGAGAGTACCAACCGGGCATCACGTATATTGTCGTGCAAAAACGCCACCACACACGCCTTTTCTGCGCTGACCGTAACGAGAGGGTGAGAAAATTATTTATTATAATATATTTTTTTAAGGGTTTTATTTCACATTTCCATGTATGGGCGTTGTTGGTAATTTAATTATTTGCATTTTTTGTTTTTACTCACCATGCACCCCTACACTTTCCTTTCTCAGGTTGGACGGAGTGGAAACATTCCTGCCGGCACTACAGTCGACACCGACATTACGCATCCCTATGAGTTTGACTTTTACCTCTGCAGCCATGCTGGAATACAGGTATACACACTAAACACACTAAGTGCTGGGGCGTTATTAATAACCAGAGTACCTTCGATGCAACTTGGAATAGGTTCTACAACATGGTTAACGTCAGTCCATAAGCTTTGGTGTTTAAATACAAATCATACTATAGAGAACAAGTAGAGCCAACATGAGACATTAAAATGAACAAAAAATGTTCCCTAGAGGTTAACTTCCAGTTCTAAAGAATGAATTTAAAATGTGCAGTTCCTCAAATGACCACTAGGCTCTAAAAGCCCCCCCAGGTTAAAACATCCAACGTTACAATGGAAATAAATGGTTAAAGCCTGGTACAAAAAAAAAAAGCTTCATAGCTAGATGTCCTATTTGTGACAAATGTACAAGGTTGAATTTTTATGTAACCTATCAGTTAAAATTATATTAAACCTTAAAGTTATGCTTGATTTAAGAGTGTGGCCGATTTGAGTGACAACTCAACTGCTAGTTGTCTGCTATGGTTACTTTAGCCTACCAGCTGACTCAAATCATAGTAGTTTAACTTAACGCAGGAGTTGGGATGGGATGACGTGTAATGTCCGGTGTTGCCACGTAAATTAGCATTAGCCACCACGGCGTTTTAAATACGCTAATACTATACATTTTTTTCAAATGGGACAAAACACACACGGACACACACACACTTTTGTAAGTTTGTGTGATACTGAGTATCACTCAAAGCTGCTGTTTTTCCTTCTCTGTGTCTCAAGGGCACAAGTCGGCCTTCACACTACCATGTGCTATGGGACGACAACTGCTTCACAGCCGACGAGTTCCAGCTGCTCACCTACCAGCTGTGCCACACATACGTACGCTGCACACGCTCCGTCTCCATCCCAGCGCCGGCCTACTACGCCCACCTAGTGGCCTTCCGTGCCCGCTACCACCTGGTCGACAAGGAGCATGACAGGTAAGGGTCAAAAAGTCTGTACAACTGGCTAAAGTCAAAATTACCAGGTATTCAACTAATTGATGAATTAATTTGTGAAATACGATGAAACTCTTGGAGGGTCAAAAATGATCTTGAAAAGTTGAACATGTTGACAATGAATAAGCGCTTAATCATTAATAACAAGACAACTAACTATTGCAGTTTAAGTTTTATGTAAACAGTTCTAATGGCACAATCCCAACAAATTAGTCATGTGAGATAAATGAATGATGGCAAAATAGTTTAGGCAAATAGAGTTAAAAATAAACTCTATTCTCTGTTCATCACCTGAATTGCAAATGCAAGTGAATAGAAATAAGAGCTATGGCAAAATATGATGCAAAACAACAAACCTTATCGGTTATTCCATCTTTTTTAACGGTTAAATTGTCAACAGCAAATATTTGATTAATAATTAATCATTAACAAAGAAAAAAAAATCAATAAACCAAATGCAGATTTTAATGGTAATGTAAGTAGCTGGAAACTGAACTAGAACTTAAACTCCAAATACCTTTCTGTAGTAGAATATATAGAATATGTTTAGCCTAGTGTTTATACTAAAAGAAGTTACACTTGTTTAGGTATTAGAGAAACAATTTGTTAATTTACGTGGTATAATATAAATCGTGCACAACAAAAGTGAAGTTACACACACAAGTAAAATTACGGTAGTTCAACATCAATTCCAATCAATTTGCCTGTAGAGGTTAAGCGAGTTGAGACAGTCTCTCCTAGGAATGTATCGAAATTCAATCCATCATGATACAAAAGTGACACAAAATAGATCGTTTGGTCTCATGATATGCATGTACGCTCTTATCACATCGCCAGTTGCTTATGATTTTTTTGCCATTATGATAACAGAAGTGAATAGACGTCCGTAGTCGTCCACAGACAGTGTTTTTCCTCACCCACTCCAGCAGAGGGTGCAATCAATACAATAACAGCCCCCCTGTGCCTAAACTTGTTTTCATTACATTCAGAGACTCTAATCAACATAATCTTAATCTTTTTTTAAATTCTGCTGACTGTGTTCATGTCCCCTTTAAAACATACTACCGTGTGTAGTCGCATGACCATTTTTTCCATTAGAACAAAAATCCCAGCTATAATAGTTGAGCGTATTTACAGTTTAAAAAAAAATAAAAAGTTTGTTAATCAGAAATGAGGTAAAATGCTCAATTACAGTAATAATGATATACATTTGAAGTCATATCGCTCAGCACTAGTGAGCACTGAGGAAAAACGTATCATACAATCCATAGTCTGTCCCAATTTAAGGTCATGACTTCTGTATAAAGTGTGCATTTGATATAAAAGGAATTCGTACATTTTATTTACCTTCAGTAACAACTGAAATCTATTTGAAGTGAAAGTGGAAGCCGAAAGATGAAGAGATTCTAAAGGCTATAATGGATTTCCCAATAGGCTTTGTCATGACCCACATCACATTATTATCAGAAATGTAGAAACAAAACAAGAACAATTACAGAAAAAGGTAAAAAAAATAAAATGTTGGAAATGTTAGGAATGAATGAATTGTTTTAATATTAAAGACAATACTTTTTTTTTCCATTGTTCCTCTCTCTCTCTCTGTCTCTCTCTGTCTCTCTCTGTCTCTCTCTGTCTCAGTGCGGAGGGCAGTCATGTGTCAGGACAGAGTAACGGTCGTGACCCCCAAGCTCTGGCCAAAGCTGTGCAGATTCACCACGACACTCTGAGGACCATGTACTTCGCCTAGCCCCTCCTTCTCCTCTTCCTCCTCTTTCTCAACCGCACTCACCTGTCACTCACATGACACCATGCACTGAATCCCACCGCACCCCACCCCCCGTCGCGTCGGCGACAAGTCTCGGGCCGCTCTGCTGCTAAAACAAACCAAACGCAACTACAACCAAGGGGAGGGGTGGGAATTAACACTGTTATGCAATACAATAGTTCGAAGAGAAAAAAAAATCAGCCAGGCTTCTCTAAGGGCCTGCTTCTTTCCTTTTTCCTGTGTAGTTCTTTGTCAGAATCCTGAGAAAGGTATGGCATTTGTACTCGTATTTATTAGCGTTGAGTTTATCTGTGTCTGTCTGTCTCTTTAACCACATGGAGAGCTTTTAATCTTTTTGGTCTAGAGTTAAATTTAAAGAGCAGAAATTATGGCAAGCGATATGATGTTTGTTAGATGTAAAGGTCAAAGGATTTCACTCTCATGAACCGAAACGAGGAACACCACGGGAGCGCGATGTGGTGATCGGTCCCAGCAACCGTTAACATCGTTAACATGTTAGAATGAATTAACACTATCGCACTTAATATCAGCAGGGCTATGCAATATGATCTATACGATACAATATGATACTGTATATGCCACAGCTAATCACAGCCATGCTGACATTCAGTACAAAAGCATGATTGTTAGTGTGACGTGACTTTTGTACGATAGATTTTTAAAGAGAAAATATTATAAAATAACTGACATTTTAGACATACTATGGCCAAATATATTAGGGTTTTATTGATTTTTTTTATTTTTTTTATTTTTTTTAAGATCATGTTTGTTTTTTTCCAGTAATAAGACTTAGGACACGAGTGATGCAAACAGTGAAACGTCCCAGTGCCGTTAGGCTAAATATCAGCACTCTTGGAATGCTGCTTGTCCGATCAAATTAGTGGACTGGCTGCTATATAAATTTGGATTATCGTAGGTAAAGTGATGTGAGCTTATGTCCAAAATATTCAAAAAAAATATTTTTTTTTATTTATTTAAACTAATGAAACTAGTAAGAAGAATCTTCTATAATTTTATATACACTGCCTGGACTGAAAATGCCATCAGGAGAGAAAAATAAAACTCTATCACACAGATGTGATTAACCTGGTGATTCTGTACATTCAGGTCGTCAGCTGACTTCAATTTATTGTCTCGTAACGTTGCTTGATGCAAGATGGGAGCTTTACTTCTTATCCTGACGCTCTGGAATCTGGACTCATCAGACCATGTGACCTTTTTCAATTGCTACAAAGTCCGATCCTTAAGCTCCCACAACAAATTGAAGCCTTTTTTTTTTTCTGATGAGTTTCACTAACAAGTGGTTTTCTTAAGTCCACACAGCTGTTTAGTCCCAATCCTGTGAGTTCACATCACACCGTGTGTCACATTTAAACATCGATCTGATTTCTACTATGCATTATTATTTTTTTTTATGATGCAACTTCCAGTGTTTAAGTTGTTTTTTTTTTCCCCAAGAGTTGGCGGGTCAGCGCTATCTCTCCAGGTTTTAATAATGTGCTGGACTGTTTTTCACCGAATTCCATTTGATCCCAGCCAATAACTTGGAACCATCTGAAATTACACCCTTTTTTTTTTTTTTTTTTTTTTTTTGTGCCAGGCAGTGTATATGAAATTTGGCCCTTATTAATAAAATATCATATCCTGGGCACAGGTTTAACAATAAACAGATTTTAGCTTAATAATTCTCTTACACTGTAATACTTAATAGGGGAGTTATATATATTTTTTAATCTAAGTGCCCATTTCCACTGTTTGCACACTTGCATAATTGTGTGTGTATGAGAGAGAGAGTGAGAGAGAGTGTGCGCATGAAGGTTTCATAAGTAACTTCATTGTCCAAGTTATCGGTCGTAAGACTTGGACATGTGCATCAGTGCACCTCTCAGCCTTGTATCTGTTTATGATTGTCGTGTCGTTCCCCCCCCCCCCGCCCCCTTTCTCTCCTGCGTAAGCAGAGTGAGAGATTAGCTAAGAAGTTCAACCCGACCCAAGGTTGGTAGAAAATTTCCCCTCAAAGGCTGTGTGCGTGCGTGCGTGCGTGCATGTGGTTTTTCCCTTTACCAGGTACTGAATAAGTGTGTTGACACACCGTTCTTAATACTAATAGAACTTCAAGAGAAAAACTTTACAGATTAGGGAGAGAAAGCGGTGGTTTTATTCACATAGTTGCGAAATATATATATATCTATATAGCGTAAAGTGTTGTTACTTTATACACATTGAGGAAAGGAGGCGGTTGGTGTATATTGTGGGTAAAGAGTTAATTGTTGTGTATTTACAGGGATTTGAGACAAAGTGCCTGGAAACACCTTCTTAATGAACATAGGGCCGTATGAAGGTTTTGCAAGTTGTTGTTCTTCGACTTGGCTGAAAAGCAGTGTTTTAGAAGTGACTTTATTTTTAAAACACATGAACAAATTGTTATGTAGGGACAACAAGATGCTGGTGAGAAACAAAGAGCGTATCTTCTTTCTTCTTGCTTTTTTGACCTCCCCAGTGGATGAAAGCACATACTGCCAAGCTGAAAAGTGCACAAAGATTTTACAAAAGTGGTTCAGCTACAGGCCCGTCTGATCTACCTTAAGATTTTTTAAAGCTGGGCCACAGTTCTGACAGTGCAAGTCAATCTTGGTTAGCACCGGATAGCATTATGCAGCACGTTCCATGCTACACTGTATCTGCGTGGCCAAAAGTTTGTCCACTCCTGATTATCACACCCATATGCGGCTCTTCCCCAAGATGCTCCTACAAAATTGGAGACCCACAACTGTATAAAATGTGCTTTAGCCTTACACTTTATTTCTTTACTGGAGCAAAGAGGCACAAATCCTGTGTAAGTCGAGCTCAATGAACTGATGATGGGTCAAGTTGAGATGGGAATCACCACCTGATACGATATTATTACGATCCCCCTGTGCCGATTTGATTCAAATTGCAATTCTAGAAGTATCACGATTTTATAAATACTGTATCTGATATTACATTGTCCCACGATTTTGTTACAAAAGCCTGTTCCTTACTGTCTAACATTCGTTTTCTCACTTACGGACCAAGTGCAGCAACAAACACAATTTTAACATTTAACTTCAAATTAAATTAAGCAATAAAAGGTTTTTTTTTTTTTTTTTTTCTTACTGAGTAGCACGTATCATCAGCCATAATTATAATTTAGAAACAAATTTGACAAATAATTCACTCCTACTACATGGGGAGAAAATGTGTAAATAGTTCAGAGTGCGCCACCTGTAGGATCATAAAGACACAGCAACGTTTTACCTCCTCAAACGCTGTGTCTAGCACACGATTTTCTATAAATTTTCGCCCATGGTGTTTAATCATTTATATCCGAGGTCTGAACGGTCGATCACCGGTCACGATCAGTTAAACTGAAAACCAGCCCATTCTGGTCACTGACCGATTGCCCGGTTCAACTCTATCGTAAATGTAATCACTGTTTTTAAAGAATCGATTTTACAGTCAATCGCGAATCACCACACAAAAGAATCTTGATTCATAACTGAATCGACTTTCTGAATCATTCTCAACCCCACTGAACACCACTGGGACGGACGAACTGTAACTGTTGTGTATTCAACACCCCAACACGTGTTCTTATAGCTAAATTAACACAAATCCCCACAGCCACACTCCAAAATCTAGTGCAAAGCCTTCCCAGAAGAGTAGAGGCCATAATGACAGAATAGATGGAATAAATCTGTCCAGCATTCGTGTGGGTGTGATGGTCAGGCGTCCACAAATTGTAATCCGTATAGTGTATCTATCTGGTGACTGCTGGCTGTCATAGTTTCTGTTACACATTGTCCTCTGGTTATACGTCCGCTGAATGTCCTTCCACTTGTAAATAAGCACTTTTGTTCCATAGTATAGTCCAACCAACCAAAAAAAATAAATAAAGATACTTTGTTTTTATTTCTTTGATCTTTAACTTGTTTTGCTTTGAAAGACGCTTTTCTTTAGCAACGAGTCTGCAAAGGTCGTAATGAATCTGCAGTGCACGCAGATCCGAGCAATGTGCCTCAGTAGATCAGTAGATCAAAAAGGCTGTTTACTACTTGCCCTGTTTTGTCCTTAAGCACTGGGCTTTGTCCACTGCACCTTTCTCCTCAAAGCCACATACAGATGCAAACCAGTATAGCTGCTAAAACCCCCTGTTATACTACGAACAGGTCTGTGTTGGTACAAAGAGGAACGATGACGATATAAACTGCACTTAATTGTCCGAAATGACGCTATATTCTCAATCGGGGTTTCATTGCCCAGGTGCTAAGAAGAGCGGTGCTGTAATTTGGGGAAATGGAAAGCCTAGTCCACCATTCCCTTGTTTTTGTTATAAAGTTTGCCATGTTCTTTTCGCATTTAAGCGTAAGTATAGAGTGTTCAGAAAGCTGTCTTAGATGCAGGTTCTTGGCCAGGATGTCTTGTAAAGGTTGCAGTTTTGCATCAAGAACAGTTTGAGCAAGATTCATTCTTTGAACGGTCAATAAAATCCGAGAGCCAGATGTTCAAAATCCTTTTGTATAATATCAGGAGAACAGATTTGATTTTTATTTATTTATTTTTTTTCCCCGGAGTCCTTGATCAAACATCATCACCACAGTTATCTACCCATGTATAACCCAAGAGTGGGTTATGTTTTGGGGGGCATGCTGGTACAGGTGTTTGCTTAGTACTGTAGCAGCAATGCAAAAAATTGGAATCACTTTTTTTTTATTAACTCATTTAGGTCGTTCAGTAACTATACAGTTTTCTATACAAAGGTAGTACTCAGCGTAGTCTCAATTACAAGCAATGTGTTTCGCCATCGATAAACCTAGCTCTCGAATCCTCTTTGAAAATCCATTTCGTTGTAGTTGATGGTCACGCACTGCGATTCAGAATGTTTATGGATGAGAACAACGCGCAAAGATGGATGAAGACGTTTATAGAAGGCGAAACCAGCATTGAAGCTGAAACACCAACAAGTAAGACTATTAACTGCGTCAAAGGGGATTTTCAAAGGGTCGAATGTTGGGTTCAACAATGGTGCAAATGCATGGTTTGTGATTGAGTTGTGCCTTTGTATAGAAAAAAAGTTCAATCAAGTATTTTCCAGTTCCAACAATCGAGCAGATGGCCTTTGAACAGCTGGCTCATTAGGTGTGATAGAAAATAAAAATCATGATTGCTTCAGGCTACTGACATTTCAAACCTGCACATCTTCCTGATTTATAAAAGAGTTGTGACTTTTCATGTTGAAATGTGACAAAAAAAAACTGTAACGCCTTTAAGAGTTTATCCAGCTAGCCTCGCCGTGATAGGGACGCACAGGCTTGGCTGATTTTGATGACATTGGTGCGCGGCACTGTGAAATCTCCCATCCATTCGAACGTACCCGGTACTCCTCTGGCACTACCAGCGTTTGATTGTTTTACTTGAAAAAAAAAATTTAAGCTTGATGAATAATGGCATGTAATCCCGTGCATGTTTTAGGGGTACAGCATTCTGTAGAACACACGTTTTAACTTCTTCTCAAGTTGCCACGGATCTAGTCGCTAGGGCCCAGTAATCGAGGCATTTCATGTGAGGGTAGAGAGGTCGGGCACAAAACTGTGATGTAATAAGCCCCAACCCTCTTCTCCATGCTGGACTATGGATGCCTTGGCTCAAATAGCATTTTTAATTCAGAGCAGAGGTATATTTGTATATTTAAAGAATGGATCTGTGTAATGCACACCACTTATTTTTGCTAACAAAAAAAATTCTACGAGAGATAATGAGAATATAAAATCATGTTAATATGAAACGATGAGTGTCTAACAATAATCAGTTAAAATGCAATAGACTGTTGACCTCCAGGTTTTTTTTTTTTTCTTTCTTTTAAATGTAATTTTTTTTCACCCTAAAACGTGTCATCATGTCATCCTATGGTATTTGTGTAATTTTAAGGATTTTTTTTTTTTCTTTTATACGATTTCATTCAGTTTAACTATATATGTGCAGACTTATAAACCTGCCCTTTAAAGGTCCAGCCTAAAATGGAGATTATGGAGCGGTTTTGTGGAATTTGTGTAACATTGTATCAACTATGATGAATGATTTGAACTAATCCCTTTGGGTTTTTTAATCTGTTATTATTATTATTATTATTATTATTATTATTGTTATTATTATCCACATAGAGGTGAAGATTCACTATAAAGGAGACTTGTCTGTGGAATGTGCCTTTCTTGATGGTGCTGATCTTAAACTAGTAAATAAAGGACAAAAAAAAGTACTTTTGAAATGCTCAAAGGGCACAAGCCTTTATCGAGGCTGAAGCATATGAGTATATACTGATACATGATATACTGTATGTTGTGTGTATGTGTTTAAAAAACAATACAATAATGTGTGTGTAACTGTCATTTCATTTGCCAAGAACACATTCTCTCGCCAGTTCCATTATGTCTGGACCAAATTTTCTCCACAAGGGTTTTATGTTTGTGATTTGGGGGGCACTTGGCATGGCATAACCAACTGCTTGCACTACCCAGACTGTGACAGGAGACCTCAAAGATCTAGCCTTAAAATAAAGCATAGAATATCAGTTATCGAAGGAGCCAATGTAGAGATTCAAGCAGCTGACAATTTTAAACAAAACGCTTAAACCGATTAGAGTTGCTAAAGCTTTGGCCGATGCACAAGCTCTGAAGTGCCATGTCAGTTCCTTCCTCATGCTGAAGGGTTTTCATGGGGGGGGGGCAAGAAAAAATAAAAAAAACATATTTTGCTTTGGTTACAGTACATAATACTTACATCATGCTCTCAAATGTCTGATAATGGACCTGTTTCTTGAAATACATTTTTGAAGGGACTTTTCTGATTCTGGTCTTTCATTGAGCCTTTTTTGTCTTTTTATTTGTTTTTGTTTTATTGTCCTATTTAATTGTTAATATTTTAATTAAATATATATGTATGCAGAATTTGTCTCTTTCTTACACATTGTTTTAACCGTTTAAATTTGCCTTAGGATAAAACCCAGGTATGAGGTATAATTTTAATATTTTAAAAGATTTAGGCAGTCAATTTAGGGATTGAGGCGATTTTAATTGAGGGATTAAGGTGGAAATATGCATTCATTATATTTATTGTCCATAATTACCAGATTATATTTCACATATAAATTCATATTCATATGACATTCACATCAAGGGTTACAGTCTAGGCATAAAGAACTAAATTACATTTTGGCATAATAAATAAATAACCATTGACCTCATTTTACAAGTTTCACAGAGGATTGACACTTAACACCAATGAAGTTTACATGTTCAATTAGTACACAAGTAGAACAAGATAGTATAATTTTGCTAAGTAAATGGAGAACAATTTATGATTTACCTATTGACAAATGAAAGAAAGAAGGTATATAATAATTTACTTGAGTAAAAGTGCCTTTACCCAAAATATGTTGATGTTAACCTATTCAACATTGCTACACTGCCACTTATGTCAGGTTGGAGACAAGGGACAGGCATAAATTATCAGTTGCAGGACTGTGTTAGGATATCAGAATGTCCCTGTCCACTGTCCAAGAAAAAAAAATTGTTCAAAAGCATTCAAGTAAAAAGTAGCATCACTCTACTGCAACGGTTCCCAACCCTGGTCCTGGAGAACCTCTGGCCCTTTTAGTGTTTTATTTGCTCTACATTTCGGGGCATTGGTGGCTTGGTGGTAGGAATCCCGCCTGCCACGCGGAAGGCATGGGTTTAATTCCCATCCAATGCCCAAGCCCCAGCCATTGGACGCAGTGCTGGTTCCAAGCCTGGATACAATGAAATGGTCGCGTCAGGAAGGGCATCTGGTATAAAACCAGTGTCAAGTTGTGTGCGGATCGGATGCCCCACTGTGGCAACCCCACAACTGGAGCAACCGAAAGTCCGACAACATCTGCTCTGCAACATCCAGCTCAACTCCGAAAAGGATGTTAATTAGCTGACTGGTTAAATCATTTGTATTGGAATCCAAGAAAACACTAATGTACAGGGCAGGGGGTCCTCCAGGACCCTGGTTAAGAAAGACCGTCCTAATGTTTGTCTTGCAAGCTATTGGCACACTATTACAAATGTCCTAACCAGATAGAGATGAGCAAGAACAAACCAAAAAAATTTAATATAACAGAAAGTCTAACTTCTGTTGATCTTATTCATGTCCAAAGGCATACTTAGTAGCCATGATGAGTAAAGTAAAGGTTACATATGTGTGCCATCCTTTTTAGGTGGCTCTTCAAATGGTTCCTCATGTGATTCCTCCATGGGAGTGGTATCTGCCATCGGAAAGGAGTCTGTTGAGTTATCACTGAACCTCAAAGGTGCCATGCGGTGCAGGTTGCTTGGACTCCACGGCAAGGGGCGCTGTGCCCTTTGAGACGGTGCTATGCTCATGTCATTCTCAGCCTCTGTTAACCACGGAGGAGGAGGAGCATCCATATCCGGCATGAACGCTGGGTTTTCTATACCTAGTTCCCAAAAAAAAATTTACATTTGCAAAACATTCCTGCACAATGGATTGTCTACAATGTAATGATTTCAAAATGAACACTGATGCTTACCTCCAGTTGCATATCTCGAAGGAGAACTGCCACCTGCAGCCTTTCCATCCCCACTGGATGTACTTTCTACTTCTGAGAATTCGAAATCTAAACAGTATGCAAGCCAGGGTAGAAGAGTGGAAAATTATTATTGTAATGTATCCAGGATAAAATAATAGACTGAAAATGATACTAATAAACCATGTTACCTTCATCTCCATATGGATATGTTGTGCTTTCTGAAGGCTTCCCAATAGACATCTGAAAAAAAAACCACAAGATTATTATAGTAGATATACAGTATTCATCTAACTAAGAACCTTGGAGGACAATGGTGACCATTGTATTTATTCCCATTTTTACGACCGTGGTAGGACCTCCAGGCAACATTCACACACATTTGGAAATGCCAATTAATCTAATCTGCATGTCTTTGGGTGGCATGGTGGCTGCGATAGATTGGCACCCTGTCCAAGCTGTAGCCCGCCCCATGGCCTAAGTCTCCTGGGATAGACTCCAGGCCCCCCATAACCCTGTATACAGGATTAAGAGGTATAGACAATGAGTTAGCGAGTGCATGTCTGTGGGATGAAACTGGAGTACCTGGAGGAAACCAACCAAGCACGGTTAGAGTACATGCAAACTCCATGCATGCAGACCCCGAGGCAGGACTCGAACCCAGACCCTGGAGGCGCAGGGTGACAGCGCTAACCACTAAGCTACAGTTCCGCCAGATATACAGTACATACGCACTATATTGCCAAAATGTATGTGGGCACCTGAGCATCAAACTCGTATGTGCTTGCTGAATATCTCATTCCAGATTTGTTTCCTCTTTGCTGTTATAATGAGCTCCACTCTTCTCTTCTGGGAAGGCTTTCCACTAGATTTTAGAGTGTAGCTGTGGCAATTTGTGTTTATTCAGCTAAAAAAGGTTACTTAGGCATAATCATACTGGAACAGGTTTGGGTCTCCTAGTTCAGGTAAGGGAAAATTTTTAAAATTTACTGCATCCAAAGACATACTCTATAATAGTTTACTTCCAAATGTGTGGCAAAATTTTGGGGAAAATTATGGGTGTGATATTATATATGCACTGCTTTGTACTGCGCATTAAGTAGCGGCAGATGATTTTACTATCGTATGTTGTGAAAAAGCTCTCACTTTCTGGTTTGGGTCTTTCTTGGAATGCTTTGTGATCTTCTTGGCTGGAGTGGCCCCCATCTTGGCGGATTTGAACGACTCCAGACGACTTCTCATGGTTCTCTGGAAGATCTCCTGTACCTCATCTTGATTCTGATTGATGGTAAAGTCACTACGGCTGTACCTGTGACGATGCTGTGAAAAGTAAGGTAAGGTAAACGTACAGTTACTGGATGGGCCCAAGATTTCTTAGGGAGGTGAGCATGTATGACTTTTAAGTGGATGACAGACGTACGTTTTTCCTGCTCCTGTACAGGTGTTGCTGCAGTAAGTGATGGGCATTGATGTCATCGTTGACGTCTTTCATATCTTGCTCATGAATGCTCAGAGACACAGAGGGAATGCTGTTCGGTCTGGGTGGAAATGGAACAAGAAAGAACTTTATTTTGTGCGTCATTGTGGCATAGTTTTTTTTCCAAGGTTATAAGAGACATTTTAACCTCAGGAAGGCAACAATGAGTGTATAGTGGTGTGTCGATCATAAACAGGCCTATGTTTTCACTCTCATTACTGTAAGTATAGTACAAGCAGGTGACTATTTACACTCTTAGATCTAAGGACATGACCTTAAGGGTGACCCTATGCCCTCAAGTAAACTGTACCTTTCTCATACTACAGGTATGTCATATTACATTAACGTACTAAGGAACTTACTGTACACTCTGGGAATAGCTACAACATTTTAGTTTAATTGGGAAGTTAACATTATTTTTTAAGGATTAAAATGACTTAATGGCAACACTCAACCACCCGCTAGTTACATATCATATTAGCGTAAAGGAACTAGTTTAAAAAGCAGCATTTGTTGTTGTTTTTTTTTTCAGATATGTCAGGTAGAACGAAAGTTATCATTACTTTTATAATGTGTAAGTTTTACAACTACCGGAATATGAGAATGTAGTACTCTACACACACTTTGAGAAATTTGGGAATGCAAATTAGCCTAATCTGCAAGTCTTTGGACTATGGGAGGAAACCCTTGAAGCACGGGGAGAATATGCAAACTCCATGCACACAGACCCCTGGGCGGGAATCGAACCCGGACCATGGCGGTGCAAGACGACTTGCAAGATGAAGTGCTAGGAAAGTTTTTAAATATTCTAAAAATAGGATTTCTACGATTTCCAAAGCTCCAGGAAACAAACATGAAACAGTGATAAACCTAGTATCAAACTGGAGCCGATTGAATTCAGGAACCTGAAAACCTACATAACTCAAATCACCCAAAATGGGACTTGATTTAATGTGACTAGTCCTCCTTCAGAACTGAAATTTTGCGAGAAAGTCACCTCAGCATTGGAAGCAGTTTTGACATACTAGCAACCGAACTGACTTGAACTGAGCACCGGCTAAGTCGGATGTATATCCAGAAGGCGTTCAAAACTTGTTTGCGTCAGTGGAGAGCCAAGCGACCCGAGTTTTTTTGGGCATTTTGTGCAAGATTTAGTGAAGACATAGCACCATGGGTGCCAAGAATTTTAGTAAGGATGGTAACAAGAAGAAAAGGGAGCCGCTTTTGGTTTGGTTTTTTTAGAGCAGCCAGTCACGAGAGGAATCATAAATTAAGGTTAAGTGAGGTTTAATGTATATGTATTACATATTTTACTTCATTTACATGTTTAGTTTTGATTGTTTTTAAATGAAAAATATGATTATAGTGTTGGAAATTGGTAATATTGGTAATATTTTTGGGTGGCTTGAACAGATTAAATTCATATGTCGGGGATCCTGGCAATCTTCAAAATGTGCTTCTCTAAGTTAACATTTGCCTTATATGGTAAAAAAAAAAAAAAAATCCACTAGACTCACATGTCCGCGGTCATTGGCACGTCACCATTGCTGTAGTCTAATGTTGACGTGATGTCGGGCATCACTCCAGAAAACTCCAAACCATACTTTTTTTTCTCAAAATTAACATTAGCGCCTTCATCGCTGCGAAGGAAAGCCAGCGATCCTCGTTTTTCTCCCTGCGGTAAGAAAAACAAGATGTCCTCAGTGGAGAGTCATATTAAATCTGAAATCAAATAAAGAGACCATTCATAACCATAGCAATCGCACCTCGGTAACATAATTAATAGCGTCCTCCAGATTAAGTTTGTGGAAAATGCTGAAAAGGTAATCTTGGTTTTTCCTGGCTTCTGGTTTCAGCAAAAACCAAGTGATGTAGGTTCCCTCAAACCGCTTCCATCTGATGAAAAATGTACAGTATGTGAGTCATAAAAACTTTTTTTTTTTAAAATACAAATGCTGCATGAGAACAAGAGCCTAACGTTTCCGCACGCACCCTCTGGTCCACCAGTTGTCTCCTATGCGTCCGGAAATGTCCTCCATTGCTGTGAGAATGTGCTCACATGCCTGTGGCAGAAATACATACAGTAAAAGTCAGTCAAGCTTGTATACCTACAGTTTCCGAAATGGATTTACACGTTCTGGGTTGTGTGAGAACAATAGGTTAAGTTACCCGGTTGTTCACTTTCTCAATTAGTTTCACTTCACAGGGCACCACTCGCTTGACTTTAAGGAATTTGACAAGCGGCTTCATAGTGAGACCCTGAGAAACCAAAAGATTTTTGGTATAACTGATGCAACAAAAAAAAATCATAAATATTCGGACCTGTTTAAGCATTTCAATGCATGGCTTAGCAACACCATGACTTTGGAATCAAGAAAGTGTAATGATCAAGTGTCCACATACTTTTGGCCATATAGTTTACTTTCTCTACTGGTGGTGATGTGATGATGTGGCAGATGTACCTGAAGTATGACCGTGAAGTACACCACAATGAGGGTTGTGCTGAGGATTAGGTTCTTCTCCTTAATCCTGGTCTCATCCAACGAAGCTGCCAACCCGTATGCTACGGCCCCGCGCAGGCCGCCATAACTCATCACTATCTGGTCAATTACCTCTATGGGAACCAGTCTAAACCGGTTGAGCATCCAGGTCAATGAAAAGACGCCTGGAGATTTAACAAACAACAGAAGCCAAATAGAAGCAGGTAATAAGTAAAAAAAAAATTATAAAGATTTGATTTGAGTTAAAGATTATTTTTTCTTTTAACCTAAAATGTAACACGACTAACTCACCGATAAATCTGTAGACTATAGCGAAGAGCAGCGTGAGAAGGATGAAGCCAGTATTCCACGTCCAGATGACAGTATCGATCGCGGTCACTCCCAAGAAGACAAAGATCATGGTCTCTGCACCAATCGCGAATACTTTCATAGTGTACCGGACTGTAGTAACAGACTTTTCATCCATGTTAGCGTTCACGTATTTCTGGCAGCAAACACCATAAAAAGTGATTCTGTAAAAGCAACAATAAACAAGTCGAAGTGATACAGTCACGAACGGTCACTACTTCGTAATCAGTACGTAATCTTTTAATTACTATGCTAAGTTCCAGAGTAATTGTATGAAATAACTTAGTGGGAGATTTGGTACCAAATAAATAAATAATAATTGTTTATCAAAAAGCTCATAAAAAATATGTTCTTACGAAAGGATGGCAGAGAGTGAAAGCATCTCGGCCGTGAGGTAAGCCAGGTAGCCGAGCACGAAGATGAAACCAGCTTCAATGACCCGAACTTTCACTGTGTACTTGGTCAATATTGAGATAATGACGGCAAACACGACGCCAACGAATGCACCGCCGAATGCCACTATGAAAAACGAGACTAAGGAGAGACATAAAAGGGAAGAGGTGGTAAAAAAGGTGAAATGCATGAAAAAACAAATATGATTGACAATTTTCATAGCACAAAAAAATGATAAGACGTAAAGGCTTCGTCCCACACCTATGCCTTTGATAATTTCACCAGCATTAATCCGTGCTGCTCCCAGAGATACAAAGGCATCACAAACATTGTACAGCACCTAAGTGAGAATAAGATCAAAATTATAATCAAATGTGACATCAAAGTTGTCACGTATTAAACCGTGATACTGTATCTCGAACGCAAGGACTCACCACTGTGACTGCATCGTTGAGCAGCGACTCTCCAAACACCCAGATGAACAGTACTTCATTTACATGCACCTCTTCGAACACAGCGATCACAGCCACGGGGTCTACAGCAGCTAGCAAGCTGCCGAATAGCAGAAACTGTAACAGTCCGATCTCGAGGTTGCCTGATGAACAAAAACATAAAAGCATCCATACACTGCATAAAACATACTGCTACCAAATTAATTGTATCAGTTAAAGGTTGGTGTGAGGTACGAAGAAACATTTAGATATACCCATAGCTCCTCCCAAATAGCAGGCCCAGAGAGATATCCCTACTGTTGCCGCGTTCCAGACTGTCCCAATAACAGCGTGAACCAGGATGGCACCCAGGTTGCTGAAGAAAAGCTTGTTGGGCATGAAGTATCCCGTGTCCAGGATGATTGGTGGCAGCAGGAAGTAGAAGAAATTTGTTGGCTTGAGCGAAAACGTCTGTACCTTGTCTGCGCCCCAGACGATACCACCCAGAATGAAACCGCAGATGATCAGGAGTCCACTCTCAGGAAAAAAACTGTTGAGCCAAGTATTCATTTGGATCACTGCAAAGAGAGCGAGGAACTGATTGGTTGGTATGAATCAATTAAAATAATCTGGACAGATTATATCATTCTTATAGAACTATCTCTTTCTATTCCAAAAGATCCACAGAGAACCACATTACCACCTATTCTGGTTCCCCCAGGACAAAATATATGGCACTTCCCAGAACACATACTGTCCTGTATTTATATGGCTGATTTTATGTATATATTTATATACGTATATTGCATAACTATCACATAAATGATCCAAAACTGGTTGTCAACGATATCCAATCCTGATTCTCAGATAGTTAATTAGGTCTCGTAGGGATCACCAGTTTTTCCCCTGACAGGGACTAGCAGTGTATCCAGTGGCTTTGTGGCCACAAATAGGGCTACTATGAATTAAAAAATTATGCAAAACTTTCATAAATATCCAGACCATAGTTGTCCAGAGCTGGAATTAAATTGAAATGAGCCTAAAATATGTTTAGCTATCTTTGTGCCAGTATCATTAGCCAACCGCTGACATGCACCAACCACTGGAACCACATGCCTAATATCGAGGAGGTCCCCTTGTGCTGCCAAAACAGCTCTGACCTCTTTAGTCATGGACTCCACAAGGTGTGCTGTGGTATCTGGCATGAAGGCATTAACAGTAAAAACTCCTCAAAGTTGTGAGGTAGGCCCTACATGGTTTAGATCCAACAGTCCATATAATGACTCATCAAAACAGCCTGCCCACACTCCCTTTATTGTTTCATGATCGAGTTCTTCAGGTCTCCCAAACCAATTCTATAGGCAAGACCAGAAGGTTTAGAGATGGTGCGACTCAGTCATCTAGCTATCACAATTTGTATATCATCAAAGTCTCTCAGATCCTTATGCTTTCCCCATTTGTCCTACTTCCAACACATCACCTTAGAGAACTGACTGTTTCCTTGGTGCCTTCCCTTCAACTAGCTTTTGAAGCGTGGTTGACTCAGCTACAAGATCCATGAGTGAGGCTGGGGAAAGTGTAATGGGTTGCACCTACAGTATGAGTGCTAATCATAATTACACTTTCATAGCAAATTAATATTCAGATTCGAAGGTCTATGCTTACACCAACGAGTATTTCATGGAAAGGGAAAGGAATTGAGAACAATCATTCAAACGGAAACACTGTGCTTTTTGACAGATGCTCATTCATGGAGCCTTGACAAGTTAACCGTTGCCTTGTTGCTGTGCTGTATATATTCCAGTCACTTCTAATACTAAACCAACGATACCAAGAGAGAAACAGGATTGCCCCCTAGGATCTAATACCAAACTAAAAACAAGGATAAGGATGAGCCTGATTTGTAGCACTGAGATTATCCAGACAGCATTATAACTGATACCTTTTATGAAATATCTGGTATGATCACATATCCCTACCTCACTCGTATTTGCCACAGTCCCTTGTCTAATTATAGACATAGTTAGTGAGGACATTAGTGGCTCAGTGGTAGGTTTCTCACCCACCATTTGGAAGACCTGGGCTTGTTTCCCACCCAAACCCCAGCCACTGGGGTTCAACAAAAGGCATTGAAGGACTTCAATAAATACCCATGAGCATCCATTTTGAATCCTTCAGTGACGATTGGGACACGGTACTGCCTTGCAGGTATGCGCAAAAGTCTACCTGGAGACCTTAAGTGCGTCATTTAGGGCAGGGCGTACATTTTTGCTTGTTTATGAAGTTTGCAGTATCCCTACCTTGTTTAGAAAATGGATTATGATGGCAATAATTATTCCTACACACCCAATGTGAAGTGTGACTGTGATTTTAAAGGATTTCTAAGATCATATTGCACTTGAACGGGTGCGTGGTGAGGTGAGGGGGGGGACGACACATGTACATTTACAAACCAGGTGTCAAATAAACCGGTTATTAAGACAAAAATGTTACAGTCTGTCACTGTGTCTCACAAGACAAATTTAGGGACATATCTGGTGTCAAGAGGTCTGAATGGAGCAACCACATAATAGACGTCTCTTTAGAAGAGGAGTCAGACTCCTCTCTCTCTCTCTCTCTCTCTCTCTCTCTCTTTCTAAAATATGTCTTCTTAAATCTAAAGTATTACACTCTGTTTAAACCCATTGCAGAGTTTCAAATTACTTACAAATACGCTTATGCCATATGCACTTATATTTACAGTATTTCATTACATTACATACCAGAAACCTTTGCCACTCCAGCAACAAGTATCCACAGTACTACCAGGTAAGGAGTCTCAACATGGCCCCATCTTAATGTCACTACAGGAACATGAGTTAAGTTTGTCTCTCCATGATTATGCGTCTGTCCTCCAGCCAGTGGGGTAGAAGATATCAGAAACGCAACCGCCAGCAAGCAGACAGGAGTAGAGCGAGGCATTGTGTCGAGCAACATCGTAGATTCTTTTTGCCTTCTGCACAATTGCGGAGTTACTCAGTAGCTATGTCTGGTCCAGAATTGCTCATGAAAGTAGCCTTTTGTCACACTCCTGCTTAGTGTGTACTCCTTTCTCTCTCTCTCTCTCTCTCTCTCTCTCTCTCTGTCCTACACTTGTTTTATTCTTTCATCTCTGGGGGGCGTGATTTCTTGAGAAATCAATCTTTCAACCTTTTAAACTGACCTTGATTGATGGAAGAGATTCAGAAACATGTACATCTGATGTGTCACCATTATGAAATATGTTACGACTTCAAGAACCATAAAACTCAAAATCTCATCAAACTGTAAGACAAATCCATAGATTTACCTAAATGAATGTAATCTGATTACTTAAATATTATAGCTGGATGTGTACAACAATGAGGTATTATGACTATTTTTACAGAGCTACAGAAAATGTTGTTTTTTCTTTGACAGCCATTTTAATTGGATCAGTGCCATCGTAATGCTTTTTAAATGTTTCGTACGGTACAAGACTTGGTGTGTGAATGTTTGAGCTGGTTTATCATTCACTATGTTCTAGGCAGTGACTCAATCGCAGCAGCATAACCGGGAGTGTGTGATATCTACATATATGAATTGGAAACATACAAATAATATGCATAATAGTTTAATAGTTATATTAGACCTTACAGTTTGATTAACCCTGATTTATGGTTCTTGAATTCGTAACATAATTTATAAGGTTACACAGTGGCTGAGAATAAGGGCATCTGCCGTATTTGGTATTTCAGTTTCAAAACATTCCAAACATCCCGACTTTGATACCCATTATATCTTTAGAGTGCAGTGAGCTGGTGCTGTTTTTTTTTTTTTTTCAGTTTGTTTTTTTGAGATATACACATCAGAAGGTGCAAATTAAAAATAAAATATACAACGATGATCGAGTCCAAGCACCCCGCGTCATCGCCGGCCGAGCGCACCAGAAAGACAGTGGGCACAGGCATTTAAAGGGGACATCCCGATACCATTATGACATCATTTTATAAAACGGGGAACTTTATTTTAAGACCTCCAAAAAACTCCCAGATGCAGGGAAAAAAATTAATCACACTATGATGTCACTCAATGTGGTCACACAGGAAGTAATTAGCCACTTTTCGGCATAAATTTAAAGCATCGTCACAGCTGACCCGTTTCAAATGTCAGAAATCCCTCCGCAATCTTGCGTATTCAATGTTTTCAGATCACATAGACCCAGTTTGGTGGCGATCTTATGTAAATCCCCTAGGACGAGTATATCAAAATCCACTGGGTATAATTTACAAATGACCCAAATAACTGACTAAATGTTGAGTAGACCCCAGGTAAAAGTTGTTCACCTCAATGAGCTCTTAATTTTTACCGGATTTCGCATGTGTACGCGCAGGTGTGTATGACCTATGCAGCAAAATCTCATACCACGCCCAGGGCCTAGCCATTCAAGTGTCCTTATGGAAGCAGATTCCAACCTGTGTGCTGAGTTTCACGACTTTTGAGCATGTTAGGACCCCCAAAAAGCCCCCCAAAAATGTAAAAATCCTTAGAAGAACAAGACGACCCTTCACACACGTCACACACTATGACATCATAGGGTTGTTGTTATAGTTCTTGGGCCCTAATAAAAAAATATAAGTAATCTACTGATGTTTTTAGTAATGCAAGTGAATCATTTGCACTGTTACAATTTTCAGTGAACAATTTGAATTGAGTACACTGTAATTCCTTGATTTAATTATTTTATTATAACTTTCTAGTGATACAGTAAATCTGACCAGTCAGCCACTGATTAAACAATAAAACCAGTTATATTACAGGGCATGTTACTCATTTATGGAAATGTTATTGCACAGCAGATATAAAACATTTAAAAAGCCTTCAAATTGGAGTGATCCTATTTAAAGTAAACAGTGCATGGTTCTCAATCACTGCAGCATAGCCAGGAGCGT
>JAOVVB010000011.1:9774855-9785307 GCA_028570985.1 Heterobranchus longifilis | reverse complement strand
TATATAACTAAATATATTAGATATATATATTAAATATATATATATATACTAAATATATTGCTATATGTTATATATATATTGATATATATGATAATAATTTTCTTAAGTTTGTATGCTGACTTATACTGTACACTATATTGCCAGAAGTATTCACTCGCCTGCCTTCACATGCATATGAACCTCAATCCTTAATCCTTAGGGTTTAATATGATGTTGGCCCACCCTTTGCGGCTGTAACAGCTTCAACTCGTCTGGGAAGATCCATGTCTTTACGGACCTTGCTTTGTGCTCTGGTGCGCAGTCATGCTGGAACTGGTGTGGGATTAAGTTGGGCTCGGCCCCTTACTTCCAGTGAAAGGAACTCTTAACGCTACCAAGACATTTTGGACAATTTTATGCTCCCAACTTTGTGGGAACAGATTGGGGACGGACCCATCCTGTTCCTACATAATACGCACCAGTGCCAGGCCTTCTCGTCCAACATCCGTATCTGATCTCACAAAGGCACTTCTGGAAGAATGGTCAAAGATTTCCATAAACACACTCCTAAACCTTGTGGAAAGCCTTTCCAGAAGAGTTGAAACTGTTATAGCCGACATCATTGGATAAATTTCAAATAAATTTCAGTAATTGTGCAGAAGTCTTTAATTCTGTGAGAATTATTTAAAAGTAAAATCAGTAAAAAAAAAAATGTAAACATTTCTAACAATTTCTATAGCACATTAGACTTTTGAAGTTTGAATCTTCGCGTACCAGACATTTATTCACAGCAACAATCCGAAATCCCTAAACCAGGCAAAAGGTCAAAACTGGACTGAGCCAAGACACACATATGAATATTAAACCCATGGGAATTGTAAAAATACTAGGTAAGGGTCAAAATGCACATTAGACCAGGGATGACTCACAAAATGAGATTCAGAAAGGTCCGGCTTTCATTCCAACCAAGCAGATGCCACACCCGTTCCACCAGTTTAATTACTCATGTTTGGCTTTTAATAAACTGTTGGGTGTGGCTTCTGCTTGGCTGAAATGAAAGCCTGCACACACATCGGCCCTTTCTGGTTATCATTAGATAGACAATTGTTATAAATTAACATGAGAACTTGCATACTGAACGGGCGGCAAGCCATCGCAAGGTGTCTCACAAAAATAGTGAGTGGACGGGAAAGCTGTGAAGATGGTTCAGTCCTGATGAGACATGAGGACCTCTGTTGGCATGGAGGAGAAATATCCCAAAATTTACATTTAGGCGTTTGGAAGACGCTCTTATCCAGAGCAACTTACAAAAGTGCTTTGAAGGTTCTGTCATTGGATAGATCCTTACACTGGTTACTATAATTAAGTACCAGTCATGCACTGGTAAAAGCCGATGATGATGAGCCTTATGTTACATTCAGTCAGGAACGTGTCTGTGACACGCCTACAACAGAACTACCTGTGCAAACACAAAATCAAAACCCACCGCCCGTAGATAACGCTGCCTACTGTTACATTCGGTGAGGAACGCCTGTGACACGCTCACAGTGTGACATAAACGCCTGATGATAAAATAACTCCAAGAGAAACATCTTCACAGACTGATTTTCAGACCTAAACAAGTTAAAACTGATCTTAAAGGAAAACACAACAAGACACTGTAACATCAAAACGATTCTAAAGTGAAATTTACATCGTGTACATAAAAAACACATGGAAAGCTGATCGGTTGGGTTGCTGCATGGACGCGCAGTTACATTTAGCCTTAATTCGACCAGGATCCACTGTCACTATCTCCAGATAGACTATAAAACTTAATAGTTTATTGATGAGAATAAGGTTTTTATTTCAAGGTAAGAAACATACACGTTATTACATTGTATTATTGCTTTGTTAATTTGATGTTGATGATGAGGCATGGTAGCATAGTGGTTAGCAATGTAGCCCTGCACCACCAGGGTCCAGGTTCAATTGCCACCTCGGGTCTGTGTGCATGGAGTTTTCATGTTCTCCCCGTGCTTGGTGGGTTTCCTCTTGGTACTTTGGTTTACTCCCACAGTCCAAAAACATGCAGATTAGACTAACTGGTGTTACCAAATTGCCCATAGGGTGTGGGCATCCATCAAGGGTGTACCCCTCCTTGTGCCCTAAGTCTCCTGGGATAGGCTCCAGGCCCTCTGCAATCCTGAATACAAGAGAAAGCAGTATAGAGAGTGAGTGAGTAATTCGAGGTGTGGGCCGGGTCCGGATAGACTCTCCAGCTGAGAGTAAATGGCAGAGTATGAAATGGAAATGCCCTCAATCGCAGACCAAGAAAGAGTTTAAAAGTTTAAAACATTATCAGGAAAAAGGTTCAACAATCATTTACAGAAGACTGCCATCCAAGTTGTGATCGTGCATGACACACTTCCGCCCACACTTTCAACACTTCAACTTCGTTTTAAGGTGTTAATGCATTCTCCCTATCCTAAAAGCAGGATGAAGATTCACTTCTGATGAAGAAGTGAAGACAGCAGTGCATTCATTGCTCGCAGCTCAGCCTAAAAGATTATTATTATTTTTTTTTTAATAAGAGAATATGAAAGCTTTTTGACAGATGGGCAAATATAGCCAGAGTGCAGATACAATTGTATCCAAAGTTTCTATATCGCATTGACAAGGTAAACACTTGACGAGAGAGAAGAGAAACTGTATTTTGATTCCTCTGTATGTCTGCACATATGATGGCATTGGCAAATAAAAACCTTGAACCTTGAATACACCGATCAGCCATAACATTATGACAACCTACCTAATTTTGAGTAGGTCACCTCCATTTGCCACCATTTCTATCAGAAACAGCATTAACATTTTCATCAATTTGATCTACAATAGCGCTCCTATTGGATCGGACTACACGGGCCAGTCTTTACTACCCATGTGCACCAGTGAGCCATGGCCACCCTGTCGCCAGTTCACTGGTTTTGGATCACTTATGGCGGTCTTGACCCCTGCAGACCAGGAACATCCCACAAGTGCTGCAGTTTTGGAGTTGCTCTGACCCTCAGTCCTCTAGCCATCACAATTTGGCCCTTATCACTCAAATCCTTATGCTTGCTCATTTTTTTTCTGCTTCCAACACATCAACTTCAGGACAACGTCATCACAACTTCTCCTGCTGCCTGATATATCCCATTCACTTTCAGCCGCCATTTTAGCGAGATGCTGAAGTACCCGTGGTTGACAGGAAAGGAGGTTCAAGAAATAGTGAAAAAGGTTAAAGCTAAAACTAAGCTGATCAGCTTTACTGTAATCAGTGATGAACCTCTTTAGTTCTTTTAAACTGTAATTGTGTTTGGTGTGACAACATTACATGGTATCGGTTTCCACTTGATTGGTGGCTCGATATTAGTCAATTGTACAAAATGTACCAAGTTCATGGCAAGATTTTGAATCAATAGACGCGTAGATCAAATTGAAGATGAAGAAAAGGTTATTGAGGAAAATGGTTTTTTTGGTGGCTACTCGATATTACGCAGGTGGTCATAATATTTTGGCTGATCGGTGTACGGTTATTGACTCCTCCAGACTGTAGGGGGCGGTGTAGTTTATTTCTCCTGCGCTGTAAAGAAGAGGTCGACCATGTTGTTAAGAAGCACAACAAAAGACGAGTGGATTTAAGTGCATTCAGTCCGTTTGGAAAACAGGATAATTTTTGGCGTGTTTAATCTGATTTATACAGGAAAAAAAAAACATCAGCACATGGAGTGGAGGGTGAGTGTGTGCGCGCCTCATACTGTCGAAAGTTAAGACTTTTTTTAATCCTGAACAAACAAATAAACAAACATAGCATTAGCTCTTTCACCTCCTCGGTTACGTCACGCTAAATATGCTAACGCTCCGGCGATAATTTTTTAGGAAATGAGTAGGAAATTTATTAAGTTATTATTATTATTATTTTTACCTCATAACTCTGTAGATATGCACTAACCTGACTAAACTTACCGTGTTTAGTTAAGCTGAATGGTCGAAAGTTATCATTTACGCGGCGGATGGCTTCCTGCTAGCCGATTAGCCTCAAACTGGATCAGGATTCTCCCTGACAGAATCACTTCACTCACTAACGAATGCTTTGGATTTAAAATAAATGTTTGTTTGTTTAACAAGTTCATATTAAACCGTTTGTACACTCGTTCAGTAAACATATACACACGTGCTTAGTAAGTTAGAGCTCACTCACGCACTTTGTTTCAAACACTTTAATACTTTAAATTATAAATAGTTATAAATATGGGAATCAACAGTCACCTAACAACACCATATTATCACGATACCTCGGTGTCGATACGATTATTCTATAATTGTTACGATTTTATAAATATCGCGGTACGATACAAAATTTTCCCCCGATTTTTGTTTATTCATTTCATATTTTTATTACAATTTTAAACATAAAAAAAAAAAAGTTTAATGAGTAATTAACTGTAGTGCGTGCCTTATAACATTAGGTTTTTTTTTTTCATTTAAAAACTGAATGCAACATTTTACACAATACAGACTAACTCCAAATACCAGAGGTTTAACATTTAGCTGAGCAGCACGTATCTCAGTCATCCGTCATAATTTTTATTTTTAAACAAACTTGGCAAATAATTCACTCCTACCATATGGGATGAAAACATGCAAATAGTTAAAAGTGCGCCACCTGTAGGATTATTAAGAAACTGTGAAGTTTTACCACCTCAAAGGCTCAAAACTCGTGCGGCTTCTAAACGCGAGGTTTCGAACGCATCTAATTGGTGCTTGCGGTGTTTAGAGACTGGTTTAAGCGTGAGTGCTTTTGAGACTAATTCGCTCACAGGGTTTGGAGAAAAAGACAGATCCGAGGATTTTAATGCGTACGATTTTTAGATAATTCAACAACATTAAAGAAATGCGTTTCTGTTGTGCCACTCGGAAGCTTCTGCGCTTATATCTGAGGCTAATTGGGCGGTCACTGGTCACAGTCGGTCAAACTGAACAACAGAAACTTCTGGTCACTGGCTGATCGACCGGTCACTGGCTGATTACCTATTATAAAGTGTAAAGCTGCTTTGGGACAATGCCAATTGTTAAAAGCGCTATACAAATAAAATTGAATTGAATAAAGGAAAAAAAAATTCCAAAAATATTTTAGTGATGCATGAATCGCTGCACAAATGAATCACCATTCATAACGGTATCCTTCCCCCATTCCCAACACCCACCCATTTTTAATAAATGGTATCTTTATGTGGAAAAAAAGTTTTGAGGAATTATATACTTCATGACGTTTAGGGATATTATTCAGATTCTTCCAATGATTTATCCTTTCCTACTCTTGTTTGTTTAATGACGTATCAGGTCATTGCTGCTAACAAACTGCTCCAGTATTGCAATGCCAACACGCACACATTTTTTTGGGGTGGGACATCCACCTTGTATTTTGAGGAATTATATACTTTATGACTTTCAGTTTGTTAACAGCATAAACCTGGTTTGTCATTGGACAAAAAAAACAAACAAAAACTGGTTAGTTTTATGTATTGCGAACAGTTTTGATTAAGCGACCGCATTCTTTTCTTCAATGATGGAAAGCTGGAAAGTATCCGATTTCTTCTTTATACACCATTCTATCAGAGTAAGTAATGATTTGTTTAGACGTGTAAGATGACTCCAACTAATGATAAACCTCGGCTTAAACGTGCACGATGTAACTCCAGAAGCACGTCAACGTTAAGTTGTATGTAGCTAGTTCCCTGTTAGGTTGGTTTAGATTTGGTGTGAGGGTGTTGGATGTGTGTCTAGAAAATCAGTCAACCGCTGTTCAAGTCAAACCGGAACTTTTCATTGTGCATCTCCATTTAACAGAATGCAAAAAAAAAAAAAAAAAACTTTATTTCTCTATATAATCCCTCGCTATACTGATGTACTTATCCCAGAGTTTCACTAGCGCTTGGAGAAAGTTTTCTTAATACGCCGGAAACTGCCTGTCTGAATCACGGCTGAAACGCTGATGCGGCAATACCTCTCAGCCAAGTTCCTGTAATGTGCAAGTGGTGCAGTGGGCAGTGTGAGGGCAAGGTCATAAAAAGTCCCGTTTTGACTCAAACACCTGTATTAAGTCATGTCATATGGGAAGTTTAACTGGTTTGTGAATAATAAATAATACACCTTTATCAATCTTAATCTACCCAAGTAATAATATTTAACCATAAATTTTAATTGTTTATTCCCCCTTTTTTATTTTTATTTATTTATTTATTTAATAATTTTTTTTCCCTTCTCAGTTGAGGTCTACTTAGGTGATCACGCTGTGAAAAAAAGACAGACACTTCCGTACATGCTTTAAAAGCAGGAACTGGACACCGGAGTTCTGTACACGGAGACCGTGAAGTCATCTTTCGATTTTGGACGCCTGTTTCCCTGAAGTGCTGCGTTCTGCTTTATGGATTTTGAACAAACCAGAGAGACAATTTTATGAAAAAAAAAAACAAAAAAAAAAACAATTGAGAAACTGGATATTGCATCGACTCACAATCACCAAGGATTGACACTTGCTTGTTCTTGGGGACAAAAATTGTGGAACTGAGAAGGAACGGTCATTTGATCCAGTACTTTAAACTTTTAGGACAATACAAAGAAAAAGATAAAAATTGAAAAAGAGCGATATTGAACTTCCTGATAAGAAGAGAAGCATTTTTTTCCCGCTCTTCTATTACAGCACTCACATTTTCTCCAACCTGCACGTGTATAATTTTTCTATACCCCGAGCAGGTGTATTCTATTTATCCATATAAATGGTTATTTCTCTTCATTTGGAAGAGCTTTTGTGTTGAACCTATTCCTGTGACGTCAGTGACTCTCCTTTAAAGAAGTTGCACTGTACTTGTACATAAATGTAAATGTTTTGTAAATGATAAACAATCTGAGATTATATTAGAACTTTTTGTAAATGTTTTAGGACTTTTTATAGACCAGTTGTTGTAAAAAGCAAAAAAAAACAAAAAAAAACAGACAAAGCAACAAGGATAGCTGAACTTTTGATAACTTTAACGAAGAAGAAGAAAGAAACGACTTGATGGCAACTGCAAAGATGGAGAATGTGGGTGCTGTCACGATGGGGCTTAGCAAGCCAAACGGGCAGCTCCGGGGGCTGAGCTCGCAATCGGGACCCACCATTCAGGGCAATCCGTTTGCAAGAGTTTCTACCGGAGTCCAAAAACCGACTCCCGACTCTCAGGAAGGACCTGTAATCAGGTGCGTCGTATCTCAAGTGAAAGTTTTCAGATGAAGTTAAACTGTGCATCTGTTAGTCTGTTATCTGTATGTTTTATAAGATAATTCCTTTTTGTATTAGTCCTCATGATCTGTTCTTTCCATTGTAGGTTTGGCGAAGACTGGAAAAAGAGCCTGCAGCTTCCACCCAAAGACACTAGAATGAAAACGTCTGTAAGTCCTAACTAAACGTGCTGCAGTTATTTTAATTATATAACATCATATTAAAAGATGTTGGTAGCTAAATTCCTGAGCTGGGCCACTAGGCACGTTGGGAAGCTCCATTCTTCGACGTTAAGTGGAATATAATGTCAGCTATAGTGGTGTAACGATACTCAGAAATTAGTACCATACAGAAGTTACTTAAGATACAAGATGTGGGCTCTTACTCGACCCTATAAAGGTTTGAGTTTGACTAGCATGTTAAATTTTCTCCCTTTTTTTTTTTCAGGATGTGACCGCCACAAAGGGGAACGAGTTTGAAGACTATTGCTTAAAGAGGGAGTTACTCATGGGGATCTTTGAAATGGGGTGGGAGAAACCTTCCCCAGTCCAGGTGAATATACTCCTTTATTTATTTTTTTGATGTGTCTGAGAGCGCGATTTCAGTATTAACGTTTTGTTTGTACACTTTGTGCTTTCAGGAAGAGAGTATCCCGATTGCTCTCTCCGGTCGTGACATCCTGGCTCGCGCCAAGAACGGAACGGGAAAGAGCGGCGCGTATCTTATCCCCATGCTGGAGCGGATAGACTTGAAGAAAGACTATATTCAGGGTAAAAACACGACACACTTCCCGTCTTACTTCTTCATAGTAAATAAAATTAAATCATGTAGATTAACCTACAGAAAATAGGAACAAATGTTTTACTGTGTCAGGTTGCAAAGTGTCTAAAAATTCAGTTTAGAAATTGGTAACAATCTCAGAAGCTGCCTCATCTCCCCTCTTGTCTGTTCCAACCACTCATCATTCAGCATGCCTCAATAATAATAAGAAAAAAATTCTATATATTTTTCCATGTAATAATAAATATTGATTATTACACCTTTAAATAGAGATACATTTGTATTTCTGTTGTGTTAGCCGAGTCAAAGATAGATTATTTGGTTTTATTTCGTACTAGATATGCCCGTGACTTTGGAATTTAATTGCGCACCCCTAAGTGTGTTTTATAAAAAATGTACAGCGCCATCTTTTGAATTTTGGAATAAACAATTTTACATGTTACCGTGAAGTGCGCGGAATGAAGGTGTAAGATCGCGTTTATTAATTAATTTCAATTGCGCAATCATAAGCGCGTATTAAAAAATGTACAGCGCCATCTGGTGAATTTTGAGATGAACTAATGATTTATTTATTTATTTTTTTTTGTAATCTGATGTGTGGCGTTTTCCATTTAAATTTCAAAGTAGCATATCTTCTCTTCTCTTCTCGTGGGCCGATGGCGATGAAACAAAGCCTGTATGAATTACAAATCTTGTACAATGTACACACACACCCACTTTAGAGTTTTTACTATATGTATAGATTAATGGACTCAAATTATTATGTTTTGCTTTGACAGAAGAGCGCAGAGAGAAAACTACTATGTATTCTAGTGTACTCTGTTTAGTCATTAAGAAATGTATACAAAATGAAAAAGCTAATAGAAAGATTTGCAAGTCTGGTGATAAAATAAAGTCAGAGGAAACCTTGACAGATGCCTTGGTAGTATTGATTCAGTTATGAATCGCAATTTTTTTTGTGCGCCACACAGGCTCCAAAACCGGTTAAAATAAATAAATAAATAAATTTTACGTTTATGAAAGAGATGAACCGGTCGATCGGGCAGTGAGTGGTCAGAATCGGCAGGTCTTCGGTTTGATTGAGATTAACCAGTCATGCCCAGATAATAACTGATTCTGTCTCCGATCTGCCTTTTTTCCAAACTCTGTTTAGTGAATTCTAATCCACTTCTTACTAGAGACTCTCCAGTCAGCCAAACACGGCGAGCGCTAATTAGTCGAGAATTGTGTGCGTTAGAATCCTCGCAGCCACTCAACCACGCACACTTGCTGTCAAGTCAAGTTTGAGGCAGTAAAATGTCGCCACTTCTTTATAATCCTACAGGTGGCGCACTCTGAATTGTTCGCAAGTGGTAGGAGTGAATTATTGCGAAGTTTGTTTAGAAATAATAATTATGGCGGATTCGAGAAATCTGTGCTGCTCAGTTAAACGTTAAACTCCTTGTATTTGAAGTTGGTATCGTTTGTAAGTAAGAACTAATTTTATTTTATAAGTAACAGGTTACATTAAACGTTTTAAAATTGTAACAAAATCAGGGACCAATGTAGTATCATAATTTTAATCGAATTAGCACCCATGTGTCATGATATCTTATTATAAGATTTTTATATTTACTGGTACGAGTATGCAGGTTTATTGTTAAATCATTAATGTAGAGGCTTTAAGTGAAAATAGTTTTTCTTTATCTTTGTTATTAAAACATTGTTTATTTAAACTCTCTCTTTCTCTCTCTAGCCTTAGTAATGGTGCCCACTCGTGAGCTCGCACTACAGGTCAGCCAGATTAGCATTCAGCTCAGTAAACATCTTGGTGGAGTCAAAGTCATGGCCACCACGGGCGGAACGAACCTACGAGATGACATCATGCGCCTGGATGAAATCGGTAATTATAAGAAGCGTTAACTCTTCATGCTGATGCGTCCGTCCTTTTTGTGTGAGAGTAAATTAATCTTAAACAAGTGGCTCGTAAAGGTGTGGTGCAGCTCATTGTCGGCCCAGCACTATTTAATAGCCAATATACACTAGAAGGCAAATAAATAAATAAATAAGTAGCTGCCCCTGGATGTCCTTATACAGCCGGCAAGGCACCACGAACACGCCCACGCTGAATACTGTGCACAGCTGGGCGTTACAAATTGATACAAATCATTGGCATGTGGAACCTACACGCAGAGTTTGAGTTAGTCTTTTCACAGTTCTGGGTGCAGCAGTGGTTTCTGCAAGTTATTAACTACTTTTTTAAATTAATTAATTTATTTTTTATTGCATTCCAGCCCGAAAATGTTTGTGTAAATTGTAAACTACCCCACGTTAAGCTCAGCTTGGTCTCCATCCATGCTGTAAAGATGGAACTTCCAGTAACAGTCTGTCCTTGTCTTTGTGCTTTTTTTTTTTTTTTTTTTTTTTTTTTTTTT
>JAOVVB010000011.1:9690819-9706050 GCA_028570985.1 Heterobranchus longifilis | reverse complement strand
CAACCCTTGCAGCAACATTTGGTGGCAAACTTGGACCTCAAATCAATGTAAGCAAAAAAGGGACAATATACATGGGTAAAAGAAGGGGCCGCAAGCCAAAAGCACCAGCCAACAATTCACCGGGAGCCCCTACACCCCCACCTGAACCCTTTTTGACCCCAAACACTTCCTCCCCACATCACTCACATCAGTCTTTGGTTTCACAAAACCAGCAAAACCAGATTCCCCCCTCTGACATATTTCCTTCCCCCTCGCTTTCCCAATCTAGTGGGGGTCAAAGCCCCATTAGCGACGCTAGTTTTGTGGATCCCGGGTCAGTCCACTTGATGCCCCACTCACACTGTAGCCACCACTCATTTCCCTTTACCCCACCAACTCTTTCAGCACCCTCCCCACGTTCTTTGGGAGGTTCGGCGTCTTTACACTCCTTGCAGAAAAAGCCTTCTTGCAGAGGTCACCATCACCACCACCACCACTACCGACAGCATTACCACTGCCGCAAGCTCTCACCTCCCAGGCCCCTATTGCCTACATCCCCTGCTCCTCTTAGTGAGCTGAAGGAGGCCACGCCTTCCCCAGTCAGTGAGTCTCACAGTGAGGAGACCGTGCCTAGCGACAGTGGCATTGGAACAGACAACAACAGTACATCTGATCGTGGGGAGAAGGCTGGGAGTGCTAGTGGTTTACCTGGGTTAGGCGTGTCACAGAGCATGACCAATGGGCTACTAATGCCTGGAATGATGGGGTCATCAGTGGGTATCGGGGTAGGACATAACCCAAGAGGCAGTAGGAGACATTCGTCTACTGTACTTCTTGATTGCCCTTCACCCACACCATCTCCACTTGGAGAGAGGTCATCAGCTGATCCACGGCGACCACACCCACTGGCTCCTGCTTCAGCACTAGTTGGCCACAAAGAGAAGCATAAACATAAGTGCAAACGGCGTGGTCATGGATGCCCAGGCTATGATAAGTTGAAAAGGCAGAAACGCAAGCGCAAGAAGAAATACTTGCAGCTGCGTTCACGCAGACAAGATCCGGACTTCCTGGCTGAGCTTGATGAGATATGTGTGCGGCTTTGTGGAATACGGATTTCACACCGCACACCTGTTCTTCGTCTGGGCAGCAGCTTGGGTCTCGGTGCTGGAACATCTGGCACAAGTCATGGGGCTGGTTTGGGTAGTACCAGAGCCGGCAGTAGCATTGGTGGTGGCACCAACCCCGCACCTCATCATTATTTGCATAGAGACCTTTTACCCACAATCTTCAGGATTAACTTTAGTGGGTACTACTCACCCCACCCAGCCTACCAATGCGATTCTCTGCACTATGTCCGTAAGCCTGATCTTAAGAAAAAGCGTGGAAGGCCCCCCAAGCTTCGAGAGTCGATGTCAGAGGTGCCTTTTGTTCCTGGGCTAGGGTTCCCCCTAACAAGTGGAGGGTTCTATCATCCTTCCTATGGTGTTCCATACTCCTCAGCCCCTCTTGGACTTGGTTATTATCGGGGTTATCCCCCAGCCAGTGCACTGTACCCTCACCCTCACCACCAGGTTCCACATTCTGCCTCATCTCACCATGGCCACCATAGCCCGTCCTTCCCTCCACCGCCTCCTCCTTCATATGTTCATCATCACCATCACCCTCCCCACCTGCTCCTCAACCCTTCTAAATTCCACAAGAAAAAACATAAGCTTCTACGACAAGAGTATCTCAGTGGGGGGCGTTCAGGGGTGCTGTACCCTCCTATGTCTTCAGAATTGTCATTCAGTTGGCACCACAAACACAAGCACAGACATAAACATCGTGACCGCTGTGGAGAGGAAGAGGGCGACGACGGTGGAGGAGTTGGTGGTAGTGGAGGAGGAGGGAGAAATGGAAGCGATGGTATAGGAGCAGGAAGAGTGGAGAGAACGAGGAGAGGCGGAAGCATGGAATCGCTCAAGCATTGTGGGTATGGTCCGGATAGCTCAGCTGACTCCAGTGTAAACAAACAAACAGCCGCCATTTCTGGCAACTCCCCGTCTTCCTCCTCGTCATCCTCAGCTGAAAGGTACAAGCAAAAAGAAGCCTCTATGTCCTGTCTGTTGCCTTCAAGATTATCCTTGGGCCAGGGGAATCGGGGGCACCATCCTGCAGACTCCATGTTTCGGATCGGCAGCTACGATGTTGATTATTCCAAACTCTCCCACAATCAGACTCTTGGACAGGGGCCGTTCTCTGATGGGCATGTGCACAGCTCTGTGGGTTGCTCGGACAGTGAGGATGAAGATCATGCTTCACCAAATGAGGAACAGGACTCAGGCTCCAACCACACTAACCTTTTTGCTTCAGCCCTCACTCGGACTTCTCTTAGATGTAATCAGGGCAAGAAAGGTGGGAGCTCAGAGGGCTCCAGTCTGACGCGTCTGGACCGATCACTGAGGAAAGACATCTCCACTTCTGCTGAGAGAAGAGAGCCAGGTAAATGATTTTATCACAGGCTTAACATTGTGAATGTTGTACAATAAATGCAGCAAAGCGTACTCTTATAGTTGTTAATCATATGTCCTTTAGAAACTTATCCTGTTATTTCAATGTATTGAGGAATTCTCAGCTTTTTTAAACACCTTGGTGGTTAATCTTTTATAGAAGAGAAGAGTTTTATTGGCTACACTCATGTCAGGTTCATATAGCTGTTAGCTTTCAACTGTCTTAGCCTGAATTTACACCAGACTGCATCACAGGAGCATAGTGTAGTGGTTGTCTGTTTTACACGCACTTGGCGCAATAGCACAGTTCATTTTCATTAAGAAATTTCATGCTCAAATATACACCCTTGTCTGTGAAACATTGGGGAGGAGATCAAGTGAAGCTGGGAAACTCAAATTGTAAAACAGGGTAATAAAACCATGGGTCAGTGTACTGCTTAGGCATTTTTTTTTTGTCTGAGCATAAAGACATGGAGAACAGGCGTAACCTGTAGTTAATGAAAGTGAGGAAGCGCTCCATGAACATGCCTTTAACCTACAGTTCAACGGTATTAAATGTCTGCCACATTATCTATACAACAACATGTTTAAAATAGCAGCAAGAGTTAACAAGTATTGGTTCATACGTATGTGTACGAGCATATGTAGATCATCCCATGCGACCAAGAGTAGAGTAGCAGGAATCCAGTCAGAGTAAGCCAGTGATAAATGGCTGGATATTAGGTGTTCATTGACTGTATATACGAGCTACATTGATTAAAAGAAGTTTGAGGAATGGAACAGGACATAGTGGGTTATAATGTTATACATTTTGAAACTTTATCTTTATCACTTGTGTAATGCTCGCTCAAGCTTCTTTTCGTCTGGGTAATCATGAACAAACTTGATCTGCATCTGGAGGACACTTTGAAAAAGCCACCCCGGAGTTAGAAGTTAATCAGATAGGACAAAGTTGATCCGCTTTTTGCTGAACTTTATTAGGCAGAGCTCGTGACGCTAATGAGCCAGTTAGATGAGAAAAAAAGGAAGCAAATTTTAAGCCATTTTAAATCAAATGCAATTAACCAAAGTTCAGCGTAAACTGAAATAGCTGGAAGATGCAAATTAGCAGTCAAGTGTGCCCAAAACCACTGCCCGCCTTTATTTTCATATGTTCAACCTGGACCGTGCACTGTTCGTAAAATCACGAGGGTGAGTCAAAAATTATCCGCACTATGGCTGTATGATTTATTTTCACTTTTAGAAAAGACAAATGCATCTTTTTTTTTTTTGGCATAATTAAATTGAATTTGGCTTTTTAATACACCTTGTCCATATGTCAACAAGCTTTCGTATTCCCTCATTAAAAAAAAATTAAGCTGAGCTGCGAGCCACGAATGCACCGCTGTCTTCACTTCCTTATCAGAAGTTAATCTTCGTCCTCATAGGGCCCCTTTCAGGAGACCAAACAGGTAAAAGTCTGATAAAGTGAGATCAGGACTATATGGAGGATGCTGTAACAGAGTGGGCAGAAGTGTGCAGACTGCCATTGTGTGCAGACTGCCGGCGGATGTCCGGCTCCTTTTTTGATGGCTAACACTTGTGCGACACTTGTCGTCCTTGACCTTCTCTACCCATCCATACACACTTCTTCACAATGGAACACTTTCTCTATACTGCTCCATACAAGTCTTGGATGAATAACAGCACCAGGTACACCCTAAGACCACAAATAAACTAAACATTAAATGCTGCTCTTCTTTCGTCTAAATCACAAGTAGGGTGTTAATTTTTGCTGAGACTGCAGTTACAAATGAACTGATGTAAAATGTTCAAACCTGGGAGACAGTAGCCTTGAACGAAAAATGCTGATAAGACAGTGCAGCCAACTAAGGTGTGGATAATTTTTTACTCATCCTCGTTTAAGAGCTATAAGGCATGTCCATGTCGGTTCTAATCAGACAGGTTCTTTTGACACTTTTATTTGTCATCAATATGAATAAAAAATTTCTTGAATTACATTATACAAGAGGTTTATGAAACACTGAAGTATAAAACAGCTAAAATATCGCTTATAACTTCTCAATTTGTCTTCAAAGGAACCTGTGGTATACAAACGCGATACGGTCAATTCAGCCCACCCGATTTTTCTGACACGCCCCCACACCGACACCATCACCATACTTCCTTGTCTGTCTCCCACTCGTCCTCCTGCATCACCGCCTGTGGCCTGGAGCAGCCCGGAGCGAGTCCATCCCCTCGCTCCTCACAGCCCGCATGCTGCTTGGACTCTTCCCCGTCTCGTCCTTCCCAGCGTTCGGCCCCGCTTCCTCCCAAAAACAGCCTGCATCATGTCAACAAGATTCTCCGGGCCAAGAAGCTGCAGAGGCAGGCACGCACAGGAAATAACATGGTTAAGAAAAGAGGACCGGGACGACCCCGGAAGAATCCGCTACCCTCCCCGTCGATGTTGCCACCCACGTCTCCTCCACCACCAGAGCCTGAACCGGAGAAGCATAGCAAAGAATGGGAGGAAGACACAGTCACAGACGCCATCGAGTCTGTTATTCAGAGGCAAAAGCGAAAGGGTAGGAAGAGGAAGCGCTGGGACAGGGACAGGGATGAAAATATTGAGGACGAGGATGAGACCATGCACGACAGGGAGGAAGAAGAAGAGGAGGAGGAGGAGGAGGAGGTGGTGGAAACGAGGCCTGAGGTCAGGGAGGAAGAGACAGTGACACGGGGACAACCGGCAGGAGGGAAAGGATGGCTCTCACATGAGGAGATGCAAAGCATTCAAAGGTTTCCCTTTTTTTTATATTTCTTGTACAGCTTTTTAAAGTTTTTGAAGTTGTGGTAAAACTGCGGGCTAAAAAATTTGACCAAATCATTCAACCCTAGCGAATACTCCTAACATAATTGTATTCACCTTTTAGTGCTGTGGAAGGGAAATCTGATGGCCACTCCTCCCCTAAACGCACAGGTCAGACCCCCATGGTACAAGCCTTGCCCACGCCGGTGACGGCCCAACGGGAGAAAAAAGCTGCTAGGCCACCGAAGAAGAAATTTCAGAAGGCTGGTCTTTATTCTGACGTCTACAAGACAGATGAGTATGTACAACGAAAATCTTTTCAAAAGTTTGTAGACAACCGTCTTACCGACGTTTCCTTATGATGTCTTACCTTTCTGTCTCATGATCAGTCCTCGTGGTCAGCTGCTACAGCTAAAGAAGGAGAAGTTGGAGTACATTCCGGGCGAACACGAGTACGGCCTGCTTCCTGCTCCGATTCATGTTGGTGAGTCCGATTGTCAAAAGCCAAATGATGTGTGAAGTGTTTGCGTTAGGACTTTAGTTTCAAATCTGTGGTTCAATCTTGCTCATCATCTTGTTAGCTTCCTTTTATATCCCTTTTTATTTCGTAAAGCTTAAAACACTAACAGACCTATTAAAAGTTTGATCAGTTATCTCCGATGCTGAGATTGAACAAATTGTGAAGGTGGCTTTTATTTCAATCTCTGTTCAGAGCATCGATTCATTTGAGGAATCGCAGAGCGTCAGTGCCGATCGTTAGTTACACATTTCCCCGGCTATCGGGTTATAAATTGATTTCAGCTAGGTATTCAGTAACGTCGGCTTTTGTGTGAAAACCGCATTTTGCAAGGTTAAACGTAGTGGTCCGGTGTATCAAACCCCCCCCTCTCTCTCTCTGCCTGTCTATTATTAACCACCTTTTTGCCTACTTTTCTCTCCAGGGAAGTACTTGAGACAGAAGCGAATAGATTTCCAGTTGCCTTATGACATCCTGTGGCTTTGGAAGCACGATCAGGTAGCCTGCCCATGCAACCTTGCTTTATTTCCGTACACAACAGTCTAACAAACTATTAACAATGTATTATTCGTTTCAGCTGCATAAGAGACCGGATGTCCCTCTCTACAAGAAAATAAGATCAAGTAAGTTTTCTACAGTTTGCCTACATACGCATCTTGCATTTTGTAGGTCGTGTGTGGCTCGTCAATAACCAGTCCCGTCTTTCCTCCCTTTCAGACGTTTATGTCGATGTAAAGCCGCTCTCAGGCTACGAAGCCACTACCTGTAACTGCAGGTCCCCCGAGGACCACAGCGCCAAGGGCTGCATGGACGACTGCCTTAACAGGTATTACACGCTTTTTTTTGGGCCTGGATTTTTTTACTGTTATTTATAATGTTTGAACAGTCAGCTCCATAAATATTTAAACACATTGTCAATGTTGTTGTTATTTCAGCTGTCTATTACAGTACACCGGGGCTGAATTTAAATCAAGTATATGATCTAAAAGTGCAGTGCAGTTACAGCTATTCGCTCTCCAACTGACGTATTTCACAAGTATTTGAACATCCGTCTATTATCTATAGCGCTTATCCTGTCCAGGGAGATTTAAGGCACAAGGTGGAGTCCAACCTGGATGGGCTGCCAATACATCTCAGGGCACACACCAAATAGAGGCAGTTTGGAAATCAAACTACACTGCATGGTCACTCTATTACGATCCTCTAGGATGTCTCATCGGTCCACGGATGTTGTTTCTGTTTATTTAATTTTTCTTATGTTTACTATCAACCTTGAAATTTGTGCTTAAAGCTGAATAATTTTTGAGGATGTATTTATTTAAGAACGATTCACGTCTTCTCTATAGAAGCCAGACATTTGCACTAACAACAACGTTTGTCAGGGAACAAATATTTATGGATATGACCAGATACACAGACGGGGCACGGCGGCTTAGTGGTTAGCACTGTCACCTTGCATCTCCGGGTTCGATTCTCGCCTCTATGTGCATGGAGTTTGCATGTTCTCCCCCCATGCTTGGTGGGTTTTCTCCAGGTACTCCGGTTTCCTTCCAAAGTCCAAAGACATGCAGATTAGGTTAATTGATGTTCCTCAAATTGCCCATAATGTGTTAATGAGTGTGTTTGTGTGTGTATGTGTGTGTGTGCCTTGCAATGGATTTGCATCCTGTCCAGGGTGTACTCCGCTTCGTGCCCTAAGCTACTGGTATAGGCTCCAGGCCCCCCGCAACCCTGTATACAGGATAAAGCAGTATAGACGATGAGATGAGACTGGATATACTGGTCATGCTATGTGTGTTTTAGTGTTACTGCTACTCTTGTATTTGCTTTAAAAATATGTGCTTCAGGCTACCAGGCCTGGTAACCTCCCAGCCCTAATTTATATATGTACAGTCGACTCCCACAAAGAGTTTAGAGTTCGCAGCTTCAGTCGTTCGTAGATTTTTCCTTTAGAACGTAACTTATAATCGTTCTATTCGTAATCATTTTTTATGCTTTTTTTCGTAGCAATATATATTTTTTCATGCATTTTGACGCTAAACTATTAAGAACAATATGATTAACTAATTTTCCAATGTAAATACTAACATAAATGCAGCTAAATTTCCGTATAAAATATATAATACTGTATCATTTTTTAGTACTGAAGAGCGCCCGTAGCGGAAAAAACGCGGCTTGTGATGGTGAATTATTACCGTATTTACCCTACTGTACTTTATACCAAAGAAAACCACATTACATACGCGAAGAAAACGCGCTTGTATGAATTACAGGACATATAAAGGGGTAACATCAGTGTTTTATATTCTAGCAACTATGGGAGACACAGCAGTAAAGTACTGTACAGTATACGGGTTTACCTTTAGATTCCGGGTTTTTTTTTTTTTTTTTTTTTTTGGGTAATGAAATGAAAGTGTTTTGGGAGAATATTTAGGGTTTAAACTATAAAACCATGGGTGACCTAGGAACGCGTAACCCCTGCCAATTCGACTGTATATAGTAATAACTGTTTAATTTAATTAAAAAACAGCTCTTTTAGCATGATATCAAACTCCTTCCCTTCCCTTAGTGTACGCGTACAAACCACCCAGACACAACACCCCAAAAAAACACAATTTCTTAATACAGGATTCTAAGTGGTTAATACAGGATGATAAAAATAGTTGATTAGTAAATGAGAGCATTTTGTTATGTCTTGATTCGACCATCTTCCGCTCTGATTTTTCCTCTCTCTCTCTCTCTCTCTCTCTCTCTTTCTCAGGATGATCTTTGCCGAGTGTTCCCCCAGCACGTGTCCATGTGGAGAGCACTGCGATAATCAGAGAATCCAGCGGCACGAGTGGGTCCAGTGTCTGGAGCGTTTCAGGACGGAAGGGAAGGGCTGGGGCATCCGCACTAAAGAGCCGCTGCGTTCTGGCCAGTTCATCATCGAGTACCTCGGAGAGGTTGTCAGCGAGCAGGAGTTCAGGTTAGCCACATACTAGCGCTAGTGCAAGAAAACCAGTTTAAAAATCACAAATAGGTTGGTTTGGAGTCTTGTTCTGGGAAAAAATGTCACTTTGTTAACAAAAAATGCCTCGAGTCAATGGGGAAGAACTTCTAACTTAAGTTTTTTTTTACTGGTTATTTGTGTCCACATCGACATAGCAAACCACTTAACTAAGCAGCTAGTGTTCAGGTTATACCTGTTTGTCATGATTCTAGTATTCAAGTTAACTTTCACATACCTGCGGTGGAAGGAACTTTGAGGGAAGGAACATTTAAAGCATTAAAAAAAAAAAAATTGTTTCAGGAGGTTGACTAACTTGCTTGGTCAACAGGTGTTTGGCTAGAAAGTTTTATGGCCCTGTGACTGATCTTGTTAATATCTGCTCGACCTCATTTTCAGCTTTCTGCTAAAACTGCTTCACGCTTCGACTCATCGAGGAGGTGGGAGACCTGAGGAACAGTTAGTTCATAGCATCCTTCCTTAAACGGTCAATTCCAGTATGGCCTCCTCATAAATAAAACGATCAGAGCTTCCTGAAAATGTAGTGTCTGCTCTGTCCCTGTGCTATGCATCCAGTCTGGGCTGTTTTTTAAAGCGCGTCTTTGGGAACTCGTACGTTTCCATCATGTCCTGTATGTCTCCCAGGAGGCATCTCCTTTGTCTTGACCTGAATGGCCACATTGAACACCTGTATGGCGTTTATCCCGCATAACTCAACGAAGCTGACCAAGAAAAGATGACGTAACTGTCCACTGTGGAGTGCCTTGTGCGAGAGAAAAGGAGAGCGAGTTCAGGAAACACAAATGGATATCATGTAGTCAGCGATAAAGGGGATGCCTCCAGCATCCCCTTTAGCTTCTCAAAAAAAATTTAGCCTTAATCTCAAGGTGGAAGGCTAGCACGGTCAAATGAGTAGTCAATTATTGTAATTATGCATGCAGAGGCTAGCCTGACATGTCTTGAGGTGCAAACAACCTTTCAAAAGTTGCAAGAATAGCTTTTGTGTGCCCTGACACAGGCGGTACTGAATTCTAACAAACCCAGAGACGCCCTCACTGTAGGACGCACAATGCAATCACGAAAGTAATCACCTCATAGACCACATCCTGAAAGTAGTCTGATCTGTGTAGATATCAGATCTGAGGCAGGTGTAAACACAATCTGTGCCCTGCGCTTTGTTCAGCCTGGCATGATGGAGAAAATTCCTGCTGATTCAGCATCATCAAATTACACGGTGTCTAAAAAGTCAGATACTAAGCTACTAGTTTTACTTTCGTTGGTGCCTGGATTGTGGACACCATATAATGTGTTAAAAAAAAAAAAAAAAAACAGTGACATGGATCTCATCCATACAAACACAGCGAATATTGTTTCCCATTCCTGCAAACACATGACTCTTTCCTTTATACAAATGAAGTGCTGTCATGATTTTTAATTACAGGTAGTCCCCAACTTACGAACATTCGAGTTAAGAATTTCCCGCAGATACGAACGAACCGCGGTTCTAATTCTGGTTCAGTCACAGAAGTATCTCACATGTCTATCTATAATTATATACAATATTTTCAGTGTGTAAGTAAAATATCTAAAGTCCTGTATATTGTATGTGTGTGTGGGGGAGCGAAAGAAATGAGTTGGTCTCACTGGTTTCAATGAATCAGTTTGGAAGCACGGTGATAGAAAATGTCTGGCCTGTAGTAAAGCTGTACGATGGTGAATTCCTAAATTCCTAAAAAATCCTCAACAAAACACGGTCCACAGTCCAATACAGTGGAAAACAGCACAACAGTTATATTTCGCAATTATGAATTTTTTTGGCCACATGATGGCAGTGTGGGGAAAGGGGACAGATTTAGTAAAATGTATTGGTATGCTTTACATTGTATATTCGGGAAAAGGCATATATGAATTACTTTGTCAGACTTAAGGACAAATCTGACTTACGAACGTGCGCCCATAAGTCAGGCACTACCTGTATTGTATGAAGTGAAATTAGCTATTACTAGTATAAGCGAGAATAATCTTGATCTTGGGATGCGATTTGCGGCTGTCGGACCACAAATGAGATCTGCCATGATGTCACGTCAAGAAAGAAAATGCCGGAAGATTCTGTCACATGAATAAAAACGTGCCTTGCTGAAACAGGTGCTGTATGAAACAGATGGTATAAATCCCTACACTGTAAAGCAGACGAAGCTTGCCACTTGTCCAGGCACAACCCTATAACCTCTGAGGGTAGGCTAAGCTAATAAGCCTGGCAAAGCAGAAGGGCATGTCATTTCTGTCGTTGTCAAGCAGATGTTCCTTAGATTGTGTATCAGATAATAACTTGGACGATTTTTTCACGTCTGTAACTAAACTGTTCTGTCTGTAGGAGTCGAATGATGGAGCAGTACTTCTCTCACAGCGGTCAGTACTGTCTAAATCTGGACAGCGGCATGGTGATCGACAGCTACCGCATGGGCAACGAGGCACGCTTCATCAACCACAGCTGTGAGCCCAACTGCGAGATGCAGAAGTGGTAAGAAACACAAAGAACCACTAACTCGGGCTGATAAATTTCCATTTGCCTACGAGAAAGCAGAAATCCGGTCCGAGTTCGCGGTTAACTAAATCAACACTACCGAGAACTGACGTGTCGATTAAATATCGAGCGATTATACAGTTAGTATATAACTGGAACCTGGTCGTTCTCTAGTGACGTAGCGTCTGTTACTCTAGCTGCCGTTGTACCGCGTGATTTATAAACGATTAAACGTTTTCTACCAATTTAGCTCACAGATGTTGATGATAATAAATGGCCTGATTAGCCATATATAAACATCCTCTGGAACTCAAGATCTAGGTTACAGAGCAACATCTGCTTAGTACCAAATGATTTACACACACACACACACACACACACAAACACACACTCCACACGAACACGCACACCACTGAAAGAGTGCTTCCAGACTAGGAGCTGGTGGGTCGTCCATCTTGTCATGGAAGAACGATTGTTTAGTAAGAGAGGGTGGAGAACACAGCTGTGCTGCCCACTAGACACCGATACCCACAAATGTGCATTCCTTCTCCCGCGCATGCTTTCTCACACACCCAAAGCCATGTGTGACCACGACTTCAAACCACTCCGTCTTACAGGGCCTCGATGGAACTCGAGTTTCTACCAGTTTTTATTATTTTTTATGACTCATAGCATAGCGCATATATACGACTATATGACTACGGGATGAGGCCGCGAGGCAAGTTGATTACATATAAAAAGAAAAAAAGATACATTTGCACCTCATCTAGAACATTTTGTTTGCATTTGAAGCTCATACCAAAAAAACAAAACAAACAAAAAAAAAGATAAATCTATAAACCATAGTTAGCAATAGGCTGTTATAATGTAGTGAACATTTTTTGCAGCAACGCAAAAAAACAAAACAAATGATGATGGGAAACAACAAGCAAGTCAGCTGATGTGATTTATTACGAGTGTTAGAGATAAATCATAGTGATTAGTATAGCGAGTGGTATGGTCAGTGTTATAGATGAGCGTAAACGGGATCCATAAACAGTAAAGGAACTGGTAGTTTAAAATTCATTTAAAGTTTAGGCGTATGTTTTGATATTTTTTTTCCAGTTGTAAGCAGATGTAGCAGTAGCTGTAAGTGTAGGACGTAGACCGATCGGGTCGCAGGTAAAACAGGAAGGAAAAATCTGAAAAGCAAACATGATCCCGGAAGAAGAATGGTAAGGGTAAGTAAGGGTGCTCCGATCGATCGGCCACCAATTAATTACGCAATTTCTGCAGATCGGTTGTCTCTCAACTGGCCGATCCCATAAACCAATACTATCGTAAGGACGCAAAATACATCAACATGCCCTCGCCAGTCCGCAGTCCGTCTCTGTAAAAGTCAACAAATTTGCAATACAAAGTTTTTTTTTCTAAAGTGAAACCGTGTTCAGGAGCGTCTACCAACAAGAAACCTTGTACAACGCAGAACGAATAATCCGAGTAAGAAAAGTTCCCCGCAAAGCCCAGTAGCTGAAAGTCGAACCTCACTCAACCACCTACAGCAAAAGTTCCCGTAAAGCCTTTACCGCTTCATGCATGTGGGCTGGTGGTGAGCACGGCTGCACACATTCTGGATGATAAGAGAAACAGACTGTCTCTTAAAAATGCAGACATTCTGATATATTATAAAGAAACGCCTGCGCCTGCTGCTAACTCATGAGCAGCCATCTTTTTATTCATTGATGCAGCCGTGCTTCCATGTGCTGCCGGTTGTAGTGAGTGTCAGCATTTTATACAAGTATTTTGGCAAGTTAGAGAACAGAAAACTTTTTTCTCTTTAGTCGATCATACTGGTTTCAGTTTCTTTATAATCTACATGAAATAATAAGAGAACGGAGTATGTGGAATATGTCGCCTTTCAATAAATAAACATTTAAAATTCATGATACTCATGATCTCTTAATTATAATTACGCACTGCCGTTTAGAATAGTTATTTCCTTACTGTTATAAATTGTAAATAAATAAATAATGCTACACAACTTTAATTGGTAAAGATCTTAATTAATTAATGTTGCAAAATATAAGTATTTTCAGAAGATGCATGCCATTTGTATTTTTTTTTTGTTAAAGCTGTTTATTTATTTATTTTTAAAAAGATTTAAAATAAAATTCAATTTGAATGGGTAAATTAATAGTATTTGCTTTCTGTGCATGTCCTTAACGCGAGGTCCAAATGGTCAAAGTCTTCATTATACAAACTTACGCAATTCCTTCTGTCCTGTCCAGGTCGGTGAACGGGGTATACAGGATCGGACTGTTTGCCCTGAAAGACATGGACAGTGGCACGGAGCTCACTTACGACTACAATTTCCACTCCTTCAACACAGAAGAGCAGGTGTGTTGTGTATGCAAGTGTCCGGGTAATGTCCTGCATGCCAGATACACACATGGTCTGAAACACGGCATGAAGTCATGAAGCGCACTATTCGTTTACATCACTTAAGAGTCGTGTTACGTGGGAATAGAGCTTCGAGGCTTCATGTAGTGAAAGGGAAATTTTTTTTTCACTAGGTCTCACTTTAGTGTCACAGGGTTGGCATAAGCCTCTAATAAAGCATCACTGTCAAACAAGCCTTTTATAAACAGTTGTCTAAACGTAGTGTTAATTTCGTCAACGGAAATAATGATGAAAAATATTCAGATACACTTTTTTCTGATGATGACGAGACATCACGGATAGCAATGAACAGTGACAAAATCAGCATGCAATATTGTTAATAAAAAAATGAGACTAAAATATGGAGCTACAGTACCCCTACCACAGTCACACAAGGAAAAAATGGTTTAAAACACTGCGTTGTCCATACAGCTGTTCTGTAGTTTAAAATATTATGAAAAGTTACATTTTAAATGATAATTATTTTGTGAAAAACCTTTAAAAAAGGGTTTTGGCTAGACTAGATTGACTGTAGGGTTAATTAATAATAATCTTATTGCTAAAATGTTATATTTATTATTGACTAAAACTAGACTAAAATGTCCTGACTTTTATTCGACTAAAACCTGACTAAACAAAAATAGGATGACTAAATATGATAAAAACTAACAGGGACATTTATCCTAGGACTAAGACTAAAATTGAAAATAGCTTACAAAATTAACACTAATAATGAGGATATATTTTTTAGGGATTTTAAAGTGATCTAGAAAAGCGTACAAGGTTCCGCTCTTAACCAAATAATCCGAAGCTTGTTCTTTAACGTTTAAAGCTTTTGCTATCATTTATTATACAAATAAGATTATTGTATTGTCTTTATTCTCCAACAGCAAGTGTGTAAGTGTGGCTCAGAAGGCTGCCGCGGCATCATCGGAGGGAAGAGTCAACGGATCAACGGGCTACCGGGCAAAGCGGGAGGATCAGGAGGCGGAGCCCGGAGGCTCGGGAGGCTGAAGGAGAAGCGCAAATCCAAGCACCAGCTTAAAAAACGGGTAAGACGGTGACCGAACACAAAGACTAAACGTTCCTGAATCAACCAACACCGGAGCTTTGCTTTCTTTTCTGTTTTCTTTTCTTTTTTTTTTGTAGTAACACACGCCTGTTTTTGTCCCCAGGAAGAGGAGTCCAGCGACAGCAGCAAGTTCTTCCAGCACCTCCTGATGAAGCCGATGTCGAACAGAGAGAGGTAGAATCTGAACTCGTTTTTTTAATCTATTTTTTCCCCGACGACGGATCAGGAACGTTGTTTCATAATTCCCAGCATGCTCAAACCAAGTGCTGCTGATTGCAGGAACTTTGTGCTGAAGCACCGAGTGTTCCTGGTTCGCAACTGGGAGAAGATGAGGGACAAGCGAGAGCTGCTGAAGAGAGAAGGAGAGCGGGAGCGAGATAAGGACGGCAGCCTGTCGCAGTACGCACGCTGGGGAGGAGTCATCCGTGATGATGGCAACATCAAATCAGGTG
>JAOVVB010000011.1:9584049-9594230 GCA_028570985.1 Heterobranchus longifilis | reverse complement strand
GGGTTCACCCTCTGACTGCACAACGTCGGATTAAAGGAAGTTTTTTGTGGTTTATGAAGAAATGCGAAAATTTCCGCACAAGTTTTTCAATTACTGTCGGATGTCAGTTTCCACTTTAGATTGTTTGCTGCAGCTGGTGCTATTTTATTTAGCTTTTTTTTGCATTTCCCTATGTATAGCATGTAGGATCGTAGGAAATATCCGGTCCTCCGAAGCGTAAAATGAACGCGAAGAAAACGCACTAGAAGCGTTTTCCTTGCGTTCGTTGGTATTTGAACGCCAAGAAAAAGCTGCATGCAACGTTTTTTTGACGCCGTATAAACGCGCACCCGGACAAACGCACGTCACCAAAGCCCGTGTGAACACTCTCATTGACTCCTACAGTATGTGTAGAAAACCCATGGCGCTTGATCCGCGCTCACCGGACGCTACGAACGCCAGAAAAACGCTTGATTTTAACGCCTGTGTGAACAAGGCCTTACACATGTTGCAAAAGTCTTGGCAAAGTAAGACGTAACATCAAAGTGTAATGCTATGGTATGTCCTTGAGGCTGTGAGGCCCTGGAACCCCTCTTGCTGGGCTTCACACACTTGGAAGGACAACACATAGGACCTGAATAATTAATAATTATAATAATAATAATAATAATAATAATAATATAGAATAAGTCACTTGTTGTTTATACAGTATATAAATTTATGCCATGTACGAGGTGGTATCAAAAAGTTTTGAGATTCACACGGCACAGATCTGGAAGCTTTTGCTGTACGTCCTCCCGCAGACAACTTAAAACCTGCACTTGCCGCAAAAGTTGACAAAGATGATGACCATGCACTTGGTCGAGCTGCGGACTGGTCCGTACCCATACACGCAAGTTTCATCACCGGTAATGATCCTTGACATGAAGTTCTTGACAGATTGTGATGCAATGTTCCTTCTGCCCCTTCAAATTCAGCAACCTGGAAACAAACTTTGGCAGCAACATGGCAGATGTTCAAATTACACGTGAGGATTGCCTGGACTGTTCCGTATGATGCATCAACAATGAGAGCAATGTTGTGAATTGTTCTCCGATCACGCACAAGTTGCCAAATGGATTTGACATTTTTGGAGGTTGAGCTCGTTAAAGGTATTGCTGATCTCTCATTGTTTTCTAACGATGTACTTCCGCTCTTGAAGTGTGCGTGGCACTCAAAACACCTCAAACGACTCATTGCAGCATTGCCACAAATTCTAATTTCTCTGTGATAATGCTTGTGGTCAGAATAACACCAGTTGCCCAGCTCCCAATGTACACAAGATGATGTCTTTTGGCGCACTGACTTATGAAGGCCCCTGCTCCCTGAGACTGAGCGTTCAGCCTTGTGCTGCCATCTGTTGGTTTGGTGTTACAAAACTGGTCTCAAAAACTTTCTGATACCACCTCATATAAGCATCAATGGCTTGTTCTACTGGTAACTAATTTAATTCAAACCTCAAAAATTCTAAGGACCGTAGTCCATGGATAATGATAACTTCAATAAACAGTTTAGAAATACAAAGCTATATGTTGGCTGCAATAAATAGCAATATATTTTATTTGTAAACATTTAAATAATTAGCCTGATATTTGAATATTTTACAGTATTTATAAATTATCTGCACAGAAGATTTTAATTTGGCTTTTTTATTTACTGTATCAACAGACTTTTCTGAGGCAAGTATAACATGCCATCAGCCATGTGATTCCAGACTGAGCAGGAAATAACCTTGTTGTGCCAAAAAAATAAATAAATAAATGTTACTATTTGGATTGAAATAAGCAAACACTTGTTGAAGTTGCATGGCAAAAAATGAACAGTAGAAACCATAGTTTTAATAGTGAAAAGTTTATTAGTGAAAGTTTAATCATAAAAGTAAGAACATTTCCACATGCACAGTGCTTTGAGAACTTATAGGATTAGGACAGCTGTGTGTCCATTAGAAAACCACTTGTTAGTGAGACTAATCAGAAAAAAAGGCTTTAGTTTAAGAGGGAGAAAAAAGATTGGACTTTGGAGCGATGGAAAAAGGTCATATGGTCTGATAAGTCCAGAATAACCCTACTCCAGAGTGATGTGTGCATCAGGGTAAGAAGGGAAGCGGATGAAGTGATGCATGCATCATGGATAGTGTTCACTGTACAAGCCTCTGGAGGCAATGTTATGATTTGGGGTTGCTTCAGTTGGTCAGGTCCAGGTTCAGCACCGTTAGTAAAATGAAGTCAGCTGATCACCTGAATGTACTGAATGACCAGGTTATCACATCTATGGAGTTTCTCTTCCCTGATGTCGCAGGCATATTCCAGGACTTAAATTGTGAAAGAGTGGTTCTGGGAGCATGCGGAATCATTTTCATACATGAACTAGACACCATGGAGTACTGACCTTAACTCCATTGAAGAATTTATGGAGTGGTTTGATTCTTCTATCACCAATGCATCTTAGCCAAAAATGTATGCAAGTCTGGTTGTAGCTAAATGTTAAGGCAGGAGAAACAGTGCCACGGGCAAAAAAGAACACCACAATCAAAGCTTAAGGTGGTCCTTCAACAAGGCAGATAATACATTTCCGTAAATATTTGCGAAATCATCCAATAACAACATAAAATACACAAAAACTAATAGGCATTCCTGTTTACACTGGTGGCTATTCAGATAAGACAAAGTCCGCAGGGGCTAATGAACCATAAACCACAAGGCATAGATAATACTAAGCAGGATCCAGCTTTCTGTGTTCCAGAATTGTATGCAGAATAACACTACATCTTCTGCATATGATGAGTCTCTGTGCTAAAAAGCATAACCCAAGTAGACTGGCTTGTAGTGTTAGAAGCTGTCACATTGTGTACCACTGCCAATCTTGCCGGGGGCCTGATATTTGTACTGAGTGCAAGCGCCAACATAGAGAGCTGTGGTATTATAAATGGCTGGCATAAACCTCAGACACAGGCTTGACCTCAAACTATGAGGGATTGAGGAACTGTAGTGTAAAAGTCTCTGCATAGTGGTTTATTGGTTAGGATTGTTGATACACATCCTCAGGGTTGTGGGTGTGAATCTCATCTCTCATCTTTGTGCATTTCCACTATGGGTTTCCCTTGGGTCCCAGACAGTCCAAAAACATGTGTAGAAGGCTAATTTCTGGACTATTCAGATGGATGGATGGATGGATGGATGGATGATATAGATAGATAGATTGATAGATTGATAGATAGAGTGGAGGTGAGATTATAATCCCAGCATTAACATCACAGAGCATCCTGTCTGAAAAACTGTTTTAGGGTCATAGAATGTAAACCCTCATTGATTACTTTAATGTTACAATAAAGATAAGATCACCTTTTAGAGTGAGGGCCAGGTGGTCTCAGCAGTTTATTTAATTAAGTTCAGAATAGATTTAGGTAGCATTTCACGTTTCATCAATAATGCTAGATAGGCAAAATGTACAACTAATCACGTTTCATCCATTAGAGAACTTGTTTACTCAATAAATGAGATGCTGAACAGATATTGCTGACTAATGCATTGGGAGAGAATTAGACTCAGAACTGATTTGCATGAAAGGAAAATAAACCTGCAAATGTACAAGCACATTAGTTATGTGAAGAAAATCCATTAAACTTAAAATATGATAACTCTTAAATGTCACTTACCATCTCTTTAAGTGTAATTAATGATTTTAGCAACAGACATATATGTAGAAAGGTCTCGAGGGATTGTTGCATTAAAAAAGCATTTGGTCAAATGCATAGGCTGTTGTTGTGTTCTTTATTTTTGTTCTCTCCAGAGAGAATGCAGGCGATGCTGATAGCTTAGAGAGGCTAGCAGCTTCAAAAAGTGTCTCTGCTGGGGTAGACAATGTATTAATTTAATAAAACAATGTTCAAACCAATCAGCTTAGAATAAAGTCAGGTAATATACAATACTATACTACAGTATATTCTACATGCTCTATACCATACACATACCATATTCAATACCTATAGTGGAGATGCCAATACAAACCAATTAGCATTTATACAAGGTGGGATCAAAAAGTTTTGAGATTGGCTACAGATCCGGTTGCTTTCACTGTACATCCTCCCTCAGATAGCTTAAAACCTGTAGAATTATTTCAGTAGAATTCGCTATTGATGATCTGGCCCCTGGGGATGAATTCTCGATGCACAATGCCATGAATGTCAGATGTTAGGCTCTTCCATTGTTTTTTTTGTCTCAGGGTCATACCCATACACCCAAGTTTCATCACATGAATGATCCTCGACATGAAGGAGTTCCTGGCAGACTTCGATGCTATGTTCCTTCTGCTCCTGGGTCAGTATCCTGAGGATGAACTTAGCAGCAACACAGTGCATATTCAAATTACACTTGAGGATTGCCTGGACTGTTCTGTGTGACACACCAACAATGAAAACAATGTTGTTTATTCTACTCTGACGATCATCATGCACATGTTGGCGAATGATTTCGACATTTTCGGCGGTTGAGCTTGTTGAAGGTCTTCCTGATCTCTCGTCGCCTTCCAGTGATGGTCGTCCACTCTTGAAGCACACGTGCCACTCAAAACACCTCGACAACTTATTGCTGAATATTTGCAACTGAATCATGTCAAACATCTCTGTGGCGGATGTGGCCAGTTTCACACAGAATTTTCCGTTCACTGTTTGCTCTTACTTGCTGTTCATGATGAAATAGCAGACGTGGTAAAGCACGTGGTCATAATAGCACCAGTTGCACAGTTTGCGATGTACACAGGATGATGTCTTTTGGCACACTGACTTATGAAGGTTTGTGCTCCCTGTAACTGTGTGTGCATCCTTGTGTTGCGATCTGTTACAAAACTAGTCTCAAACTTTTTGCTAACAACTCATATTTGCTTAATATAAGTGGTGTTTAAGTCAAACCAAGACTTTTGGTAGTGCCGAAAAAGAACAGTTCTGAGAGTAAAAACTACATTTATTTCTCATAATCCCCTGCTACACTAATTCATTTATCCCAGGTATCACTAGTGCTTGGAGAAAGTTTTCTTGAGAAATCCTGATGTCTCAACAAATTTAACACCTGAATTTTAAATAGTGGAATTTATAACTAATTTGCAAAATTGTCAAAAACATCACATTACACATGTTTGCCTCGCAAGTATAACCAATGTCAGCTTGAAGTTCTGCTGAGGTGGATTTCCCACACACAATTAGTCAGGCACTTTATCTTCCAAACAGTATATGCAGAAAATAAATAAAGCATTCAATTAAAATGGAATGCACAGTGTTTTGACTTTAATGCAAATTCATTCCCCTTAATTGAGCTTCCATTTGCTATGAAATATTCAGGGCTGTTAATAAATAAAGCATGTGTAGAAGCCATCAAGGATTTACAGTATACACACACACACACACACACACACACACGCACACGCACACGCACTTGTATTCCATTTTGTTGCCAAATTTGTGAAATAAGGGAGATGTGTTTAGACTAAAGATAATGCTGCTTGTAGCATTGTTCAATGTTGGTAAAAAAAAAAAAGAAGAAGATAAAACTCAAAGTAAAGCTGTTAGCGAATAACAGATTTTTTTCCAGATTTTTACAAATAATTATGTAATACAAGAATATGTTTCATTCAGCAAGCGAAGATACTGTAACAGGATTACTAAAACTTACATTGCCTTGGATTGTCCGATTGAACAAGAACCAGAATTCACAGCAGACCATACCCAATTCAACTTTCTAAAACAAAGGTATGGAATACCACAACTTGGTGGACTCATGGTGAGATGACCAGTGAAGTTTTTTCTCGTCCATGCCCATGTTATCATCTCATTTTGCACAATGCAGCCCCAGCTCATCTCTCACTGCCCCTTCACACTGCAACAAAACAACAGGGACTGCCTCCCTCATTCCTTTAGAAGGTTAAAGTGGTATATCTGCCAGCATTTACCCTTTTCCCACTCGCAGTATCCTTACCACTTGGCGGGTAATTTCATGCTGGAGGTGGGATGTACTGTAAAATGAGGACTTCATCTTCTGTTGCAAATTGTCTCAGTTGGGTGCATCTATTATAGAGCCATACTTGCTTCTTCTAGGCCAAAGGGAGAATTTCCCATGATAAGTGACCTAATGTGTATGTGTTGAACCCAGTTTTGCATGTTCTTAGTTTTCTTTAATAACAAACTTTCTTTAATGAAAAACCCTGTGGAGGCCTGAGGAAAGTGCAAATAAAATGGCTTCCAATCATTTGTTCCAGTTTTGGCTATATTTTGTACATGAGCTATTATATAATATTATTAAAAGAGATCTTAATAAGAAGAAAAGGGTTTAGTGGTACTTTTGAGGCAGTAAGTAGATTCAGCAGCTGACAATTGAGCTGCACACATCTGCATACACCCTTGCAGCATACACCTTAAAAGCAAGCCAATAACTAGACTTGTGCTTTATTTACCCCAAAGAGACCCGTCAGGGAGAGTCATGTGGAAAAGCATTTCCCTGAGGCCCATTCCCTGTCAATCACTGCCACATGCTTAAACACATACTTCAATTGTGTCATCATGTTCCAGTGTAACACCACTAGAGGTGTTAGAAAGGATAGAGGTCTATCATTTGTGAAAGGTAAGTTTATCCAGAATGCAGGCATGACAAACCCCAGGGAGGGACAGGCAGCAGCAGTGTCTTCTTCTGTGGTTCTAGGGTTGGAGGAGCTGTTGCTCCAACGTTTTGGCCAGTAACATAAACGGTGTTTGCAGGAATCCAGGAGTTGCTGGGAATATGTTAACGGCTGACCTAAATTGCTGCCAGCTCATGAAAGTGCAGTTTCCATTTTTCTCTCATCGGTCCACATGTCAGGGCAATACCTTCAAAAATGTCAAGGTATGCTTTGGCATTATCCTGGGATATCATAATGCCCAGAGAAAGGATCATGGAAGAGGAAGAAGAGGAGGTGAGCAGACTCTGGATGGCAGCTTGGTCTTGCATCCTGAGGATCACTTGTTATTGCTGAAAACTCATGAGAACCTGATGTTGTTCGACATGCATGAGTTAAGACCTCCTCCTCCTTTATTAGTTAAAATAATTACTGAACCTGTATGAGAGGACTGAAATTTATGTCTGCATAGTACCATTCTTTAAGCTGCAACTGCCAGGATTTATTTGATGTCGTACAGCAGAACTTGGTAGACTGGTGAGCATTTATAAATGGTTATGACCAAGTATAAAAAGCAAAACACAAACTAATGTATGAGCATGAGAGCTTGGTTCGAGTTCAGGACATACACACATGCTTACTGAAAGAGTAAAAAGTGAGCTAAAATAACATTCACAAATAAGAAACATGGTTAGCACTGTGGCCTCACACCTCCAGGGTTCGAGGGTTTGATTCCTACTTTGGGTCTGTGTGTGTAGAGTTTGTATGTTTGCCCCGTGTTTGGTGGGTTGTCTTCCATAGTCCAAAGATGTGCAGACTTAACTATTTGGAGCTCCCAAATTTTCCATAGTATGTGTGTTTGCCCTGTGATAGGTTATCACCCTGTCCAGGTGTAGACCACCTAGTGTCTAAAATCTCCTGGGACAGGCTTCTCACAACTCTGTAACAGGATAAGTGGTATAGAAAAAAAGAAAAAGAAAAAAAATCTTAATTTTGCTAATTTGCACATTTGCTAATTCTCTCACACTGCAATTGCTCCTGCTAAACTTTGTTTTGGTTCATGTTATGTCTTCTACCATATCTTGTCACTGGTTCCCTCACCAAAATGTCATGGTTACTTTCTGTTACGTTTGTCAGTTTTGTTAAATCCTGAATTGCAGGGGGCCTGGAGCCTATCACAGGAGACTTAGGGTACGAGGTGGTGTACACACAACCAATCCATCACAGGACACACACACACTCATTCACACATTACGGGCAATTTGGGAACGCCAATTAGCCTAATCTGCATGTTTTTGGAGTGTGGGAGGAAACGGGTTACCCTGAGGAACCCCACCAAGCACAGGTGAACATACAAACTCCATGCACACAGAGGCAGGAATTGAACCTGGCCAGGAATCGAACCAGGACACTGGAAGTGCAAGGCTAACCACCAAGCCACTGTGCCGTCACAATTATATATTTTGTATTAAAGTAGAAGCATTCTCAAGAGTGCTCTCAAACTCTTAGACATCATATGTACCGCTTTTTCCTGTATACAGGGCCACAGGGGCCTGGAACCTATCACAGGAGACTCTAGGTCATAAGGTGGTGTACCCCCTGGACAGGGTGCCAATCAATCATAGGGCACACTCATATTGTACCCTCACTACAGGCAATTTGGAAATGCAAATTAGCTTAACCTGCATGTCTGGAGGAAACCCAGCAAGCACGGGAACATGCAAACTCCATGCACATAGACCCAAGGCAGGAATCGAACCCGGACCCTGGAGGTGCAAGGCAACAGTGCTAACCACTATGCTACTGAGTTCCTTGCTCTCAAACCTTTACTGATGAATGTATTGAGTCCTGGCCCAATACTTAGATCATTTACCTGTACCATTGTCATCACTGATACTGGCTTTATCCTGTATACAGAGTTGTGGGGGCCTTGGACTTATCCCAGGAGGCTTAGGGCATGAGGCGGGCTACACCCTGGATGGGGTGTCTATCCATTGCATTACCTGAACATGTAATCACTAAAGATGACTCAATACCAACATTCCCTCCCCTGTGATATTGTTTGACGTAAGGCTAGTGCAAATGAAACACTGTGTAAATGAACAAATGACGTGAAATGACAATCATCTGGAAGTATTTCAGGTTTAATGATCAAAGCGAAGCAGACTGCAAACTGTGCTCTGTGAACACACTGTATCAAGAAAAGGAATTACAGCATCTTCCTATAATACCTGATAAAACATAAAACTCAGCATGAGGAGCTCATTACTAGCAGCAAATAACAGCATGCTAGGTGAGAAAAAAATGTCTACAGACAACTCTGGGTGAGTGAAAATAACATCAGTACCGGGTATGTTGTTCTTAAAGATCAGCTGCTGTCACTCATTAAAACCGAGACGTTCAGACACAAAACAAAAACATGCTTTACAGATGTGCCTGTACAGATGTGAAACACGACCTGCAAATCCTTTTGCAGTTCTCAATCCATCCACGATAGTAAATGCATTTATCTAACGCACTGCATGCATAACCAGCTGTCTAACAATATGAAGAATGAATCTAGTAGCCCACGTGCATGAACACACATGTGCACTTTTAATGGCCACGGTTTACACCCAGACAAATAAACAACACTGAATAAAATGTTGACTTGTAATAGTGAATGCCAAATTACTGAACCACAGTTTCTATATACAGTACTGTGCACTTAATCTACAAAGGTGTAATGGTTGTGCAACCTGTAGTTTCTTAGCAAAATGTGTATATTAAGGGATACTAGGATTTTAAACCAACTTGAAAAAACTTAAATATGCACAAATATACAGTATATGCAATTGTAATTACAGCTGAACCCATAGCAAAGAAACTCCAAGATGAGATCTCATGTTATTCTCTTAGACAGAAATGAGCCATCTTAGAGACTTGAATGAGATTTAGGCGTTTTCTGTTTCTTCTCAAAGGTGTCTCAAATATGGCTCATTACCTTTAAACCTCAGAGATAGTTTACATTGGTCTTGTGTGCGACTCACATATGCAGAAATGAGCAGTCTTTGAGACTTGAATGAGATTTTAGCTGTTTTTCTCAATCTTCTCAAATGTGTCTCGAATATGGCTCATTACCTCTACATATCAGAGATAGTTCATATTTGTCTTGTGTGCAACTCACATATTTTTTGTTTCCCCAAAGCAATGTTTCCCACACATAAAGTATACAGTACTTGTACTGTAAACTGTGCATTTGGGTTTTCTGATATGTTCTGATATGATCCTTTTTAACATTTTTGCTTAGTCATGTGTGTATAGTTAGTTAAAATGAAATAAAATTTAGTTCTTTATATTGAAGAATATATTGTGCTGAAAAAAAATTCAACTATATTGCACAATCCTGACTCATATACAGTATATTTATTAAATCATAATGCAAAGAATGGCTAAAAATGCTTTGGAGTTTAAGGGCTAGGGTTCTCTGACAAACAGTGCCATCTACACTAAAGAGTGTTTAGTACTTTTTTATATACTTCATC
>JAOVVB010000011.1:9567628-9578203 GCA_028570985.1 Heterobranchus longifilis | reverse complement strand
GTGGGGGTGGGGGGGGGGGGGGAGGATTCAAAAACAGAGTAAAAATTTGTATGCAGCATATGTATTATATCATATTATTTTGAATGTTACATTATTTGAAATTATATTTTTTCCTAAACATCCTTCGCGAGTATTTTGTCAAAACTGTGAAAAGTTTATGACTTAATAAAGTTTTCATTAATATACTGACACTAATTAAGGATTCCAAAAAGTCCATTCTTAAATGTGTGCTGATAATTGTTCTTTTCTGATTTATATTTCCTTAGCTTAGCCATCAGACATGCATTGGTTAGCTATTAATATTTTTATTTCTCTGCACTCTCAAGTTTCACTGCAGATTTTTACTGACTTGCTTCATTTCCCTATTCTCTGCCTCTTTAATTGCATCTTTCCCAATTTAATAGATGCAGAACATTGTTGTTCTCTAATGGATGATAAGAGTAATCTTTCTCTGTCTCATCCTGCACGATCCATCTCTTGCCTGTCTGTCAATATATCTCGAGCAACTGTGCCATGCATCGGTCTTGTAATGTATTCAATAATTAAATTTCCATCAGTTTCTTTGTACCACTTCATAATATGCACTCATCTGTGGAGAAAAGTGTCTGAGACAGTTCGTGTATCAGTTTGTCCTTCTTCTTTTTGTTTCTTACTTTCATCTGAAGGACTAAGAGAGTAAATAATATAAATTAAATATAAAATTGGCATGAATTAATCTATTACATAAATCACTCTTCAACATCGTTTGCTATATTTTAGGAAATATTGATTGTACCTAAATCTGTTTATTAAGAACGACTTTGTGCCATCTCTGGTTCATGGTTGTCATGAATAAATATACACAAGCAGCAAGATTAATGTCAGTCTCTGACCAGAGGAATAAACCCCATTCTTTAAAAAACCACACAAAGCAAACAAACAAACATCCCTCAGTTGGTGTCTTGTTGATAGTGATGGAACATACGCTTTAACACTTTAGTTCAAAATGTCCTATAAGAGAGTTCAAATGGGTAACCATGAAGGTCATACTCATCATTCAGTGAGCCTTTGTGTGCTGATGATGAGCACTTTACAGTTTTGGGAGAGGCCTTTTCCGTTATAATAGCAAATTTCCATCACAGAATAAAGGTGATCAATCAGAATAACTTTGCAAAAAAGTGGCATTGACCTCTCCCTTATGGAGGACATGTTGGGCCCAACCATGCCATAAAATCGCCCCTTACAGCATAACTACCACAATTTATTCTTGATTTGTCACCCTGTGGAAGCATGGGTATGGTCAAACAGTTCAGGTTGAACCAGCAGGTAATGCATGCTGGTTTTATCTCATGTGCCACACATACCCATTCTCATGCCAAGCAGCATGAATATGGATCGAAATCCTTGAGTCCATAGAAGACCTCTTTTCTGATGAGTTGTCCTTTTTTTCTTAGAAAAAACCTTTGAAAATTTGATGAAAAATCAAGATCACATGCTGCCGGCCTCCACCAAACCCAACAACAGGCTGTCCACCACTTTGAGCCATGAAGTTTGTTCAGGTGTGGGCACTCCACGAGTCAACCTTTTAAAGCTATGAACCCCATCTCTAGCTGTGTCCCTTGCCACTGTGCTAACCAAGGTGGCTTCCACAGACCATCTGGATGCCTTCTTGGAGATATTTGGGCATGTTGGAGCTGCCTGGGAATAACTAGAAGAGGAATGGTCTCTGCATTCTTCCCTTACCCACCATGCCACTTTTTCCCCTCTTATCCTTCAGTTCCTTCAAGGTACAACAAACAAGCCGACACCATGGACTTCTTTTCCACCATGCTTTTTCTCACCCTGCTTCTCCACTGTTTCCCATTCTCTTTCTGCACAGGGTGAACATCAGTCCCCAGCTGAAATGAGGCAGTCAGTGTTCCTGTATGAAATTTGTAATGAGCTGATGTGTGGGGTCAGAGACAGGATGAACAGCTTCTTGCCCTGAGTTGTGTGGTTGCGGTATGTGAACCTAGTTGTGCTGCGAACTTTATTTTTGCTGGTTTGTCCATTTTTGGTTCATCTGTTTTTTGAGTTCTGCCCAACTTCCGCCGGCCTCTCCTGCGGACTATCACACACAGAGTTCTGAGTACACTTTTCAATAATAAAAATATGTGTTTTTTCAAAATATCTTGTGCATAAATGTAAAAACATTTACACATGAACAGGACGTTAGTAACTGCAGTCATCTTGTGTACGACGTTACAAGTTTCTCACACCAGATTTGGTCTGGTTCCTGCAAACCCTCGCACTCTGTCAACACTGTTTTAGAGCGACATACATTCAGGTCTCTCTCTTCAATCATGATCAGGTCGAATCATGCTGATCCCCTAGGCATTCTTAGCTTTATCCTGAAGTAATCATGGCTGTGTGTTTTGGGACATCTTCTTGTTGGAATCAGTCTGTGGTCGTGATGAGCAGGTTTTTCATCCAGTTTATTTTTCGTTCATTCTCACAGTCAGTTCCTATTGCAGAAAAACAGTCCTTAGTTTAGAGCTCAAACCAAGGTGAGAAGTGGTGCATGAAGTGCATGGTGTGAGTTTTAAAATTGATGAATAAAAAAATTACTTTTTTTTTAGCAGCCTTGTTTTTTTTTGTTTTTTTTTAGCGTTTTAAAGCCTTCTTGCTATAGTAGTGGGGTTACCATTAATATTTTGTTTCATCCCAAAGACAGCTCTGTCAGCATGGTATGTGGATTCTAGCTCAGATATTTCTACATTGCTCCAGTTCAAAATTAATCTATTATATTTGAGATATTTGTATGTGTGTGTATTTTTTTTAAACCAGCTCATGTAGTTAGTATTTTTTGCACACGGCTACAATATTTCTTGCCAGAACAGTTGATTCTATTTTCCAACATATAAACTAGGACTATTCATGCAGCAATATATATCATATGCACATAATATTTATCCTGAATAATTATTTGATCCCCTGTAGATTTTGTAAGTTTGCCCACTCACAAAGAAATGAAGGGTCTATAAATTTTATCATCCCTTTACTGTAAAGGATAGAGACAGAATATCAATCAGACATCCAGAACAAAAACATCCAGAATGATATACAGTAAATGTTATAAATTGAGTTGCATTTCAGTGAGTAAAATGAGTATTTGATCCCCTACCGACCCACAACAATTCTGGCTCCAACAGACGGGTTATGTGCTCATGTGGTACACAGATTAATTTAAGAATGTGCTCCTAACAACAATTTGTTATGCGTATAAAAGACCACCGAATCGCTATCTACCATTCAAACCTCTCTACCATGGGCAAGACCAAATAGCTGTCAAAGGACATCAGGAACAAGATTGTAGATCTGCACAATGCTGGAATGGGCTACAAGACCATCAGCATGAAGCTTGGTGAGAAGGAGACAACTGTTGGAGCGATTATTTGCTAATGAAAGAAATACAAAATAACCATCAATCGCGCTCGGTCTAGAGCTCCATGCAGGAGCCTCCATGCACAAAATAATGAGAAAAGTAAGGGATCAGTCAAGCACTAAACAGGAGAGGCTTGTGCATGATCCCAAGGCAGTTGGGACCACAGTGACCAAACAAACCATTGGTTACACAATAAGCCGCATTCAGTTCGAGAGAAAGTGCTGTGGTCAGATGAGAAAATTGAACTCTATGGCATCAACTTGACTTGCCATGTTTGGAGAAAGAAAAATGCTGACTATGACCCTAAGAACACCATCCTTTCAGTCAAGCATGGAGGTGGAAACATTATGATTTTGGGCTGTTTCTCTACTAAAGGTACAGGCCAACTTTGCCGCATCGAGGGGCCAATGTACGGGGCCATGTATTGTAAAATTTTTGAAGAGAAGCTCCTGAAAATGGGTCATGGCTCAAAATAAAGCACATTAAGGTCATGGAGTGGCCTACCCAGTCTCCAGACCTTAATCCTATAGAAAATTTATAGATGGAGATAAAACTTTGAGTTGCTAAGCGACAGGCAAGGAAACTTAAGGATGTTGAGAAGATCTGTAAAGATAGTAGACCAAAATCTCTCCTAAGATGTGTACAAACCTGGTAACCAACTGCATGAAACGTTTTGCTTGCCAACAAGAGATTCTCCACCAAGTACTAAGTCATGTTTTGCTTGGGGATCAAATACTTATTTTCATTTTCATTGAAATTTTTTCATTGATATTTTTCATTGATATTCTGTTTCTATCCTTTACAAGCCTACAATAAAATTATAGACACTTCATTTCTTTTCTCACTTCATTTCTTCAATTTAAACTTAAAAAACATGCGGGGGATCAAATAATCATTTCCTCACTGTATATAATTTAATTTCAAAATATGGCCACATTATTTTAAAGCTAATTAAATAGCACTTGACCTATGTTACAAGGTAACTTACCTACGACCACTAGAAAAGTTGTTCAGAGATGATTGCTGCGTTCACACCACCAGGTGGGGGCAATAGTGACCTTAGAGCGCTTGGGTAAGGTACAGGTTGGTTGACAGATTGCATGTAACAGAACACCTCACAGTAATGCCCATGAGGAACAGGGTTTGAGCATAACTTCAGCATAAACAGGTCTTTGACATAACAGTCAGTGGAATGGCATTAGCAAAGATCTCTACCTGTGCTTCGCCAAATGCTTTCCACATGTTGCATGCCCTCTGAGTGTCTGAGCTGGTATCAAAAAGTTATGAGACTAGTTTTGTAACAGGCAAACAGATGGCAGCACAAGGCTGCATGCACAGTCACAGGGAGCCTTGACCTTTATAAGTCAGTGTGCCAAAAGACATGACTGCGCAACTGGTGACCACCTGTGTGTTACTGTGTCTGCAATTTCATCATGGACAGCAAGTTGCAACAACGCAAATGTGAAATTCTCCATGAAACTGGGCAAATCTGCCACAGAGATGTTTGACATGATTTGGCAAGTTTCCAGCGAAGCTGCAACGAGTCGTTCAAGGGGTTTTGAGTGGCATGCGTATTTCAAGAGTGAAACATCACTGGAAGGTGACGAGAAATCAGAAAGACCTTCAACAAGCTCAGCCCCTGAAAATGTTGAAACCATTTGGCAACTTGTGCATGATGATCGTCGGAGAACAATCCACAACATTGTTGCCATTGTCTGTGTGTCAAATGGAACAGTCCAGGCAATCCTCATGTGTGATTTGAACATGCACTGTGTTGCTGCCAAGTTCGTCCCCAGGCTGCTGATCCAGAAGCAGAAGAAACATCTCATCGAAGTCTGCCAAGAACTTCGTCAGTGTGACATGGATGACCCGTTCTTCATGTCAAGGATCATTACTGGTGACAAAACTTGGGTGTATGACAAAGCAACAGTCTTCACAGTGAAAGAGCCCATCATCTGCACAACTGACAAAAGTGAGGCAGGTCTGCAGCTCGACCGATTGCATGCTCGCCATCTTTTTCGAAATTCACCGCACTGTGCACTAAGAATTTGTCCCCAGGGGCCAGACTGTGAATAGCGAATTCTACTGCCACGTGTTAAGGCATCTGAGGGAGGACATAACGTGAAAAAATATGGCCAAAACACAGCATTGGTGCTGATTTTATTGTTTTAATGTTATAAATACAGTATAGTACAGAAAATGTGTGCCAAAAAAGCTACTTGTGAAGTTTATGCAACATGGAAGTGATCTTGCTTCCCTAAAAATTTCAGCTGTTTTGGAGAGATGATGTGCCCCAAAAATGGGGACAGTATAAAAAATGGGGACAGTATAAATCAGCATTATACTGTCTCATTTCAAACAATAGTAATTAAAAATGCAAATTATTCATATTTGTTTACGAGTATTGATACTTAAATTGGGGAAAGCTTTTAGAAGCATATGACCTGTAAAAATTGTTGAATTCAATGCAAAATTAAGGATTTTTTCCAACAAAAAAAAATCCCCTCCAAACAACAGTGATTTTGTTTAAATGCTCCAAATTAGACACACACCTTATGTCATGTGGCCACAAAACATAGAACACTATAGTTTATTCAGTTAAAATTGCTTTTTGTAATCTGCCCAATAATTATTGTTAACACAACAACCATTAAAATTTCAGGGCTACCTCAGTGCTTTTCATGAGAGATGGTTTTTGTTACAAGCTTAAAAAGCAAATCTGTAGTGTCTGTAACCATGAAAAATATATGTCGCAATATCATAACAATTTTGCATTTCAGGATAATATACTTTTCAGGATTATGTCTTTTTATGTAAAATCTAAATTGGCCAAGTTTCATCTGAATGACAATTAAGATCATTGAAAGATTTGAATTAAAAAAAGTTTTGGACACTTCATTAAAGGGCATGAAATTGTATTTAGCAAATGTGTTAATTTGATCAGAAAGCTTATGTTATGCAATGTTGCATCATATAATAAGTTTCATTAAAAAAAAGTCTCAAGCATGATGCAATACCTCCTCTGATGACATATTGCATCGTGCAACTTGGACAGGAGTTTCAATTAAATAATTACACTGTGATACTGGCACTAGAAGAATTCATCCATTGTCATAACTTGCTTTGCACCAAAATGCAACCCTAAGATATGAAAAAAAGAAAAGAAGAAAAACAGTTATCAAGACAGAAGTGTAGAAAACAGGAAACTATCAGGGGATGATAACATGAAACATAATGAATGCAAGACCATGAACCCATGAGCTTAAATAATACAACTAATCAAGAGACTAAATATGAACACCTGTGAAACAAAAGACTGTACCAACAAAACCAACAAACACCCATGTTAACTCAAAAGTCTCCAGTCGAATGTTCTAGTTTATCCCTGAAATCAAGACACTGTTTGATTAAAGAGAAATTAATAATTGTCTGTATCCTTCTCAAAGCTTCTTCCTCAAGGAGCTTTTTCTTGCCACTGTTGCCTATGGCTTGCTCATAACATGGCACTAGATAAATAAAACTGAATTGAATTGAGTTGCAATACATATAAATTGAAGTGCTTCTAAGTGAAGTGGAGAGCATTCCATGACCTTTTGCTGTCCTGGTAATTGATATTCATGACTGTTGCTATGTTGTTCGTGCATTCTCAGATACCAGCATGCTCACATTTTGTTACTGAGCATTGTGATATCTGTCACATGAAAGGCACTAATGAAGCTACCTCTAGAGAATCCTCAATAAATTGAGTGGCTTGCCTCACTGTTGGGGGCTCTTCTGTGAAATCAGTCTGTGACTGAGATTTGCGATGCTCGAGAGGCATGGCCTGCCTGGCCTGCTTTGTGGTGGAGATACAAAAGAGCAAATGGTCCAAGTATGAGGAAACTCTGATACCTCTGGCTATCCCGGGTGACAAGACAGCCTGCATGCACCTGAAGAACATTGGTAAAGTTTGGGACACCCCTACAGGTAGAAGTCTTAACTGATATGCATGTCCCTATAAAATGAACCTAAAGAAGCATTTGGAGTTATGGGAACATGGAAGTATGTCATAGAAGCATGGGATAGGGGAGCTTTTTAGGCATGCTTTAGGGCACTTTGAAAGGTACTGTATATAAAGGTTTTAGATTACGTCTATTTCAGGGAAGACCTTGTGTATTTCAGCAGGACAATGCAAAACCACATATAGTACAGTACTGCAGCTCCTACACCAGCATGACTTCATGGTAGAAGAGTCCAGATGCTGAATTGGTCTGCCTGAAGTCCAGATCTTTCACCTATAGAGAACATTTGGCGTATTGTTAAACGAAAAATACGTCAAAGATGACCATGGACTCTTCAGCAGCTGGAAACCTATATCAGGCAAGAATGGGACCAAATGCTAACACCAAAACTCCAGAAACGCATAACCTCATTGTCCAGATTTCTTCAAACAATTTAGAAATTTTGAAGAGTAGATGCTACAGTACATCATGGTGAACATGCTCCCATCCCAACTATTTTGAGACCTGTAGCAGGCATCAAATTTGAAATGCGCTAATTTTATGCATACAGTTTAAACATTTGTCACATTCCCTATGTTCTACTATGAATAAAATATTTGCTCATGTGATTTGAAAGGCTTTTAGTTTTTATTTCATTTAAATAAAAAAAAGGTTTTCCAGAATTCGGGTTGTATCATCTCCAACCCTTCAGCAAACAACATGCATTTTGACTCATCTTTCCAGAGCACCACCATTTTTCTGCACCCCAATTCATGTTTCCATGTATAGTGGAGCTTAGTCTTGTTTCTTCATGGAAGGTATGGCTTTTGGGCAGCAATACTTCCATGAAGACCACTTCTGGACAGACTTCTGTTCAATCTCTGTCCCACTGTTTTACGCCAGTTCGTTGCTGATGGCACTGCTGACATCTGATGTCGAAGGAAAGTAAACATGATGTGACTTTCATTTGCTACATTAAGTTTCCTTGTCTGACTACTGCATCTATGGCACATCTTGAAACCCCAGTCTGCTTTGGCTGGGAGAGACCTGGCTGATGCAGTAAAATTACCATGAATCATGTTGCTCAGTCTTGCCATGGTGACCTCAGGTCTTCCACAACCTCACCTTAGTAGCTGTGTTTGGCTGTTCCTTGCCCACTTTTAAACTGGGCAAGGAACAGCCAAAGATAGACCAAGATTAAAACTAAGACCAAGACTATATCTATTAGGTAATATCCTAAAGCCTAGGAAAACCTGCTCTTAAACTAAAGAGATTAAACAACCACAAAAAGACACATCATGGTTTCTAAGTTTAAATGAAACACACATCACATTGCTATGGGTGGCACGGTGGCTTAGTGGTTAGCATTGTGACCATGCACCTCCAGGATCTGGGTTCGATTATCGCCTCAGTTCTGTGTGCATGTTTGCATGTTCATCTGTGCTTGGTGGGTTTCCTTGAGCAGTCCAAAAACATGGACCTTAGGCTAATTGGTCTTCCCAAATTGCCCGTAGTAAAAATGGGAATAAATACAACGGTAATCACCAATAGCCTCCGCGATCCCTATGTTGATGGATGGATGGATGGATGGATGGATGGATGGACAGATGGATGGATCACATTGCAATAACTGTAGTGTGTACTTCTCATTCTAATCAGCACAGCTCTCAGGTAACAATTTCCTTGACTTATTGTTGAGGGACCTAACACACCCTGGAGCTTTTAAGTGTTTGCTTTCTTTAATAAATTTATTGATTGCCAGTAACTGCTTAAACTTTTGACCTCGTCTTGGAATTGCGTATTAGGATATAAATACATTTCTGCTCCAGATTAATGCAGCATTTGAAATCTCATGAATACTGTGAAATCAGAAATGTCAAAGCATAATACCAGTATATAATATGTTTAGATTAGAGAGACCTCAATAAAGCGTACAGTGTACAGTTTGTAAGTTAGCACATAAGATGCACTCTGTTTGCTCCCATCACAGAACATATCATGGTTCATCCTCCATTTGGCCTTGGGCGATGCATCTGCAGTGCGATGAATCCCCCCATCACTTCATTATCTAGAGCTTAGCATATCCTTGATTTATTCACCAGCTTCAACAGATGCTGCACAGGAGAAAGGACAAATTGAGGCAGAGGAAGGGAGAGGTGTAATGGTGCTGTAAAACATTAAATCCCAACAGCAGTAAACAGTAAGAAAGGAGAGCAGAAGGATGTCCTTTGAGTATATCTCATTTTTTCATGCTGAAAATTTCATAATAAAATTTGACCAGGTTTTTTTTTATTATTGTATTGTATTGTATTGTGTTGCAATAATACATAACCTGTGCTTGTTCTGAGTGCAGAATTAGAGATTATACAGCATACTAGACATTAATCACGACTTTCAAAAAACAAAGTTTTGATATCAAACACTGGTGTTTAATTTCTTGTTGTTTTTATGTGTAGAGTCTTTGAGAATGTATTATAATAATAAAACAATGTACAGTACACCACTAAGAAAGTGAACACTGTAATAATAATGTAATAGTAGGAAGCCAGCATGTAAGAGACATACAGTGTTATTAGCTAACACGCCAAAGAAGATCCATAAAAATCTGTTATTATTGTTTCAGGCTCATTTTTAGACAGCCAATACGTCTACATGCACAGTTAAGTGGACATATGGTTAGAGCTTGACTAGGTCCTTATTAATTGGACTACTCTCCTTGTCGCATTATACAAGCAGGAATGGCGATCAATTTATTGACTGAAGTACAGTATGTCCGAATCCTCCAATGAGATGCATGCTGTCTATCCAGTTTATTGTGTTATCCATATTATTAGTGGCTTCTTCCACTGTTACACATTTGGTCGACTTCTGGGTCAAAGGCAGGGACTGTGGAACATGCACATAGTGACTACTAATTTGTGTTTGAGTGGCTCGACTTCCAAACACATTATCTGGGAGTGCTAGTATGACGTTGATGTTGAGTCAGACTAGCATATTTAGATGTATTTTAAACATCTAACAGAAAGTTTCTCGGCTGCCAAGCGGAAGGCCCAGGTTCAATTCCCACCAAATGCCCAAACCCCAGCCACTGGATGCAGTGCTGGACCCAACCCCAGATAAAATAGGAGGGTTGCATCAGGAAGGGCATCCGGCGTAAAACTTGTGCCAAGTGGTTGTGCGCATCGGAGGGTA
>JAOVVB010000011.1:9495187-9510499 GCA_028570985.1 Heterobranchus longifilis | reverse complement strand
ATAACAATTTATCGAAAAACACACACCTTGCCTTAATCCTCCCTCTGTGATGGCGAATTGAAGACCGCGCTGAAAGAGGGGGAGGAGCCGAAGGAGCCGAAGTCTGTCACCGCTTTCATATCAAATTTAAAGGGGACGATGGGCGACCAGCAATGTGTGCGAAGTTTATGGAGAATTTTTAGGGGGGCTGAGTACAAATGTTAGGGGGGCTAAAGCACGATAAGCGGTATAGAGAATGGGTCATTTAAGTTTCTGAATTCTGAAAAGCGATTTTACACATACATTTTTTAATTTTGTTATACCATTTCATATTACTCAAATATGGTGTCTGTGTTAACTTGTTAATGTACTTCCAGCCTACTGTATGTTACCAAATAAGCTTTGTAGCAGAGAGAAGACATTCTCACTGACCCTGGAGGGGGAAGGCCACAAAGCTAAACCTCAAACTGGAATAAATGTTTAACTAAATCTGGCTGTCAAAAAACACAATTTAGTCCGAATTGCTGGTATGACATGCACATGGACTAGCAGTTGGGCTCCTTTGGGTACAATCATTAGGTATGATCAGATCCATTACCATGAAAATTAATCTGAACACAGAATAATACATTAACATAGTAGAATATTAATTTATCAATATCTGTTAGAAAGAACTGCCAACTGAATATTTAAAGAATAAATGTGAGCCTTGTGAATGACTTACCTTAGAAGTCTTTGCCTCTTTCAGCATGCCAGACCAACAATAAAGATGCAAACTGCAATGCAAAAGCTGACAAAGCTCCAAACAAAAGCACCACCACCCACAATTATAGTGTTCGGGGTTGTAGAGGTGGCAGCCAGAATGAAATCAGTGGATGGAACTGGAAAAATATAAATATAGGCATTTCAAACCTGGCCAGTGGGAGCATAGCCAGACCTTTTGCACTGGGGAGGCCATGTTAAACCCAATGACTCTACTGGTCCTTAGAAAGTGACAAAATGTGATTGATTAATTAATTAATTATGTAAGTGATTATGTGCTTAATTATTACAACATATTAGCTATACACTGTCCCACTCATCTTTTGAATGACAGTGTCAAAATGAAATGTAAAATCAGATTTGAGTAAAATACTGCATATGGCATGGAGACTGCAGTTCTTCATTATGATACAAATATTATATTTTATTGTCAAGAACAATCCTAAATATTTTGAATGCACCGCCAGTCAAGTCAGGCTCTGAATTCTATTTACTGTCGTTAATATACAGTACATCTGAGCTGCACAGGGGTGCGCAAATGAGGATGATCAGTAATCAGTCACTTACACAATCATTTAACCATAAACCTAGGTGACTCATTTGCACTCGCAATTAATGTTGTCATATGATCATGTGAATATAATCAATATTCAAAGTTGTGTTTATTTATATTAAATAAATAAAAATTATTAATAGGGATAGACATTTTTACACTGACTTTCCCACTGCCAAAAAACCTGTAATACAGCGATACTCACCTTCAGTTATGGTACAGTTATCTGTAAAGCATGATAAAAAAAACTCCTTACTTGTGTAGCTTTTATCTTTTTGATACATTTTTTTATCTCAGCACCTAACTCTGTGATTTAGAGTTTCTTTATCTTAAAGATCTAGAACCTGAATGATTTTAACCTTGTACTCATATGGACAGTTCTGTGGAAATAAAAATAAAAGACACAAACACCGTCAATCATTAAATTGCACCAGTTAAGATAGAAAACATCTTGTTAACCTTTCATTCTTGTTGTCGGTCATGCCTGGATGTTATTACAAATTATTTCCTCTAAAAGGCCTTAGTTCTACTTGTACTTAATGCCTCATACGTAAAAGAATATAGCACCAAGTTGTACTCTTATTGGAAAATAATTGATGGTGTTATGTGTCTAAACCTCAGTACTGAATGATGATAAAACTAATACTCACCCCTGTAAGTTTACTCCAGTATAGGCATTTTTATAGCAGCTTTTAAAGGTAACATAACGAGGACCTTGGCTCTGAGTGGTGGTGTTATGTTTCTCTTCATTAGCTTGAACAAAACCCTAAAACATATAATGCAATTTAGATAGACATATAATGCAATTTAGTTTCAAAATGTGTGTATGGATTTAATTTTATGGATTAGTTGTGTATGGAAATGATTGTTTAAGTAATTTCTTAAATGTTAGTATGTGATAAATGCTAGTTATTCTAATCTTAATTGATTTTTTCCCTGATAAACAAAACTTTAAAAAACTTTTTTATTTATTTAATTTTATTTTTACACCTTGACACTGACATGTGCAGGACAGTGGATACTCCAGGACCAGGGCTCAGAACTGCAGGCCTAATCTAAAATATGTGCCCTAAAGACCTGGGGCACAGTCAGCATTCATTCCACAGGAGTTCAGCGGGGTTGAGGTCAGAGCTCAGTCTGTCCAACACTGACCCATTAATATAATATTTTGATTTTGCTAAATTAACAATATATTTAAAAAATCTATAATGGGACAAAGTAACAAACATACATTAATCAGCCAGTTGTAGGGCTGAGATTTAGTTTTATTGATGTAAAATGTGATGGTGCCATTATGGTGTTGCTTCGCATAGCAGTCACTGCCTCCTCCACCAGGAATAAACAGCACTAATATGCAGATCATTGTGTATGAAAAATAAACAGTGCAACATTTGAATATAACTGGAGCGCAAACTCAGCTTCTACCCAACTTACTGAAAAACTTGAATCAAACTAAGGAAAAAAAAAAATCAAGTTTCCCTTACTGAAAGTAATTCTGTTTATTATTTTATGCTTTAAAAAGAAGTTAGGCCATAATAAAAAAAATAGATAAGCAAGTAGATGTAGATTTTTTAAAAAGTTAAATTTTTACGTGCAACTGTGCATTTGTGTAAAGACCAGGCCTGCAAGATGCGCCTCAACTAGTATTTTGGTCAAAATGTGTTGTGCCCCTGGAAAAGGGTTCTAACAATGCCTATGTGGTGGTTACAACATTGTGACAAAGTCATAATGGAATTCCTGCTTGGTGTACACTGGAGTAAGGCCATGATTATAATATAATTATAAAACATGGGGGAGGGGTTCAATTAAATAATAACTTTGCATAAAGTTAGATTCCTATCAGTGGTTGACACCTTACAGTACCTATAACAACGCTTCACTTCAGTCAGCACATGCATGGAAAAACAACAGTAATGCGGTGGCAGGGGGCTGGTGTTAGCGGCTGATTTGATCTCCCAGTGCAGACTCTGGAGCTAGTTGGAGAGATTTGTTGGGAGTGCTTTTTATTTCACCACTTATAAATAATACACTGCCCTGCCAAGTAAAGTCACCACTGCATTACTGGCCTGCATCAAGTACAACTGTAAAGGAGATTTAAAATTACTGTCCGACACATTATTAAAACCTGTAAGGACTGTGCTGAATCAGAAAAAAAGTATATATTGTAAAAAAACAACAACAACAGCTAATTGTAATAATAAAAGTAAGAGCATTTACACACACACACACACACACACACACACACACAATGTGACAAGAATTCACAGGATTTGGACTAAATAGTTGAGTGGACATAATAAAACCACTTGTTAATGAGACCAAGAGGGGGAAAAAAAGCCTCTGGAGGCAGTGTTATGATCTGGGTTGCTTCAGTTGGTCAGGTCTAGGCTCAGCAACGTTATGTGGCAATAAAATGAAGTCAGCTGATGACCTGAATGTACTGAATGACCAGGTTATCACATCTATCTGCTTTTCTTCATTGAAAGCACAGCCGTATTTCAGGACTTAAATTGTGAAACAGTGGTTCTAGGAGCTGGTTCTGAGGAATCATTAGTGTGCTGTAATCAAAGGCAATCAAGTGAAATATTAGACTTTTTTTTTTTTCGCCAGGCAGTGTATAATTTAAATTACTCAGCCTCAGTGTGGTGACTCACCACTACTATTTTTTTTTTTTTATATCTTTCCATCCAGTTATTTATATTCCTATAATGTGTCTACAACTTCTGTGCATACAGAAAATGTGCTTCCAGTACTTCAGACATACCTGGCACCAGTTTGCATGTACATTTTTACAATTTGTGACTTTTTTGACTATTTTTGACTAATTTAATTGACTATTTGGTTGTATTACTTGCCGACTTTTATAAGTAATATATATATATTTTTTTTTTGCTTGCATTAAAGGTTCCATGTCTGGCTATTTCTTTATCATAACTCACTAAGGCTCCATCTGAAATACACCTAAGATTCAATGCCTCAAATACCCTCTGTTTCACTCCTCCTCCGAGCTCACTGTTTCTGTGTCTGTGTTAATGAGCTATTGCTGAGCCACACCCCTTGAGAGAACAGGAGAGCTGATCAACAAGCTGGGGGAGGGTATGTTCTTGTATGAGATCACACTCACTCACCCACTCACTCATCATCTATACCGCTTAATACTGTATTCAGGGTCATGGGGGGCCTGGAGCCTATACCAGGAGACTTAGGGCACAAGGCGGAGTACACCCTGGACAGGGTGCCAATCCATCGCAGGGCACACACACATACACACACTCACACGCTCATTCACACACTACGGCCAATTTGGGAATGCCAATTAACCTAACCTACATGTCTTAGGACTGTGGGAAGAAAACGGTTACCCACCGGGGAGAACTCCATGCACACATGGACGGGAATCGAACCCGGACCCTGTAGGTGCAAGGCGACAGTGCTAACCACTACATATGAGATCAGAATGGGAAAAAAATATAATTGACTTTTTTTAAAAACTAAAATGAAAAAGGCTTTAAAAAATGCACAATGGAGACACATCTGAAAGTCTAAACATGTTTCATAAGTACATTTTCCGTAATAGGTGCCCTTTAATGTGCACAACGTGCTTACTTTTGAGGCATGGCTGCATCTAGAGGAAAGACCTTGACAGCGTGTTATAAGTGCCAGGTGTTAAAGAAACAATGAAAGAAAGGAGCTGGGGGAACAGAGGGAAACATTCCTTTATTTATTCTAAGCAGGAGAGCCGAAGGAGAATGAGAGACAGGAGAGACTCGGCGAGCAAGTGTTCCATCTCACCTGTGAGCAGCAATAGCCGTGTGCGGGTCAGTGGAGCACAGGGCACTGATTGAGTCTGAACTAGGGTGGATTCAGTAATAACATAGGCGAATAGAGGGGAGAAGAAAAATGAGAACAGAAATGTGGGCAGAGGAGTAGATGAGCGAGGGCAAGAGGGGGCCAAGCACAGTCGAAGTAAACACACCAAGAATGGATTCTTTGCTCTTAAATTCCTGTTCAAATTCAGCAGGTACTTTAAAGTTCTGTCCTGTCCTAGAAATAATTACTTGCAAAGTCAGCCTCTCGTCTGCTTTATCTGTCTGCACAACGCACAAGGGTTAAACCACCCATCTTTAAATCTGGTCTGTCTGTTCTTTAGCTCGGGAACATTTCTGATTTATTCTACAGAGAATGCATGGATCTATAGAAAAGCTGTTTGAACTGAAGTATGTGGCCTATAAAGGAGGATGACACGTGGTTTAGAAAAGTAAGAAAAAGACTTTTACAAGAAGACTGAGAACAGAATATGACAATACTTTTGGTATAAGTGAGAACTCTGAGCAAGGACAAGCAAGAAGAACTAAAAAAAAAAATATTCCAGCACGAGAGAAGAAAAAAAAATATGTTAAAAGAATTTTAAAAAATACTGAGTAGGGGAAGTTATGGACAAAGCAAAGAGGGAAGGATTGCATAAGGGATGAAGCGTGGAGGAAGGAGGAGAGAAGGGAACGGAGAGAGGACGAGGTTGTCATCAGGTGAAAGACATAATGAGTAATGGATGAAAAGAAATAAAAGTCTGATATGTTAAAAACTGTGTTTCCTCGATTAAAGCCTCCTCTATTAGCTGAGCTCACTGGGGAATTTACTCAACGCTAAGCGTGCTAAGTTAGCTTCAGGTCCATTAACACAAGGCGCTGGGGCTGGAGTCTGGTTTCTCTCCATTGACTGATAATTTGTCCACTTTTCAAGCTCTGTAATCTGTGGGCCTGTGATTAATAGACCTGTCACTCATAGGCGGAATGTCGAATTCAATTTGATTCAGTGTTTGTTCATTAAGATTTTTTTTATTTGATTTGATGCAATAGCACATGTTAGCTGTCAAGTGTGTCTTAAGCAGCTGTATTTCCTACAGATTTTAAAGTATTAAATCTACTAAAAGTATCTAATAAGCACTAAAATACTGTGTAATTTAACTGTTATTTATTGTTTAAATTGATTGTACAAAGCTATAATCTTGTATCCTGCCAATCTTCTGTGTCACACTCCAATCCTGTAGGTGGCAGTATTGCATCAACCACACGTTGAGCAACCAACATAAAAAAGAAGAAGAAGTAATCTTGCAAAACAATGTAAAGCTTGTTTACAATGTTTTTAACTAGTGTAAATTTTTACAAGAGTTTGTAGAAATAGTTAAAAGGTTAAAGGGAAAAATTATCTGATGAGCTTTAATGTAATCAGTGATATTATTATTATTATTATTTCAGTCTTTCTCTGTCTTTCTGTCTGGCAGAACTCTCTGTCTAACTTATTAATACAAAGAAATAGAATTTATTACGACTCCAGCACGTTAAAATGCACTTATACCACTTCAGTATAAGTATAAGTGAAAAGATGAACTAATCCCAGTAAAAATATTCAGTTAAGCTTTTCTAATTAATATCTATTGGTGCAGGCGCATTAGTAGCTTATTTTAAAGAAGATTATTAAACCCGGCACATGACTTTTACTCGCTTTTACTCAACATATTGATTTCACCCATGGTGCAGGTTAAACTTCAGGCAGAGATCTAGGGACTGCAAAAATTTGACACATGTGCATTATGCTGTTAAAACTTGCAGGATCATAACTGCTCATCACTTTCCTTTTACTCAACATTTTCATTTCATTTATAGTGCAAGGTTCAGTTTTCATAGCGTACGTCCCATTTTTCTGGAGTGTGTTGAGGATTGTGCCGGCTTGTAGATGCATTACCTCATTTCTGTCTTCGGCATATTCAGTCTATAAACTGTAAACTATTGCGTTGATTGTCTCTCTTGTGTGACGCGTATAACCACGCCCGTCTCAAGGCAAAAACGCTGAATACGTAAAAAAAAACAACCGCTAGATGCTGTGACCTAATCTGGTTTGAAAGGCAGACTGGCAGAAAATTTTCGGAGACCTCCAGTGTATGAAAAGTAAAGATAGCATTGAACGAGTGAGTAGTGACCAATGAACAGACAAAACTTTCTTTTATTTATATAAATGAATTAATATGTTTTAGGCGACACAGTGGTTAATCTCTGTCGCCTTGCACCTCCAGGGCCCGGGTTTGATTCCTGCCTCGAGTCTGTATCGGAGTTTGCATGTTCTCCCTGTGGTGGGTCGGTTTCCTCCGGGTACTCCAGTTTCCTCCCACAGTCCAAAAACATGGACTTGTATGAACATGTATGTGATGGATTGGCACCCCATCCAGGGGTGTATCCCATCTCGTGCCCTAAGTCTCCTGGGATAGGCTTCAGCCCCCCCGCGACCCTGTATACAGGATAAAGTAGTACAGACGATGAGTGAGCGTAATAACTTTTAGATAATTTAACGTTATACCCCCTTCAGACATACAGGAGTCCAACAAGAAAATCTCATAGAGAGTGATTTTAATGAGAAAATTGCCATACTCTTGGAGATTTCCTGGGCTCTTGTAGGGCGCCCCCCAATCCCCAATTTCCCAATCTCTGCAATCCTGGCAAAAAGCTACAGAATTATTGGGCAATTCTTGTTAATTCTTTCCATAGACTATTCTCCTGGTTATACTAAAAATCAAAAAATTCTCCGCTGTGTCCCTTTAAATGCCTTCTGCAGCTCTTGGGTCATTCTCTTCAGCCTCACTTGTGACAAGCACTCCTCGCCTCTCCTCGTTCCTGTATGAGCGCTTCTCATTCTTGCTGTTCTCAAAACAAGAAGATCACCAAATATTGCTCATTCTTTCCACACTCCCCGTACGCTTGATTAGAGCTCTTTCTCCTAGTCTAATCTCTCCATAAATGCATTCGCCCACCTCCTGGGTCCTGACCATTTTCTCCTGACCGAAATCGCTCTCTGAAAGATTTTTCATCTGTGTCTGACTCCTGTATGTATGACAGGAGGTTTGGAAAGTTTACATAAATAATTTTAATCAATAATGAAAACAAAACTGACCAATTGATTCAATAATTAAGATTGATCAACAAAAGATTAATTAAATCTTAATTAAGCTCTAGTATTTTTTTTTCAACTGCCTTTGCTACTTAAACAGTACTGCCAGGAGTTGGTTCTGTCCATTTCCAAATGCATTGCCATCTGGTCAGATTGACTATGTGGCTAGTGTACTGTATATATTACTGAATCCCTCCCATTCCCACCATACTATTTGTGCACCAAACCTAAAACAAATGGGCAGTCATAGTAAGACACTGGGAAGACTAAAGAGTGAATAAGAGATAACAGAGAATGAGATACATGATTTAAATCAGCACAGATGGTTATGGAGGCCATCTCTGCTCTCTGTCCATCATTTCAGCTGTCTCCACCAGAACATAAGAGCTTCTGGAATAAATAACATGGCTCTCCAAACATGGACACATTCATGTAAATCCTGAAATGACATGTGCAGCAGAAGCCAACAGGTCAGCAAGCATTAGAGTCCGGTCTAGTCTGGATCAATATGATTTGTATGACCTCATGCTACTGGTTTCAATTAGAATTGGATAATTTACAGGCTCTTGAACTGCTATGACCATAGAAAGTGTCTAGACATTCCTCAACCCAGGGGACTTAGGGCATGAGACACGGTACACCCTAGACAAAGTGCCAATCCATCACAGGCAATTTAAATTCCATTTATACTAACACAGTCTTTGGACTGTGGGAGGAAACCAGAGTACCCGGAGGAAACCCACTAAGCACAGGGAGAACATGCAATCTCCACACACACAGAAGCGGGAATCGAACCCAGACCCTGGACGCGCATGGCGACAGTGCTAACCACAAAGCCACCAGGCCACCATTAATTTATACTTACAGTACTTACTCCACTCTGTAACAGTCGCTTCATGTTTTGACTTGGCGTCTGCCACAGAGCAGTAGAATAGAAGCGAAAATCATTTTGAATAAACTGGCATCATGTGATCATCCACAGTACTCCGCCAAGTCATGTTTATAGTATAGCTGAAATCTTTTAGCATTTGACATTATATTTATTAAACCTGAGCCAGATGCAGCAAAAAGGTGACGCTCACAAGCCAGGTTGGGTATAATGAAAAGCTGCACGATTGATCCTCTCTCTTTCTCTCTCTCTCTCTTTCTTTTTCTCTCTCTCTCTCTTTCACACATACATCTTCGCCTCTCTCTCCTGTGTCTGATTCCATTCATCATCTCCCATGTGACCTCCTAGTGAAGGTTACTGCCAACAGATGGAGTGATGGAGAAACTGAGGGTTAGGAGGAGGAAGGAAAGTGACAGAAATGCTTTTCACCTTTCTTATCCTCCCTTATCCATCCATCTGCTCTTTTCTCATACTTTTATTTTCGTGCACTCCGTCATCCTTACTTAAGCTGTTCTTGTTTATGCATTCTTTCATTCTGTCCTCTCTCTCTCTCCCTTACTTCTTCTTTCACTGTACTAAGAGCAGCAGCATTGACTGGCTATTGATTAGCTCATAAAACTAGGCAATCTCAGCCCCATAAAAATCCTAGGACCTGTCATCCAGCTCTACATAATTTTCTTAGTAGTTGCTGAATTATTCATGAGCTTTAAGAAAAACAGCTAAATACAATGCAAACTTTAAGAGTGGTCATTTTTCTATAGGAAAACTGTATTTTCCATGCATGAGCAGCTGCTTTAGTAGACTTTAACTTAAGATTTCAGCAGTTTTACTCCATCTTGCTGCCAGGTGCAGAGAGAATCACCTAGGTATCTTGGCGTCCATGTGTGCACACGTGCCTAAACTTGTGCTGAATTCACATATGTGACAGTATTTGCAATTAATCCTTAAGTTCGCTAAGTCAGCTGGACTCCACAAACTGGGCAAGAGTTTGGTTTCCTCCATTATTCATATATTCCTCCAGTGTGCACCTAACACGTTTGTGATTAGCCAATAAATGAAAAAGTATAAAAATAAGTGAAAAAGCATACACAAAGTTGACCTTCGGCGACACCTAATATTATCAATATTTCTAATGGAAATCTCAGTAGTGGCCTTCTTGCCTGCCTTGCTACTTTATCTGCATGTCTACACATAGTTCAGAAGATGAGATTGGTGCTCTACACATGCACAGATATTAGATGGCATTGATGTTGCGTTTCAAACAACTGTCCACTTCCATGTTTATTAGGATTGCTTTTCATATTTGATTTAAATCATGCTGTAAGTAAATACTTACCTTAATACACCTTTTTAAGGCTGTACATTTATGTAATGTAAACACCCATTCATGTACCGTGTCCAGGAATGGACCAGCGATTCAGTTTATCATATTGCCTAGGTCGTGCTAAGACAAGGGATATGTCAGTCTATTGTACAATCTGGAGCCCTATACAATTATTAAAACATAGTAATGCAAAAAAAGGCTAAAGATCCTGTTTTTTAAGGTCCACATACTCTCTGACAAATAACGCCATCTTTGTACATCAAAGAGTGTTTAGTTCTTAATGTTTTTACTTTTTCTTACTCTTTACATATGTGTAGATAAGACCACCACATAGTATATTTCAGACCTGTGGCACAGCTCGAATCAGATATGAAAGCTAACCGTACCTAAACATTGAAGGGTGCCGCTCTTTAAAAAGTGACATCATGTGCACCATCTGTCTCCGATATCTCAGTGTTTGTGCAACACGCGAACATAAAACTGGGCAAATCTGCCACAGAGACGTTTTACATGATTTGACTCAAAGATCCGAGTCAGTAAAATGATCCGAATTTCCCATCAATAGTGGCTAACTATATCAGCGAGTGTAAATACGTCAGTGTACTCGAGTACGGAACAATATCAACAATTAATTATCATTTAATTAACTAATTGCTGGCCACAGAGGCATCAGTGGAGCTGGAGTTCTGGTTTCCCTTAATTCCTATAATCTAATACCCAGACAGCCATGTGGTTAGCATGTGCTGCTAGCGTGGTTGGGTTGATTCACTCTCCACATGAAACATGCTAGCTTTTCTACTCAGCTACTTTGTTATTTATTTCTGCCATAAAAATAGCATTCGATTGCAAAATGCGGCATCTTTCGGGGATACATTTCTCCAGGCACAGCTAATCAGATTGGTCTGATCTGCTCAACCCTAAAATAAAATACACCATCACTCATGCACATGTTGAAAAGTTTAGCAGTTATCTAACTGTTATCAGGCATGTAACTTTGTATGAGAAGTGACGAAGTATGCATCACTGCTTTAACTGGTTCCATTAAACTCTACACACTCCAAAAATAGATCTGGCTCTTTCTCTTCTCTCTCTCTCTCTCTCTCACCCTTTTCTCTTTTTCTATGCCTTCATCATGTTATTTCTAACATTGCTTTTGAAGTAGAAACCCCTATCACATCCTCATGCTGTGTGTTTCTTCGCTTAGCTTTGCCGTGTGCAGTCTCTTGTAATGTGCACCATCAATGCCGAGGCTTTTAGCCGAAGTAATCCTTGATCTTATGGATCTCTACTGTCTATGAGTCATTTATCCTAAAGTAAATTGTTATACATTATTCAGGAGCTACAGTCAGATTAATAGGACAGGCATGTAGTTATGGAAGGGATTACTGCAAGTGTGGCTCCTGACAGGTCCTGGGAGGTGCAGGGGTTAATGTATAATCTACCCAGCATATTTAAGGCTGTCCCATTTTATACCTGCTACTGAATGCACTGCATGTGCAATGTTTCCTTAAAGTGGCAAAGAATAGTTTCGCTGCTATGGTCGAGTTTATACGACTGTCGTACCTTGTAATACCAGCAATCTCCTGGGTTGATTTTTAGAGAGGATATATTGTCCTAGGTGTGTGAGTAGGGCTGAACCAATTATTACTTTTTACTGAAATAACAATGATGAATTGATGGACTTTTTTCATCCCAGAGGGATTATTTAATCAATAATAATTTAGATTACAAATCATACATTTGGGCATTTTCAATAAAGACATAATTAAAAATTTTAATGGATCAAATGGATTGCATTGATTTTTTTTTTCTATACCATTTCAAATTACTACACTAGGATTTCACATATTTTACTGCTTTAACCATTGCAGCATAAACCATCTAATGTTGACATGTTAGATTATTTTATTTCGCGCTAAATTAGTCGTATCCAATTCCCACCCATCATTCCTCCCACTTCCTGCATTTCCTGTTTCTGCACAACATGTTTTCTGTATTAAAAATGCACATTTGACCTTATAGCACACAGAAATAGCAGGGATAGATTTATAGTCATACTATCCGGGATCTGCCAGATGTGGATGGGCTCCCTTTAGACACTGGTTTCTCTCAAGGTACAACAAACAGGGAAGGTGAAGGCTATCATGTGCCACGTGGTCAAGCCAAGTGGCACCACCAACTGCATCTTTTTGAACTGAGAGCTCACGCACTGTTGGAAACGGCGTAGCACACTCGGAGGACAAGACACTCAGAGACGCCCATGACTGGCTGTAGAGCCGTGATTGATGTGAGAGCGATAAGTGCCTCCCACCCCTGCCCTCTGAGAGAGCTTGATCAATCAGCTCTCTCTAGGCTCGTGGCTGCGGGAGGCTACAGAATCACCTAGGATTGGAACTTGCGACCTCGGGATGATAGGTCGAGCATTTTACCAGCAATGTGGTGTTGTCACATTGCATGTTTAGGCTTGGGGTTGAATCTCTCCTCGGATCTGTGTGTACTGTGTGTGCATGTTCTCCCCATGGGGGGGTTTCCTCTGGGTACTCCGGTTTCCTCCTAAAGATATGCAGTGTAGGTTGATTGGTGTTTCCAGATTGCTCATAGTCTGTTATTGGGTGTATGAGTGTACAGTATGTGTGCTTGTGTCATGCAATGGATTGGAACTCCATCCATAGTGTAGACCATGCTGTGCCCTGGGATGAGCTCCAGGTCCCCCACAACCCCATACAGGATAGTTGCAATAGATGATGGATGGAATAATTCTTGCCTATGTTTATGAAAAATCTTTGACCTGAGTTTTAGCAGGATATGGTGCATGCATGCAGTATAATTATTAACATGCATTAAGATGGCTTTGGACTGTATGCAAACTGTTTTTCTGTCTTGGCTTGAGACTGCAATTGCTAGAATTTTGGAGTTTGGACCATCAAGTGTCCATGAAGTGTCCATCAGTGAACAGTTGGTAACCTCAACAAAATGCATTTCATGTTAACTAAAACATGTTTGGTGACACGGTGGTGTAGTGGTTAGCACTGTCGCCTTGTACCACCGGGGTCCAGGCTCGATTCCCGCTTCTGTGTGCATGGAGTTTGCATATTCTTTCAGTGCTTGGTGGGTTTTCTCCGGTTTCTTCCCACAGTCCAAGTACATGATTAGATTAGGTGAACTGCTGTTCCCAAAATTGCCTGTAGTGTGTGTGTATGTGTGTGCCCTGCAATGGATTGGCACCCTGTCCAGGGTTTACCACACCTTGTGCCCTACAGTAAATCTCCTGGGATAGGTTCCAGACCCCCGCAACCCTGTATACAAGATAGAGCAGGATAGACAGTGAGTGAGTAAAACATGTTTTGTGTATTAAAATGCACATTTGACATTTGACCTTAGAGCACACAGATATAGCAGGGATTGATTTATGCTCATACTATCCGGTATTAGCCAGATGAGGATTGGTTCTCTTTGAAGACCGGTTCCTCTTAAGGCTTCTTACACATGTCGTCTCATTGGGTTTTTCCTCACCACCATCACCTCTAGCTGCCTTACAAAATTGGGCCCTGAAAAAGGACGTTCTTTTTATTTTTCCCCAGCAAAGATTTTTGACAGAAAGGCTTAAGTACTTTGAGGGTCTAAGTGAGACTCTTTGGAGGATAAAAAAAAAGTAAGAAAATGCAGACACATTCAATTTCAGTAATATTTAAGTAATACTTACGTAAATTTTAATACACCCAAATAATTCTTCAGCTACAATATACAATAAGTCAAATACTGTCCTTACACTATAAACTATACCATAGACAACACATTATTGTTATTACAGTATTGCAATGTTAACAGCAGCATGAGCACAGGCACAAGTTATTAAATCTCATATGAAATGAAGCAGAGGTGAGATGAGATTTTTCGACTTTTCCCCAGATGCCAACAGGGCTAAGACAGATCCTTCCTGACTCTGCAGGAAAACGTGAGCCAGTGATAGCCTGAGCAATCTCCATCACCTGCTGCAGTGCTTCCCTGTCTGAGACGGAACAGTTTGCGTGACAGACAGCGGTGGTGCAACAGATCCGGATGTTCTCCATAACACACACTTGTAGCTCACACAGCTCTTCCACTTGCTAATGGAGAAACCTGTGATCTTTTGCAGATTTTCTCAAATTGAAACAGTGTCACAACGCTGTATGTGTAAATTCCCTGGAAACACTTGGAAAAGTCTGCTGATCATCCAGAATGAAATTTAATACACAAATGTCTATTTTGTCGCGATTGGCTTTAATTGTACCTCGGACCATCTATTCATCCATCTACTGTAGGAACATCTGTTGTCCAACTAGGGACCGTGGAAGCCAGTGGTGACCATTGTATTTATTCCCATTTTTAAAACCATGGTAGGAGCTCTGGTCAACATTTTTTGGCAATTTGAGAACGCCAATTAGCTTTAGGACTTTGGACTGTGAGAGTACCCGGAAAAAATTTAACAAGCACGGGGAGAACATGCAGACTCCATGCACACAGACCCCGAGGTGGGAATCGAACCCGGACCATGGAGGTGCAAAGCGACAGTACTAACGACTAAGCCACATTGGACCATGGTAAAATAAAAATGTTACAAAAAGTTTTATATTTTACTGAAGCAGTTAATGTTCTTAATCCGCTTAATTTTGGCTATGTATGATTCATCATTTATTATTAATTATCTTCTTATGTTTTTTTTTTTTTTTTTAATAATCCTTAATAGGATTTTTATTCAGTGCTTGTTATAGTAACAGGTGACACAGTGCTTTAACAGGTTGCCTTGCTGTCTCAGAACTCAGTGTTCCCAATGTGACCGTACACTCAGCTTACTGTCTATATAAAGTTTCTTAGGTTTTTTTCTCT
>JAOVVB010000011.1:9442536-9456692 GCA_028570985.1 Heterobranchus longifilis | reverse complement strand
ATTTTGTGTGACAAACATGCAAAAGAATAAGAAATCAGGAAGGGGGCAAATAGTTTTTCACACCACTGTATGTAAGTCAAGGGCCATGCAACTGTCCCGCACTGAAAGCACTAATGGTAGTAGATATAAATGTGTAGCACTTTAGACCACTATAATTAATACAGGGTTTCAATACTCCATCTTTTTTTTTTCTACAAAGACAAACTGCTGTGGTATGAGAGATGGAAGGATGACTGTACCCTAACGATAGGGTTCTTAGAACATTCCCATCTGTTGCCCTTGACTTTATTTAATTGTAGGGGTCAAATGTTGAGATGAATAAATAGATGGTTGTTGACTTCAGCAGGAGCTCAGTAGATGAAAACTGTGTAACTGTTCAAAGTCAAAAGCTCCAAGTTTCTGGATGTGGAAGAAAGACTTTTCTGAACTTTTAATACCACCTGCCTGGCCAAAAAGACCCACCTCCAATTTCACATGCCTCCCTCCCATCCTCAGCTCCTTCTACAGAGGGATAATAGAGGGCATCCTGACCATATGCTATGGGAACTGCTCAGTCTTATACTCCAAGACCAGCTTGTGAGAACAGCTGAAAAGGGTCTCCATCAGTGTCTCTTACAACAACCACGACATCCACAAAGCCACTAGTATACAATCAATTCCTTTCACCCTTTCCATGGATTCTGGCAGAAGGTACAGGAGCATTAATACTGTACCACCACCAGCAGACTAAGCAACAGTTTCTTTCCTCAAGCAGTCAGATTACTCAACATCCTGCTATGTCTCAAAATTCTCCTGGGCTAATCAATCACCTAGCCCAGTATGACTCAAAATGTTGCACACCTACACTTGACAAAGTTGCATCAGTCATATTTTTATTCATAGAACTCATTTTTCCGCCAAAATTAATTCTGTATTTATACACTGTTCAGCCATAACATTAAAACCCTTAACTTTGAAGCCACCTGGGTTTGGGGTTTCCTCTTGTACCACTGGGGCATCTCTTTCCCCTTGGTATCTGGCTCCACAGTGCTTCTGGATATGTGATGTGTCTGATACCAGGATTTTTGGACGTTGGCAGCAGATCCTTTGGGTGCTGTGGGTTGTGGGATGTGGCCTCCTTGGATCAGACCTGGATGCTTGATTGGAGTGGGATCTAGGAGGTTTGGAGGCCAAGTCAGCGGCCTTGGGCTCTTTGCCTGCTGGGCCCCGTAGTCTGCTGTCTGTGCCTTTCTATTGTGGCCATCATTAACTTAGCCAAATTGGCCTTTGGTCCATGCGGGCATGGATGAGCCTTGGGTGCCCATGATCTTGTCACAAAGTATATGATAGTTGGTGATCAATGTGATCAATGTTGTACAGTTCACCTGGCAATAGTGGTCATGTTACTGTTAATACTAATCAATCAATCAGTTAGAGCTTATTGTACATGTTCTGTGTATTTATTGTCATGTACTGTATGTTTTTTTTTTTTTTTGCACTGTTGTGTTTTTGCATTTTATGTAGTCTTGCGTATTGTTACTGTATGGTACGAGAGAAACAACATTTAGTTTCAATGTATATGGGCTAATGACAATAAAACACAATATGTCAATATTTATTTACAACAATCTAAAGTTACCACTTGCCCTTTAGAGTGGACCAAATTTGACAGCAGACACCAGTACCTAACATTATCCTAACACATGTTCTGTTTTGGACAGAAGGGGGAGATGATCATAGGCCTTTTGCTCCTGCAATTGCATGTGGTGTAGTGTATTATTTTGTGCAGTACTTCATCAGCCTGTGCCACTAGTGATGTCATAATCAATGAGTCATCTAGTTATGGGTGAAAAATACTTAATTTAACAGTCCAAAAATAAAATAATAACACACTTCTTAAATACATAGAAATGAAAAATAAGGATAAGAAAGATGAATGCAAAAAGCGAAGTGTGGCTAAATGTTTAAATAAAATGACTTTTAGATGCACAGTGCCTATGCAGCTCTCCCAGATCTTACAAAGGCTGAGAGGGCTGTGTGGCAATGAGGTGTGTGACAGGAAGGTTGGTATTTAATGGGGCCACTGAGCTCAAAATGAGTGCATCTATCACTGCAGCCACTTAATAAGGACAGGCACACCAACACTGACATTTGTTGTGATGTAGTGTAGCAAATAATTTTGTGGCACCCCTCCCTCCCCCAACTCCTTATTCTCATATGCATGCTCAGATGCAGAGACTAGATGGATGCAGATGAGTGACGTATGGACTGCCAGGATGGCAAAAGAAGTAATGTTTAGAATTATTCCACAGCATAATATGTACAAAAAAACGAGGCAGACAAAGAGAGAATAAACCAAAAGCTTTAAATGTTTTTTTAATAATAGAAGTTTATATCTTAAAGGGAACCTACTGTATTATGTAAAATAATAACTTTTTAGTAATTTTTAGTGTGTGCAGAGAGTGTCCGTTTGTATCTGTGTGTGAAGCCGAGAGGAGGAGGGGGTGGAAGGGCCGCTGTAAAGGCAAAAGTGTGTGTGTGTGTGTAATGTGTGTGTGTGTGTGTAATGTGTGTGCACACAACACACATTAACAGAGAGATTGTTTTATTAGCAAGGAACATCGCTATAGTCACACTCGCGCGAGCGCATACTAACGGAATCACTGCTGTAAAGAAAAAAAAAAACAACAAAAAAAAACAAATGAACCTCCACTTTACCTTTGAAAAGAATCGCGACAGAGCGGAGTTTCTGTGTAAGGCAGAGTGTGTGTGTATGTGTGTGCGAAGCCGGGAGTAGGGCTGTAAAGGCGAGTGTGTGTGTGTTGCTGTGAGTGAAGAAGCACGGTGTCAAATTACATGCGCGCGCACGCGAACACACACACACACACACACACACACACACACACACTCTTGCCTTTACAGCCCCCTTTCACAGTCCACGTGTGCACGGATGTTGATTATACCAGTAAGAGACGAGCACTAAGACCCAGCAGGGGAGACGATTACCCACCATTCCGCAGCGCAAGAGAGAAAAACCGTTGGCTCAGTTGTGATCACGTGAAGCTTGGTGTCAAAACAAGAAGTGTATGCGTGATACATGATACTCGGTGTTCATAAACCAAGACAATGCTCGTTTTTCAAGTCAAAATTTATTTTGACTTGATTCCATTCAAAAATTCATTCCATTCAAAAATCTTTGCTCGTCTTGCGGAACACTCGTAAACCGCGTTACTCGTAATCCGAGGTTCCACTGTAGTAAAATATGGGACCTTTAAATCACAAATATTTCACACATGATAATTTAATCCAAATTAACTGCTCCGAGTGGCTTAGGGGTTACATTTGCATTTTTAACATTTCTGGGACACAACCCTAGAGATCTTTGTGTTGGCCGCTTTGCTTCAGGTCTTCAGGCATTCTCTTTTCTTCCTGGAAAAAAAAAGAGAGCTACATTTCTCATATTCTGTTACATATTCTCTGTTCATCCTCAGACTTTTCTGACATTATCAAAGAGGTAAAGTGACATATCTGGATTTTCTTTCAGTTACATTAGCATGCAGTATTAGAAGACCTTACTGTGATTATTGACTTCGGTGTCGAATTACATTTTTTTATTATTATTTATTAATTTTATTTTATTGCAGAAACACTGTTAAACTACAAAATGTGTTATGGTGTTATGTGGAACAAAACCAAGTCCATGTTTTTTTTCTACCTGTAGGTTTAACTGAGGTACATAACTAGGATCCAGTAGTATAGTATAGTGTGAGTAAGATAATTTGCACATTGCACCTCGTGAATGGCCTCTGAGAAGTCCAGATGGACCACTCATGTGGGGCCACTCGAAGGAGGAGGTGTACGGGACGAGAACTCGCACACTGGAGCACTTGGAGGCACAGATTCAGGAGTTTCTCAGCAATATCCCAAACGACTTCCTTCACAAGACTGCATTCCATCCCCGGCCGTTTAAGGAAACTGGTTTAAATTTAAAGATTTGCTTTCAGTGATTTCTTGTCTGCCATGACAAAGGCTGGGGTTCGAGTCATATCTAATGCCCAAAACCCAGCCATTGGATGTGGGTCAGGAAGGGCATCTGGTGTTAAACCTGTGCCAAACCCAACAACTGTCAATGACTAGGGTCTTTGTGTAAGGAAACTTTTGTCTATTATGATCTGTGACACTTGTTTTATTAAACAATGCAAGCCTTTTTTTAACTATGTACCTAGAGTAATAAGACTTTTTTTCCCCCTCAAAGCTATGGATAGACTTCCAGTCGGTGCTCAGTACTGGGAAAACCTTTTACTTTCTTCGTTTTTTCTTGCATTTTGCTGAACAGTTTTTTCTCTTTACAGACCTGCAGGTTTGAAGGGCATAAAGCAATCTTTGATGTTCTAATGGCATCACTTTTTGGCTCTCCATGCTGTAGGAGATTACACAGTATAGATTAGGAAAAGACCCATTTGTTGTGGTGGGAAACCTAACTCAAGTGCCAGGAAAGCCCTTTACCCTTTTGTAGGATGTTACTGTATCCATGGCTTCAGTGATGATCAGAAGGTGCTTTACAGGTACAGTAGCTCCATAGGGTGTGCGTTTGATCTGACCTGTTTACCAGGCATTAAGAAAAGGAAATGAAAAGGTGTTAGTATTTCTAGCACTATTTAGTAAGATGAGGGTGAGTCACACAGACCCTGCTGGTTAAAAGATGAAATTACCCACTCAAATTACCCATATAGTGGCATTTTATATTGATTCCTCATTTAGGATTTTTAAAGGGCCTTCTTTCAACACTTAGTGTGAAAAGTGTACTGCACCACTATATTGAAGTGGATTTAGAAGTGATCTCACACCTTCAGTAAAACCTATTTTGATCAGAGAGCAGCAGGGCAGATAGAACAAGAGATGAGGCTGAAATCCTTCACTGTCTCTAGGTATAAGGTTAGTTTCATTAAGCAGCAATATGTTTAATTATGTGAAATAAATCTCATAAAAAATATTGAAACAAGTATAATTACCTAGTGTTGATAATAAGCTAATGAAAGTCTAAAATTTACCTATTGTACACTGGATTTTATATGAAGCTCCATCCAGGGCTTGTTTAATTTCAGCATAATGGATTTGTTGAGGGAACTGCAGATTTCGCTGACAAAAAAAAGAGATAAATTGTTGTTGACCTTCACAAATCAGGTAATGGATCTAAAAATTGCTTACAACTATGTGAAAGACATCTAAGGAAAATAAATTCGAGTTTGCTGCCTCTGCCATGAGATTAAAACTTGACGATAAATGGATCTTTGAAAAAGAAATCAATACCGACATCACTGTTGGAACACAAAAATCGATGGTCATCCCAGTCTCCAGAATTCAGCTTCATGAAAACTTATGGTCAGGACTGAAGAGACCATCCACATAACAAAAAGGGCTTGTGTCTATAAACCCATCCATTATCTATACTATTTATCATTTGTAAGGTTGCAGAGGGCCTGAAGACAATCCAAGACACCCTGAATGGAATTCCAAAGCCATCACAGGACATAATAGCACATGATTTGGAAGAGCCAGTCAGTGTACAGCACATGTCTTTAGACTGTTGGAGGAAACCGGAGTGTGAGAAGGAAATCTACCAAGCACAGGAGATCATGCAAACCCCATGCACACAAACCAGAGGTGAGATTCGAAGCCCCAACCCTGGAGGTGCGCGGAGTCAGTACTAGCTTTTAAGTTTCAATGTAAATTGTAACTGTAAATGTTAAATAAAGATAGCTGATTGTTAAGAATTTATGGAAATTCTATTCAAATATTTTTTTTAAATGTCTTAAATACTAATGTTGAGGTCAAATCGCAACGTTTTGTGCTTACTGCTACCTCTCCCAGTAGGTGTCTTGGGATAACGCAGGGCCAGACTAATTTTGAAATTAGTTGAATCATTAAATTGCGCATGAATTTAGCTTACATTTCATTCACATAGAACCAATGTACACATTTAAATCAAATAACATCTTTTTTTTTTCCCAGTGGAATTTTATTAGACTCATTTTAGGATTTACCAAAGTACAGTGATGACATCACAATCACAAACAACTATCCTGAATCAATTCCCGTACTATATAGTCTGACGTAAACCTGGCAACCTTACCAGCCCTGCATTTACCCATAATGCACACTGCAAGAAAGGGTGGGGTTAATTAGCATATTGACACATAGCCTACAAGTGAAGCGGGTTCTTCAAAATGTATACTCACAGTCCTATCTTAGCTTTGATTAAAATGTGGTGGCCAGTTCATGCGTGAGAATAATTCCTCGTGCTCCCAGAACGAGTCGTTATTTAAGTCCTGGAATATAGTTGCGCCATCAGGGAAGAAAACTCCATAGATGTGAGAACCTGGTCATTCAATACACTCAGTCGTCAGCTGTCTTCATTTTATTGCCACATAAGGTTGCTGCGCCTTGACCAGTGGATATGCCATACATGACATGCATCACTTCATGTGTTTCCTTTCTTACCCTGACACACCCATCGCTCTGGAGTAAGGTCAATCTGGACTCATCAGACCACATGGCATTTTTACAGTTTTCTAGCAAACCTAAGCTTCTTTTTCTGATGAGTCTAAGTAACAAGTGGTTTTCTTGGGGAGACACAGTTATTTAGTCCCTGTGAGTTGAGGGTTCGGCACTATCCTTCCACGTTTTAATAATGGGTTGGATAGTTCGTAGCATAATGCAATTTTTTGGCCAGGCAGCGTATGTGTATTTAAGTTTTATGTTCAACATTTACTTTTAATATTTCCACTAAAATGTAAAACTGTCATTTGATGCACAGTATGTTGTGGCAGAAATTTAGATTAATTGATCCTGAGAGTGTTCCAGTGAACCGTGTCTGCTATAGCTTTAATTTCCTGTTCTTGGCAGTTCCCGACAATGATATTTCCCCTATGTGTACAGTATATGAGAGTGTGGATGTGTGGTTGTGTGTGTGGTGCTCTGTGATGGAATGGTGCCCTATCCATTCCATTCTAGTGTTCATGGGAAAGAAAAAATACAATACAGAAAATTAAGTGAGTGACATTGAGTTTTTATTTATTTTATTTTTTTGTTTGTAAATATGCATATATAATAATGCATCTTAGCCTCTTATTAAACATTTAAACATTGTATTTCTTCCATTATAAAACTCATACCATTATTATTATTTCATTCCACCATTGTTGACTTTTTCTCTACATGATTCATCTTAACCACCAAACCCAGTCCCTGGACTCTCCATACGACAAACCCAGCTGGTAGGAGTAACTCCCTCAGGCTTGGATCCAGGCAGCCATGTGTGTTTGATATTATTTGTGCCGAATTTCTAAGTAACTGCACGAGACTCTAAAGTTTCTTCACCACTTGAACCCCCTGATACTATTGTGTTGGATTGTACCTTCACATGGGTCCCAGCACTGGGTAAGCCACATCGGCCACTTTCCATTACTTCATGGTGCATAATGTTTCCTTTCGCAATATGTAAAGTAGGGATTATGTGCAAAACATTTCGCTCAGTGGTGCACCAGTGGATGTATGACATGTGCAAAATCTCTCCCTACCACAAAACAGTCCACAAAACAGTGCCATGGCAATTGGATTCAAAACATCATATTAAGGCAGAGTAACACAGCATTCAATTACACTGAATTGGTATTTATGTAAGTTTTATGTAAACATCAGTATGTAGCTTTTATGGATTCTTAGGCCGCTCTGTAAGGAATATGATCTTACAAGCAAACTGGTGAAAGAACATTTCATAACATGAGCTGTGCCCATTTCCCAGCGTCGATTAACGCAGTCTTTCAAATCAACATGCGTTCCAAGAATCTGCTGTTTTTGTCGCTGTCTCTTGAGCACACTAATAATAAATAAATGCACTTAATAATAGTCTCAAGGATTGAAGTACAGGATGTGCTCAGGATGTCAGGAATTCAGAGGCTAGATTCAGACTTTCTTTTAATAAACATACTAAAATAAAAAAAAAAAAACATATTGAATAACATTTAACAGACACTAGAACTTGAAGCTTATCAGGATGTAATAAAGTGTAGTGGAAACAGAAACAGTGGCAAACACAAACGTCAAAATAAGAGTCCCAAACATCACACAAGTACTGGAGACATACTGTATTGGGTGTGTCTCAATTCCGGGGCCGCATCCTTCGAAGGATGCGGTCTGCACGTTTCTCGTAGGCTTGTGGCCTTTGCTGACTGCGAACCAAAGGGCCGAACCAAAATGAGGTCTACAGAGGATTTCCTTTTTTCCGGTTGTTTCTGCCCTTACCATCATGTCAATGTAATATGGAGCAAAAATAATGTATACAACGATCTAGGAAAAAATAAAACAGGTTGTGGCATAGGTCAAATGCGGGCCGTTGGGTAACGTCATGTAATAACACTTAACCACGTTTTACAAAACCCTGTTTCTCATGGAAACAAGAAGGCTGCATTTGAAGGAGCCTTAGTCGTGACACCACGACATAATCAATCTTCAAATTTGTCCTTTGAAGGATGCGGCCTGGAAGTGAAATATACTAAATGTCTTGGAAGAACCATGAAATAACCCTTGGAAATAAGACATGGATCCCAAAAGGCTGCACCTTTTCAGGTAGACCAGGACAGAGACTCCACCATCCAATACTGACTGTCCCCACGCCCAGACTTTGTGGTGCAGTGTTGGTGTTGTGCACGCACTGAGAATGGTGAATTGAATTTGGACTTGAGTTTGGCACATGAGCTAAAGCTGAACTTGGCATGGGCATGAAGAAAATCAGACAAAAGAAGCCATTTTAAGGGCCTATGCTGAGAGATCGACTGAGGCTCAGTAGGAGCTCAGGGCTTAAGAAGCTGCTTTGTGGGCCTTTGGGAATAAACAAGTTAAAATGTCCTTGAAAAAAAAAAGGTTGCTTATATCTGCCTGGTTTTCCCAGTCACTGTTCTTTTTATAGTCAGTGCCACCACAACACACACCCCTGTAGTGGCACAAGGCACTGGCACTGTGAACCATGCACAGAGCAATAAACACAACCAGATGCTGCAACTGACTGGCTAATGTTAGCTACGTAGGCAATATTATTCATAAATTCCACAACAAGGGTAATATTATTTTGACAGCGGACTAATTTGGGACTGAAATATGTTTAGGAGGGAAAAAAAACAGTTCTGCATCACCTTTGAGTCATTCAAATTGTAGAGTGTGTGGCACAATGATGTAGTTGTGATGACATACGAAGAAGTGGTTAGCCCAAACATAGCTGAAACTGCAAGGTTTGTTTCATGCCAAGTTCATCTACATGAACAATAACCCATTGAATTTGTGGATCCTAGATTATGATTAAGACTCATTTATTTGTGACATGTTCCTAACAGCACAGTGAAATGATTTTTTCATTTATCCCAGTAAGAGGTCAGAGTGCAGGGTTAGCCAGCATACAGCACCCGCGGAGCAAAGAGTGTTAAGGGCCTTGCTCAAGGGCTTAACAGGGCAACTTGGCTGTGCTGGTGCTTGAACCCCTGACCTTTCAATCAGTAACTCAGAGGCTTAACCATTTGAGCCACCACTGCTCCATCTTAGCTGTTTAACCCAATGGAAAATTCAACTGCATTGTATTTATGCATGTATTTCAAGAATAGACATTATAAGTAAACAGCTTTACAGGAATATAAATGTAGATTGGGAGACAGGAGGCACCGCTGGAATATAAAAGCTCACTAAGACAACATAAGTGATAGACCTTGAGAGGAACCAGACCCTGAAAAGCTTCTCCATTATCATCTGGGTGAAAGCAGTTAGTGGGATTATAAGTCATTGCTCATGCACATCTGTATTCTGTGAAGTCTTACAGTGATAGGTGTGTTGAAAAGGTTTTCAGTATGAGCATCAGGGTCATTTTGTATTTCCTTAGTTCAAGCTCGAGGGCAACAAAAGAAAGCTTGTACAGCTGCTTGTGTAGTAGCACACCTCAATTTTCCCATGCTATATTTTCCTATAATGTGAATACATTGCTTACTAATGATCAAACTTTATCAAAGTAAATAAAGGATTTTCTAGCCACACATTGGAACACATTAGCGGTATGGGGTCCCTAGTTCTACCCTGATTATGGGTCTGTGTGTTTGGGAGTGAAGGTGAAGGTGAATACAAATGCAGTCTGGGTCTCCAGTCTCAAAGAAAAAGCCTGGTGAAAAGCCCTGTTTTGTCCTTTTCCATTTTTTAACCCTAAACCTAACCCTTTGGGTGAGTGATTTGAGGTTTGGGTGTTTGAGCCTCTCCACCACCGGGTTGCATGTGTTGGGCCCTTGGGAAAGGCACTAACCCTATGCACTTATACAGTTTAAAACCCAGTCACTAAGACCTAGTGCATCCCAAGCCTGGATGAATGGATGGGTTGGACCTCCAAAGGAAGGACCTCCAAAGTAAAACCTGTCCCAGTAACCTACAATTTGAATAATCCAATGTGGTGACCCCAAGAAAGGGAAAAAGCACTCAAAAAAAAAAAGGAAAGGAAGAAGAAGGCAGTTCATTATTGGTATTCACATTAGATTATTTGCTGTAAAGGCAGAATGTTTTGGAACCATATTCCTGGAAGTGCAATTTTTTTTTTTACTTCAATTCAAGTTAATGTCTATATCAGTTTTAACAACACACAAAGAAGCTGGTATAAAGGCTTTCCTTTCCAAAGCAGAAGGGTATACAGGAGCAAGGTTTGGGTTGCATTCTTTCTATACACAACAAGAAAGCTGAAGTCTGAAGCATGTCAGGATATACAGAATGTAAGAAATATGTCTTTGATATTTGTAAGTGCTTATTGATTGACAGTCAAGGGACAGTCGTGCTCCTCCCAGCACCTGGAGTCAACAATCTCTTTTTCTACCTGGTTTCAAAGAGGAATTGGTTCAATTCATGCCTTTCAAAGGCTCTGCTTTTAGCCACAGGAATCCAGTGCAGCAGTGAAGTGACATGGGTGAACTTCCAAGAACCTACTGGAACCTATAGAAAGACCAGTCAGGGTTTGAACTAAAAATCGACACCTTAAGTTTCCTACTTGGAGCAGAATGGTTTCCTGTTTAACAGGAAAAACCTGCACTAACTGATAATCTGGCACTGATTTAAAGTTAAAAGCTTAAGAGTGTTCTCAGAGAACACACTGTAGGGCTAAAATACTACTGTGGAAAGACTGAACAGCAGCACCAACAAATGAGTCTAAAGGCATAACATATTCCATATTTGTATTTATGGCATTTAGCTGATGTCCTTATCCAGAGCCACTTGCATTTTATTGCATTATACATCTGAATGGTAGAATGTTGGGGGCTTTGCTCAAGGGCCCAGCTGTGGTACTGATAACAGTACTGTTATCCTGGTGGTACTGGGGTTTATACAGTATATGTGCCCTTCTGATTTGTAGTCCAATGGTTTAACCACTGATTTATAACAACAGGAAGCATTGGAATAGAAAAAAAAAAAAAAGCAAAAAGAGCAAAACAGGAAGTAATCGTAAGCTAACAGATAACAGCCAAATGAACATATACTGTAGTAGGCTAAAAGCAAGTCTAATCGAGAGGTTGAGATGGATGCCGATGCAGATACAGGTCAATTATTTGCCAGGACCAAAACACACAGAGACAAGGAAGAATGTTCAAAGTACGTTTAAAACCTTAGAGAGATTGATGGTGGAGGTGGTGTTGTAGTATATTCACATTAACATTTATGGCATTTGGCAGATGCCCTTAGCCAGTCCGACTTGCCTAAGCACTTTTCAGTTCCCATCAATAAATATATCCTTACACTGATTCACTAGGTTACTGACTAGAAGTACCATCAGTCAAACATGGTAAGGAAGGGTTTTTTTAGGGGGGTTAATCCAAACACCTAAGAAACGGATAGTTCTTAAAACTTGTTAAAAGATTGCCAGAGACTCTGCTGTAGGGACATCTAGAGGAAGTTCATTCCCCCACATAGGAGCCAGGACAGAAAACAGTCTGGACACATGTCTTCCTCGATCTCTGAGAGATGGTCGGACCAGTCAAGGCAGAGGGAACGTGGTGCGGTCGGTGCAGGGTGTGATGCCTTGAGGTAAGTGGGTACTGAGCCGTTTTTGGCTTTATAGGCAACTATGAGTGTTTTAAATTTAATACAGGCAGCTATAGGATCCAATCATGACAGTTACATTAAGGCATTTGGAAGATGCCCTTATCCAGAGCGACTTACTTTTCTATCTTATTACGCATCTGAGCAGGTGAGGGTTAAGGCCCTTGCTCAAGGACCCTTACAATGGCAAGTTTATGGTGGTGGGGTTTAAACCTGGGACCTTCTGATCAGTAGTCCAATGCCTTAACCACTGAGCTACCCCTGCCTCTGATCATGACTGTTTGTACGCCACAACATGCTGTAGGAAGCGGAGTCCAAGGAAGATTTCGGCAGTGATGTAACACAGATACGGTATGTGAGATACTAATGGCTAATCAAAAAGATAACTGAAAAGATAACTGCACAACATTTAACCTTGGCAATTAAACAGCTCACACACGGCGTAAGGCTTCTCAAACTGAGACACTGAGAGGAAGATTAATATACGATCTTAAAAAAAAGAAAAATGAGCCTTGTTAAATGCCCTCAGGTTTGAGTAATTGGGGGAGGTGGAATGTCAGGGACATGCTGTCAGAAAGAGAGCCGTGACACGACTCCACAGATAGGGAACAGATCTTGTCTGTGGCACAGATATTAGCTCTGGCATATTTGAGCCTATTAAAGTATATTTGTTTCATGGAATCTGTTAATAAGATGAGGAAGGGAAAGGAGAAAATAGGGAAAATAAGAGGCACTACTGAGAGACAACATGGCGCATGTACAGTAAGTGAGTATGTGTGCGTGAGATAATTCGTAATTCATATAGACGGCATATCATATCTCAGGTAGAGCATCCCTGTGTGTCGAAGCTTTTGTAAGCTTTTCTAAATCTCTAAAGAATTAACATTAATGTTGTGTGTGTGTGTGTGTGTGTGTGTGTATGCGCGTGTGCGAAACATCTGTACTCTCCGCCCAGCTGGTAGTGCTTAGCAGCCGTAATTAAAGCCTAAGTGCTGAAGTGTGTGACAGCAGGACCTTGCGCTCCCACAGAGATCCAACCTCAGTCCTGCAGGCCTCCAAGGCTGTCCGATCTGAGATCAGATTTCTCCTCCTTCCTATCGTTCCTTATTGAAGTCATTATGTGCCACGAGGCCAAACATTGTGGATCAGCTTTCAAGAGAAAACTCGCTACACCTCCTAAGACAGCACTTAACGTGATGTGGAGTGTTAGTGTTAGGACATGTTGCGCAATCCTGCTATTGCCCTGTCGATCTTTCCTGTGCTTTAGTGTGTCCTGTGCTTCAGGGGTGTTTCGCTTTGCTTTGCTTTGCTCTGCTTGTGGTTGTGCGTCAGCTGACTGGGCTACCACACACTATTTTAAACTCCCCCACAGCGGGCTTTTTTGCAAAGAAATAAATAGAGACACTGCGAGAGGGCGGGAAACACAGCGCAGGAAACCCGAAACAGAGAAGGAGTCACGGGAAAGTTCCCGCCGACAATGCAGTATTCCTACGGTGCTGTGTTAGCATGCGGGTTTTTAATGCATTTGGAGAAATTCGTCCTCATCCTATGCAAACTATTCTCAGAGCGTACACATAAACATGAACTCCAACACACAACGGATATTCTGGTGTAGAGATCGTAGAGTATTGTTGCACAGCCAGCTCTAGCACCTTCTTCGCTTCTCCTTTTCTTCATTATATCATGGATTTTGCAGAAATTGTAATACACTGTATGTGGTTGGTGCACACACTCACAAATACATGCACACACACACACACACACACACACACACTTATGCACACTGTGTCAAGCCCAAATGAAGACCTCCTGTGCCAAAGCAAATGGCATTTCAATTCATGGAACTAAAAAGGACATGAATGGAAAAGAAAGACAGACAGAAAAAAAACACTATAATAAGCACAAGTCTAATTTTAATACGGCTTTGACACAATGGGAAAAAAAAGACACTTTGAATACGAAATGTAGTCCAGGTTAAACATAGATTGGACAATTCTCTTGTAAGGACATCTAATCTACTGGCATCCACTGACAAGCATTAACCTCAGCAGCTTAAGGGGAATGGA
>JAOVVB010000011.1:9402664-9416065 GCA_028570985.1 Heterobranchus longifilis | reverse complement strand
GACTGAGTCTGTAAAAACAGCTGTTGTGCTTGTAGCTCCTGCCTGATCCCATGTGCTTTCAAAAGAATGGCCCTGTTACCGTAACTCACGCACACTCTTTCACCCCGTGACCCCTGCTGAAGGCACTGGACAGGTTCAGAGGTGAAGGAGAGCTCATCATTGCAGAACCAATACTCTTTAAATATCACAAGTGGTGGGGGACAAAAAGCTACAAAGAGGTGGACAGAAAGTGAGTGACCAGATGTAAGTGCTCAGGGCACAGGGACATGAGGAGGAGTATGAGGAAGGTCAAGAGGTGATGAAGAAATGTATGCTCAGGCTTGGAAAAACGAGTGAATAGAACATCTATTCGAGATTATCTACAGTAGGTTTTATTATATAAAGATCACAATAAACAAAATATAGGATTGTTTATCTGCTCGCTATGATTTTTCTTTTAATCGTCAAGTTTGGTCTTGAAATAGTCTTGTTCTGTTGGCAGATCCTTAAAATAATTGTAAGCATTTCTTTCTAGGATGAAGCAAAAGTGTTTGGTCAATAGAATAAGACATTTTGGAAGAAGGAAAACATATGTTTAATATGTTTAAGAATCTTATAATCATTGAAAATCTATATAAATAAAAGAAAGTTCTTCTCTGTACATTAGTCAGAATCTGCTCTTTCTCAGAAAATGTTGTGTCTGTATGTCTGTCTGTCTGTATGTCTGTATGTCTGTCCAGCCAGCTTTTGTCACAGCATCACACAAAACTGTCTGGACAGAATTTACTGAAACTTTGGCAGTCCTTAGGTATTTGCCTGAAGTTAAACCTGTGCCATAAATGAAATCAAAATGTTGAGTAGAAGTGAAGCTATGAGCAGTTATGTGCCAGATTACATACCCCAAGTTTTGACAGCGTACTGCGTATTCGTCAACCTGTACAAATTTACAAACACAATTTACAATACAAATTTTGTATTCACCAAGTGAAATCAAAATGTTGAATAAAAGCGATGTTATAAACAGTTATTTGTCAGATTTAATAATCTACTTTAAAATACTTGTTTAATGTAAACAACAATAGATATTAACTAGAAAAGCAAAACTGAATATTTTATTGGGGCAAGCTAGCTGTAACCTTTTAACTATTATTAAAAACTCTTTTCCTGTCAACAGGAACAGTAAGTATTACTACTTACGCTAGTAATAAATACATTTCACTGTATTTAACATATAGTTTTGATCCCTGAGATTTCTCACTCCAGTCTTTTCTTTCATCTACTGGGTCGCTGGCTGAGGAAGGAGCTCTGAATAGCTTTCATTTCATCTGTAGTAAAGCATCTAACCAATTATGCATGAGACTGAATTCTTCTAACCAATCATAATGCAGGATTTATGGGAGAGGATGTGAAACTAGACCTCACATCAAAGGTGGAGAAAAACTCATCCTCTTCTGTTATATTTCAAGCAGAATAAACGCTTCCCAGCAGGCAGAACCACTTTGCACGTGTTAAATAAGTAACATTCTGAATAAATGCTAATTTACATCTTATCGGATCAGTGTGCTTGTAAATGGTTCAACCTCTAATTAAAATGATTTCATTTGGATTAAAGAAATGTATCCATGTGAACACATCTAGTGTAAAGAGTGGATTTTAGTTTAGTCATGGGGAACTAGTTTGGACTTTTGAAGGACATTATTTCTAAAGTCTTTAAAGGTCTTCTCTTTTTTTGCAAAGAAAGCAAAAAAAAAAAAAAATTCCACTGTGCAAGAGTCTAAATGGGGAATCTGTCTTTCCTTCCTGAGTTTAGTCTCTTTCCTGCAAAACAGATTTTTGCCCCTGTAAGGTCTTGCTATCAGTATGAGTGTCATTTATTGTAATTTCAGCATGTTTTAGTTTGCTCACATTACGCTGGATAATTCGATTCATTCAGCACATCTGCAGCTACATATTAAGAAAAATATGTTGAGTTCAAATCCCAAAGGTACACAAATAAACTAAAGAATTTCACTCAGGAGTGCTCCGAATATTTATTTTACAGTTTACTTATTTTATTCATAACAGTATAAGAAAAGAAAATATTTGCTTGCTGACACCTTTGGTTTGGTCGTATTGTATTGATTAAAGAAATAAAGGAGACTTTTTGAGGAAACGCCCACATCATCATGTTGAAACATGGCCCCAAAATATGAGGCCCTTGAAACACTGGGAATAGGTTTTAAAAGAAGGCTTCCTTCTGAGTCGGAGTAAAATTTGGCAACGGTTTCTTTTGAAAAAATGCTGAGGGTAGCTGTCCATGTGTTCTTGATCAAGAGAACAAGAAGTAGTGAAGAGGAAAAATAAATTCGAGTGGTATTAGTCATGTGGCCTGCATCATTAGTTTGCTTACAAATAGTGCAGCAGGAAATGATTAAATTATCTGCTTTGGGAAAAAAGTGGCATCTCAGAATCACATTGATGTGGTCTGGTTTAGTACTGCACTGAAAACATGTCCTTTCTTGTGTTCTGATTATCTGGATTTCACTGAGAGACATGCATCTACGTAGGCAAAAACATGTTGTCGTCCATTGATCAAAGGTGAGCCGACACTTGTTGAGACACACTTGTTTCGTTGAGGATGTTCAAAGAGACAGCAATGGAAGAAAACTCAATCTGAAAAACATGGCAATTGATTGCTGCTGTAAATCGTCCACATTTACAGCGTCTTGCTAAACAACAATATCCAGAGCAACTTACATTTATCTCATTCATACAACTGAGCACTTGATGGTCAAGGGCCTTGCTCAGGGGCCCAACAGGGGCAGCTTGGTTGTGCTGGGGTTTGAAATCATGACCTTCTGATTAGTAGTCCACTGAGATCCCGGCAGCTTGGTTGTGCTGGGGTTTGAACTCGTGACCTTCTGATTAGTAGTCCACTGAGTCCCACCCTAACAGAAGGATTGGTTAACGGAAACACATGGGCTTGTCCAATATTTGAACCCAGTACCTCTTGCACTCACATCAAGACTCAGTACCCTAGACTACTGGTTCTCAACAATGATTCTGGAGAACCTGTAGTGTGCTGGAAGCTGATAACACATTAAGAGTGCTTTCACACCTTAGTTTGTTTGATCTGGTCTGAATCACTTGAGTTTGTAAACTTACAAAGTTTTTCCCTTGGTTCGGTATCTTTTGACAAAGAGGGAAAAATACAAGTGTACCAACATGCATCGCTTCAAACCACGCAAGAATGCCCTCTCCGCTTATTGGTCAAGTGTGTCTGCCACAGGAATTAAAACAGTAAATATAGGAAGAAAGTCCCGTGTTGAGGGCGACTGCAGGTTTCAGTGACATGGGAGAAAGAATTTCATGATAGAGTTAACCATGTTGGTTAACATTGCTTGCATTTACCACTTTAGACACTTCTCTTCTTTTTCGCCTTTGGCTGCTCCCATTAGGGGTCGTCACAGCGGACCATTTGTCTCCATTTAACTCACCCACATCTTCCTTTGTCACTCCAACCTTCTGCATGTTCTCTCTCACCTCATTTATAACCCCCCTCTTGGGCCTTCCTCTTTTCCTCCTGCATGGCAGCCTCATCTCTAACATTCTCCTCCCAATATACCCCTCATCCCTCATCTGCACATGTCCAAACCATCTTAATCCAGCCTCTCTAAGTTTGTCCCCAAACCATCCTACCTGCACTGTCCCTCTAATATACTCATTCTTAATCTTGTCCATTCTTGTCACTTCCAAAGCAAATCATACAGATTGAAAAAGAGGCACTGCTGCGCCTGGAAAACAACATGTTGATGCACTGGAGTGCATCATAATTTCCTGATGATCCATCAAGGTATGTACATGTCCTGTTGTGGTTTGGTATGCTTTCTCAGCGGGAGGACTGATCCAGAGTTCGCAAGATGATTTGGATCAAACCACCTTTTTTTGGGAGTCTCAGTTGTGGAGTTGTTTTGGTCTGATGACCCGAGTGCAATTACTGTGTGTTTACAGAAGACTGCACAAAGAGGGACTAAAGCTAGTAGGCATAAAGGCAGCCCAAAATGTGCAGGGCAGATTGTCCCCTAAGACCGGGGTTGGGAACCAATGGATTAGACCAATAATCTATATACCAATATATAGTCTTGTTTTCTAAAGAAAACTAAAAGGACTTCCAGAGACTCAAAGCCATTCCAGCATTGTGTTAGCTGTATTATTTTTAAGGTCATTGCTGTGCTTAAAGGTGAACCTATTTGGCTACATTCATCCTTCCGTCTATTCTTGGTCACCTCCATGACTGAAGCCCTTCGAGCCTGATTACTGACTGAGGTTGGCTGGATGGACAGCTCCAAAAATAGTCCTGGTGATTCCAAATTTATTTGAGTATAAATAGTGGAGCTTCCTGTGCTCATGGGAATATTTAAAGGTTTCAAGATGGTTTATGGAAAGTTCTTTTAGTGTTACGGTTTTAGCTTTTGGTTTAACATGCACTGTTAAGCGTGGGATCTTATACACGCAGATGTATTCCTTCACAAATCATGATCAATGCCTGAATTTGGCATTGGTAGACTCCAGTAGACTTTTAGAGGAAGCTTGAGCAAACATGATGCACCTGAGCTCAGTGTGGTGAGCCTTAGTCAAAGGTTTAATACTTATTTTAAAAAGTACTTTCTAAAAAAATTCTAAAAACTTTTTGGCCACTATAGAAAACTGTATGTAGATTTATGAAATTGATTTAATCAATTTGACATTAAATCTAAAACTGAACCTGAAAGGGTGCAAATATGTTCCAAACCAACTGTATGTAACAATGTTAATATTTGTACTTTTGTTAGTAAGTTTTACACATAGTTTTTGTACACAAGTCTCTTAACAATATATTAATTTCTTTATTTTTTCTATTTACTTACTTATTGTAATTTTTGTGTCTGTGAGCATCTTTAAAGCTCTAGCTCTTGTACTAGATGCATAACACAAGAATATTTAGTTTTTAAGGAATAGATATTTCCAGGGAAAAAAATCTTTTATTATTATTATTATTATTATTATTATTATTATTACTATTATTAGACTTGGAAATCTTGGATTAGTCAATGGATTTCATGAACAAAGCCAAAAGAAATTTCCCCTGGTCTGACATTATATTTAGGCATCCAGAGAAGAAAACTGATGTGTTCATTTGTTACTGGCAATGGCTACATCTGCAGTCACATCTGGGAGATATTTCCAGACAGACAGTGTACCGGCTTTACTGGATATTTCCAGTCTGACAGTTCAACCGGCTTCTGCAGTGTGTGAAAATGCATCTGAATTACTTTCTATCAGGACACTGATACTGATACGGACACTGCACTGCTGCTTGGTTTAGACTAGATGCTGATGTGCAGTGTGTGGTCTTTTATATGGCACTGATCACAATGGATTTCAATGTAAAAGAGCATTAATTGAGCTTTTAGAAAATCTGTGTTTTAAATTTGATGCAGGATTTACAGAAACCAGAGCTCCATCCAGCACGATTCTACTAAACATGCTTCCTAGTTCAAAAGAACTGCTCTAGCTCTGAGGGGACTCAGGTTTGTAAAACCCCACCTGTTCCATATGTCCCTCATGCTGTGCAGCACATAATTCACAATGCACATTTTCAAGACTTACCAATGATCTACGCTTGAGGCTCCTCCAGACCCCTGATGGTCAGATACTGCTGTTTTTGGATGACGGGTTTCTACAGTACATGGCCAACAACGAGACAGCCATCTGAAACACCAGAATTCCAGCTGTGCTTAGTGGTTAGCACTGTCAACTAACTTCTCCAGGGCTGGAGGTTCAAATCTCGTCTTCAGTCTTGGTGGGATTCCTCCGGGTGATCTGTTTCCACCTTGCCCATAGTGTGTTTGTGCTCTGTGATGGGTTGGCCCTGATCCACAGCCCCTCTGTGACCCTACATAGATGGATGGATGGACAGTCGTCCCAACATATACAGTAGCAATGGCTGTCTTGTTTGCCCATCAAATTCTTGTTTGATATGTGATATCATCTTGAAGAATAAATTGCTGTAGAAATTTCACTATTAATAACTAAAAACAAAACTAAAAACACCACAGAGCCATAATTGCCATGTGGAGCTCCAAAGTGCGAGTGAAACCCAATCAACCACTTGAATCAGGGGCATTTTACCTATTGACTCTGTATACATTGAACAGAGTTCAACAATCTTTAAGGGCAAAATAAGTCTGCAAGGCCTTGGTTCCAGCTATTGGACAGAACACTTTGGTAACCTCCTCTCTGAATAGATCTGTTTTCCTAAATGGAGAACCACTCCAGTGTTAACCCTGATCAGTGATCAGTGGGATGGATCCCAAGGAACAAGTACAGGATGGTGATCCAACAGTCTAAAATGCACTAATAAGCACATTAATGATCCAGTACATACTGTAGGTCCTGTTTATTCTCAGGTAGAAACTAGCCTGAGAGTGGTATGCACTCCATCATCTAGATCCAGTCTTAGACTTCTTACCTTTTCAAAGGCACTTAGGCAGATAGATGGAAATCACAGTCTATCAGACTATCCTGCACTTTAGGCAATAGACAATTACTCTGCTGCTGTCCACGTCCACATTCCACAAAATATTTTTATATTTTTCATATTATTATACTTTTACCAGGCATTGATGGTAGACTTCTCGTCTGCCATGCTTACGGTCTGGGTTTGATTCCTAGCCAATGCCCAAACCCAGCTACTGGATGCAGAGCGTCCTTAGTGCCGGTCCTAAGCCCGTATAGAACAGGAGGGTTGCGTCAGGACGAGCATCCGACATAAACCTTCGCTTTGGCAGCCTTTTGACAAGAACAGTCAATATTCTTTTTATACTTGTTATACTTTATACTTCCAATTTGTAAATATTTTGTAAAAAATGTCATTCTTTTTTATTTTGGTAACTTAATTTCCATTACAAATCTTATTTTTTACCCAATTCTATATTTTACTTAATTGCATTTATTAGTTTAAAATTTAAATTCGTAAACTAATAAAATTTTCAACAGGAGAGTGGCGTACTGGTTAGCACTTTGACCTCGCACCTACAGGGTTGAGAGTTTGATTCCTGCCTTGGGTCTGTGTGCGTGGAGTTCTCATGTTTGGTGGGTTTCCTTTGAGCATTCTGATTTCCTCCTACAGTCCAAAGACATGCAGAGTTATATGGCATTGCCAAACTGCATCTGTGCATGTGAACCCTGCAATGGATTGGCACCCTGTGCAGCTTGTACCCTGCCTCGTGCTGAAAGTCTCCTGGGACATGCTTCAGGCTCCTTGTGACCCTGTACAGGATAAACAGGATAGAAAATAAATTAATCTGAATGGTTTCTTGATAAAGGTTCAGTTTTGGACCTGTTGGTCTAAATTGACAATTGGCACTAAAGTTCCACTAAATTAAAAAAGCCATTCATCTAAGCGTCCCTGAGAGCAAGTTACTGTGTGTGGAGTTTGCATAATGTTCCCCCTCTGCATAAGGGTTTTCCTCTGAGTTTTCCGGTTTCCCCACACCTTCCAAAAACACTCTGCTTTGTGGGTTTGTGGATTAGATGTGCTAAATTGGCCCTAGATAGATCTATCCTGCATCGAACACTGTCCTATCCAAAGTGCATATTCAAATCTCTGGCTTAGTGTTTCTGGACTAGGTTCTGCATCTCTGAGCTGGATAAAGTGGTGACTGAAGTTAATAAATGAATGAATTGTTGTTCCGATTTTACATCTTGAGGATGACAAATGTATTAAACTACTAAACACGTCCTTGTTGTTTATTAAACTTCACTACGAAACAAAGTTTAAAGTTTAATTCCGTGACAAATCTCTGGTTATTGAGAGATGATTAGTCACTTCTGCACAGTTTCTAAGCACATCTGCTAAACGACCAACTGCAAATGCTAATATAAACTATTTATAATGTCTGATTTTTATTTATTTATTTAATTATTTGGAAAAGCACATCTGTGGAGTGACATTTTTTTTTGACATATCTTTAGAAAGACCTTGCGAGTTTTCTTCCTCTAAAGCAATAGCTACGATTTATGACGGTTGAAGGAGAGGTGCTGCTGGAGCGCGGCCACGGGCCTCGGCTTTGCGCTGTAAGCTCCACACCTTGCTAACAGATGTTAGCAAACCCTTTGCCTAATCAGCTTAAACAATAAGGTTTACATTACCTGAAACGCTTGCCTCCGCGAGTACGTTTAAGACGTCAGCCGAGCGGAACGCTACGTGGTCTTCTCTACCTGTTTATTTATTACAGCTAAGCATTTTTTTTTTACTAGCCAGAGGCTCAGCATGCGCCGTCTTTTGGCATTCGGGACATTTTCAGCATCTGAAACCACTGTACAGTCGGGTGTGTTCTTTTTTATAGAGTTTGAGCAGCATTTTATAATCATTTCGGTGTTAGTCAACGAACACGTAGAAGCACTCTGACTTGAGTTAACCGTCTCTTTACCTTAGAAGGGCATGAAGAACAGTGCCTTGTATAAAGTTTATTTATTTACTACATTTAGATTTAGTTTCATGTTCTCTCGACTGGTCATATGAAATAATCAGAGACTGATTTATGTTTTAACTGTAAAGCACACAGCTAGTGCCTTTAAAACTATTTCATGTCATTTAAAGGGCCCCTATTTTGCAAAGTTTACTCTTTAATCAAGTTTAGAGTTTCAGGCAGGCCTCCAGTCTGAACACACACACACACACACAAACACACACTTATATCAGGAAAAACAAGCAGTTTTCTCCCTGTTGTGAACTCATGTATGAAAAAATCACTCCTGCCGCTCACTACTCAGCTCTGCCGTCCTTTGGGTGCCTTTTTAAAAAACTTTAGTAAACAATTCTAGGCTACCAGCTAGCGGCTACCCGCTAAAGGCTACCCTACCAATCTTTAGCCATTAAGAAGGGATAGGCTAGCCATTAGGATTTAGCAGCTAACCAATAAAGGCTAAGCTAGTCATCTTTAGCTCTTAGGGCTAGGTTAGCAATTTACAGTTAGCAAATAACTGCTAAAGGGTAACCTGATCTTTAGCTCTTAAGAAGGGATAGGTTAGCCATTACAATTCAGCAGTTAATAACTAAAGACTACTCTGCTGATCTATACCTTTAAAGAACTGCTAGGTTAGCCATTAGCATTGTGCAGCTAACTCCTAAAGGTTAACCTAGCAACCATTAGCCATTAAGAAGGGATAGACTAGCCATTAGCACTTACCAGCTAATCACTAAAGGCTAACCTAGAGATCTTTAGCTCTTAAGAAGGACTAGGTGAGCCTTTTTACAGGTAACAGCTAACCTAGCTTTCTTTAGTCTTGTGTTTTAACTGTTGTATCGCTGAATATTGACGAGGTCATAACTGTTAGGAGTTAGCAGACCGCAGGATGTGAGCTGTGTTTCAGCTGCAGCATTTAGCAAACATTGTGGAGACGTCTTGACCTTATATTAACTGTATTTGAGTTTAATATATGAATTTAAAACAGATACATTTTGAGGTTGGACAATCCAAAACCCAGTGCATGAAGTCCATAAAGTCCAACTGCTACGTTCTGTCATAGACTCAAACACACTTTTGAACGGGGACAAATCAGGTCTAAAATGCGTTTCCTAAAACACAGAGGTTCATTCAAAGAACCACAAACCCATGAGGATTAAATATATCAGTACACGCTCCTCGGTGCCGTGTCAGCGCTTCTCATCATGTCGGGTCTAAAACGAGGCCCTCGCTGTCAGCCAATCAGCACTCAGGAGGAGTCGCCTGAGTAGGCGGAGCCTGTGACTCATTCCACCCCCTGACGAGTACTAAAGCGGTTTAGCACCCCATAATGAGCTTTGTTGACTGTGTACGTCTCCATGGGGGGTGGAGGGAAAGAAAAAAAACATGAGGCCCCTCAGCATCCATTTTAAGTGCAACGGGTGAACGGGAGTCTCGCCAGCCAAAGACATCAGATTAATCCTGCCTCGTGTAAATATAGTGCACTCGTGTGCATTTAGTGGCTTTAGGATTAGCGCTTCAAGAGCCAGCGCATGGACATGGATCATATTCTGGAATTTCCATACCGCCCTGCTCCGCTTGTTTGTTTTTTTTTTTTGAGACAGTGTCAGAGAGAGAGAGGAGTACAGATGCAGGAGGCGTGACATCATATATGTACAAGGATTCAAATCATACATCATCTTAGTGAAAAATAATCTGTATTTAACATTTACATTCAGTCCAAAGTACAATATGATATGGAACATGGAATGCATAACTAAAAGTACACTAGCTTTCTAGACAGATGGTGGACAAAATAGATTTAAAAAAAAAAGAAATTCAGGACATTAGGAGACTCCTCTAACAGCTTCCATTAGAAAACCACAACCAAGGGAGATAAAAAAAACACACACATACACACACACAAGAAGTAAGAGTCACAAATGGTTTTAGTGACCGGATCAGGTTCCCTTCACCACAGAGTTAAACACACGCTCCGAAATCAGCACTCCCATTTTAAGATGCTTTGTGAACACGCGCAGTAGTTCACGCATACACGATTTTTACACAATCACTGGCAGCATCTTAAAACAGCAGACGTGCAGACGTTCCTAGTATCAAGTGTGGTAAACATCAAGTGTCTTGAAATCGAGTGCTGCGAGTGTTGAGTGTAAGCCGTGGTCATCTCACACGAGCATGACGCTGTGAAACCACGCTGCGACGTTAGGGGAGTCCGTCTCGACAATACGGATTCTTCTGACTTTCTTACACACCACAAACACATTTAAAAAAAAAAACCACTCCGAGACATCTTTATGTAGAAGCTAGCCAAAACATACAGCATGTTATACAAAAACAGTACAGTCTACATTCCTGTTACAGACACGTGTTTATGTAATTTTATGAAGATTTCATCTTTCAGGTCTTAAGAGACATTTCCAATTTTTTATCTTTCAGCGTCTCGAGTTAGAAATGCATAATCAACCAAAGAAATTCATTCACTAAGAGACGACAATAAACACAGCCTAGTCAGAGTCAGAAAGCTGGTCCAAGTCCATGTAAGTGCTCACATCTTCAGGCCCTTCTTCTTTAAATCATCTTTCGCCTCTTTTATCTGAGCCTGAAGCTCTTTGGCTGCATCCTCGCAGTCGTTAAACGTGGCTACTCGGTACCCGACCGTTGCCAGAGAATAGCACCCGAACACCACCAGCAGGTACACGGGCATCGGCCAAGCCACCTCCTTGTACACGGGAGGCAAGTGCAAGCCAAGAAGGTCAAAGGTCACAAGTCCCCACGCAACTGCAACCAGCGAGATGCCCAGAAGCCACTCCAGAAGTTTGGTCATGATGAAGGAGACTGAGGAACTGACGGAGAGTGAGAGAAAACAGGAAATTATTCAACAGGTTATATCAAAAATGTTTACAATTATTGCAGGGGGGGAAAATCATGCATGTGTCACTCCTGGATAAACTTCCAGAGCAGGTTAAGGTTTACACTCATTCATAACTACTCACTACTTTCAGTGTTATTGAACTATCAGTTTAAATTAAAGGTGTGATCCAGAGGTGCAATTATATTTACTTATATGCCATATGGCCTAAAGTATGTGCACCCCTGACCATCACCACCTGTATGTATAGAGCAGGCATCACTAAATGGCAGAGTGTGAGTGACAAGGCCATCAAAGGTCAAACTGTCCACATGTTTAATGCAGTTACTGAAAAGTGACAATAAATATTATTGAAATGCTGTGGAAATTCTTAATTGGTTATTTATTTAATAGACTTATAATAAAAGGATATACAGTATGGTGATCTGAATAATAAGACAAACATGAAATTCGAACCTCTGCTCAAAGAAAACTTTATCGACCTTCTTGAATTTGAATTCATTCTATATCCCTGGTATAAAAAGTTTCTGTATGCAGTAAAGTTACAGTTTCCCTTCACTGAAACTAACAGCTTCCAACCCTTATCCAGTATGACGATGCAATTATGGTTACATTTATCCTTGTATTTGGAATCATGTTTACTCCTACACCATATGGCCTAAAATATGTGCACCCCTGACCATAACCACCCATATGAGGTTCTCAACATAGTTTGAAGTAGTATTAAACAGGCATCACTAAATGGTGGAGCGCGGTCCAGATCCGGAGTGAGCGACAGTTCTATCATTCAGTTTCCCTTTACTAAAACTAGCAGGATAACGATGCACTTGCGAAAAGCTCCCGGGTGTGTTCAGAGTGTGTTGGCGTGGAAGAACTCGAGTGTTCAGCACAGAGATCTGCCTGAACTCATCTCCCTGGAGTCTCCTTGACATCTGGACATCAGCGCCTGAGCTCAGTAATGCTCCCATAGGTGAACTGAATGAACACGAACCCACACAGTCACACTTGAACGTCTAGTGGAAAGCCTTCACAGGAGAAAAGCATTATGTATGTGAAAGGGAAAGTCATATGGTTGTAATGCTCAGGGGTGCACATACTTTTATCTATATAGTATAGTATATATTATCACTTTACTGTGCAGTTGTGTATAATCAGGGTCTCAAAGATCTTTAACAGCTGATTTTAGCTAAACAGAAAACACTTCATCAGGCTAATGCCTCGAATTAGCCCTAATGCTAGCTAAAACATTTATAACGTTACTTTTCAGAAAATAAAAACGGCAGAGACACAAAAAAGACACAAAAATAATCGATATGCTAAATATAAGACTAAATACCAATCATGAATCATTCCTAAATATTACGTAATAGAATATATATTAAAAAAAAAAGCTAGTTATACTCTTACCTATAAGCCAGCTCACCACTTAAAATCTGCGCGCAGGTTTATGACGTCAATAACTCGCGACGGCTGCTGGGAAACGTAGTGCACTTTAGACTATTGCTACTACTATTACTACAATAACCACCAAATAACTCGCGTAATTTATCGTTTTAAACAAAAGTTCTTTTAATTTGGGACACTACAGCTTTCTGAATCCCTTTTATTTACTTCGTAATGCGAGCTCTGATTTTTTAAAAGCCTGTGTTTGTCTTTATTTCCTCAGAAAAAGCCTGCTAAACATGGCCCTTAAAATCACACATTCTGCAGCTTTTGCCTGTATTATGGTCCAGTGATGTCTATTTAATCATTTTAAAAATGCTCTAAGTACATAATTGAAGGTGAAATATACATATTAAAGCTGCAAAAGGTATAATTTTGTACCTTTTTTCCTGAGTGTGTACTATAAACTGCTGCTGATACACACTGCTGCTCATACATCCCCAGCGGCGGCTGCTAGCCTTTGAAACCGGGGAAGCTCATATTAGGCCTTCATCATAAAATTCATTATGTTATTTGTACGTAAATTCTGGCTAGTTTCCCCTTTCACGAGCTACTTTAATTATATGAACGAACTAACTTTACAATGCTGAAACAAGGAGCAAAGTCAAGAACGCTATAATA
>JAOVVB010000011.1:9331445-9352266 GCA_028570985.1 Heterobranchus longifilis | reverse complement strand
CCTGCCAAAACCCACATTCACAACCAGTCACAGAAGCACTTTCAGCAAGAAAACAAGGGTACTTATGCTAGTGTTTGTATAGTTGGTTAAAATTAAATAAAAAAATTCCGTTCATAATATTTCCTAGGTTGTGCTGATTTTTTTTTTTTTAACTCTATACTGCACAATCCTGACCCCATTTGTACCTCAGCATACAAATGCCACGTCTCACGAATGTTTGCCTTAAGAATTAAAATTTTGCAAGAAACTTGCCTCGGCATACGAAGCATTTTCAGCATGCAAGTGAACAGCGCGTGCCAAGAGGAATCATAAATTTAGGTAAAGTGAGGTTTAATGTCTATTTATTTCATGTTTTACATATTTTCATAATGTCTTTATTAATTGTTTTTATTGTTTTGACAAAAATATGATTATAGTATTGGAAATTGGTAATATTAGTAATATTTTTGGGTGGCTGGAATAGATTATCTGCATTTACATTATTTACTAGGGGAAAATGCATTTCACAATACAAACTTTGGCCTTAAGAACTCACCGCCAAAACAGATTAACATGTACATTTTACCACTACCAAATATGGGAACAACATTATTATTATTATTATTATTATTACTATTATTATTTGGTCTTGAAAATACCCGAAAACAACCATAAAAACATGTGATCATGTGTATCTATGCTATGTCTTTACCTGCGTGACTCATTGATTTATTCATTAATTTTTTGCTTTGCATAGTTGGTTCAAATGAAATAAAATTACAGTGCATCATATTGCCTAGGTTGAAAATTCTGTACTGCACAAGCCCACGTACTGTACATGTCTGCCTATCTTTCTGTATGGCTGAACTTTCTGCCCAACTGATTTATACAAAGAAATACACTTTTTGAAGGTTGAGTATCTTATGTCTTATTTCATCTTACACGCCCTCACCTCACCACACCTGAGACTGAGATATGTTTTATCTGAGATATGTTTTATCTCATAGTGGCGTCCACATTACTGCTTTAATTAGCATTTTTCCTTGTTTGACAAAACTGGTAATTTGTTGACATATGAGCCGTTCCTGACTCTCTCCGGCCTTCCGGTACCTTCTAGAGAATGTAACCTATTAAAGAGAACTATTCGCCCTGGTTTAACTGTTCTCATTAAGAGTCACCTATGATTTGGTTTGTTTGAGGTTATACAATCTAAATTACTTCTAGATGGTATTGATATGACAGATAGGAAATGTAATAATAAAAACTTTTTTCAAACTAAAAAATGTTTTCCTTATTACACTTCCTGTCTCTTACTTATTTTATCTTACATTTAATTCTTCATTCATAAACAAAAAGGCACAACTGCCTTTAACTGAAATGAAGTCACTGCTTAAATCTCTTAAACCAATATTCAGATTTAGTAAAAGAGAACAACAGACTTCTACATTTCTGACATTTTTCTTTTAACTGAAGGAAAAGTGTCTCTAGGTAACACATCCCACATGGTTTAAATCTCGTAACTGTTCTCTCATGCCATTTCTTCCTTTATTTTGTACTCTTATATTATTAGTCATTTACTGTCCTTTGTTTTTCCTTAACTGTAATTAATGTGTATTTTTTTTTTTTACTGTAATTAATGTTCATTGTTTTCTATTTTGTATTGTTTCAAGTCACTGCAATAATAAAATAAAAAAAAAAAAAGACCCATCATGATTTCGCGAAGTCGGATTTTCCGAGTTCTTGTTAGTCGGAAGTCGGATACGGAGTGTCAGAGCGGGAGCTCGGTGCGGTTTTGTGCACGCGCGTCAGTCTCTCTCGACGGGCGCGCGCGCCGGTTGAACATGGCGGACGTTGACGCAGACGGGGCTCGTGGCGCTCCCGCGTGCCCGGTAACGTCCCGGCGGGGGCACGCGCTAACGGCGGGACCGCGCGTGGTGCGGATTATTAAGTCGGAGTCGGGTTACGGTTTTAACGTCCGCGGGCAGGTGAGCGAAGGCGGCCAGCTGCGCAGCATTAACGGCGAGCTGTACGCGCCTCTGCAGCACGTCAGCGCCGTGTTACCCGGGGGGGCGGCGGAGCGGGCCGGCGTCTCTAAAGGAGACAGGATCCTGGAGGTGTACGTGCAGTGTTTCAGATCATCACTACAGACCTCACTAACTAACTAACTAACTAACTAACACTTCATCTCTAACTAACACTTCCTTAGAGGAGCTGTTAATGTTTAACATCAGCTAGAGCGCGCAATTAGATATCACGCGCACGCACGCGCGCGCGTGTGTGTGGAGCTGTTAATCATGCTGCACCTGAGAGCTAGAAATCAGGCTTTAAAGTGTGCAGGATTAATTAGTGCTTCATTACATAATGAACTTACACTTCAGATGTGCTTGCATCTCCTGGTTATCATTAATTAGACACTGATCGCAGTCTCATCAGTTTACAATATTGTCCAAATACTTATGAATATTTGCAATTTGCACAAAGGTGTTTTATCACATTTTTTAAATATTACTATTATTATTATTATTATTATTATTGTTGTTGTTGTGCACTTCCTGTCTATCATTAATTCGACACTGAGTGCAGTTTCATCAGTTTACTGTACTGTCCAAATACTTAGGGATATTTACAACTTACACAAAGGTGTTTTTTTTCTCACCTTTTTAAAGTACTATTATAATAATATCATCTTGCACTCAAGATGTGTTTGCATCTCCTATTTATCCAACAGCGCTCATTAATGCGCCACAGATCACAGTTTATAATACTGTCCAAATACTTATGGATATTTATAACTTGCACAAATCTTTTTTGAAGGTATTATTATCATCTTGCTCTTCAGATGTTTGCATCTGGTTATCCAGCAGCGTACATTAATTTGACACTGATCACAGTTTATAATGCTGTCCAAATACTTATGGATATTGCCAAGCTACACAAAGGTGTGTTTTCATCTTTTTAAAGCATTGTTTTATTTTTTAATCTTGCACTTCAGATGTGTTTTTCGTCTTCTGTTCACCCAGCAGCGTTCGTTAATTTGTCACTGAACCCAGTTTATAACACTGTCCAAATACTTACAGCTATTTACACCTTGCACAAAAGTGTTAAAGTCTTGCATTATTACATTTCAGTTGCACCTTCCTTCTGATAATGCTGATGTTTGCTGTAAGAATGTCTTCTAGTTTCACTATGAAGGACAGAATCTTATTTGTCTACAGAGATGATGTGGAGCTGCTTGTTTTGCCACTCGGGCATTTAATCCTAAACGCTTTTCAGCTAAGCTTCGTTAATATTTCCCCTTTTTAATATTCATATCCTCTTTTTCACATGTATATGACTTTCAGAATAAGTACACACGGACATCCGCGTAAGTCAAACCCAAATGTTAAACTCCAGTGCTAAATTAAATTAAATAAAAGATCAGAGAAGTGTGTGAGAAATATGAGGACTTTACTGTATCCTCTTGTTCTTCTGAATAGATGTGTTTTGGGTTATAAAAGCAATAGAGCGATGAGCTTTATAATGAACTAGCGGAAGTACCTGTCATTGACGCAAAGAGTTTGTAGAAATAGTTAAAAGGTTGTACTTCTTTCATTAAACTCTGTCCAGCCAGTTTTTCGTAATGCTGTATTGAGGATTGTGTGATGCTCAATATAACACTTGGCTCTCATTGTTGTATATAACTATTTTACACGACCCATGTTTTATCTCATAGTGGCGCTTGTTATCATCAGTTGCGCTTGTTATAATTTCAGGAACGATGAGAGAAACTGGTTTTAAACTTCTCACAGGACGAATACACATACATTGATCTGTCCATTCATCTTTGAAGGTTCAGTTTTCATAGCCTACTTTTTTTTTTTTTTTTTGGAGAAAGCCATGCTGTGTCATGCTTTGTGTTTTGTGAGGATTGTTGATTGGCTCTGTTGATGTGACGCATGTAGCCACGCCCACCTTGAGAGAAAAAACGCAATAATCGTCAAAAAAGAAAGCGCATAACTGCTTATAACGTCACTTCTACTCAACATTTTGATTCTATTTGGGGTGCAAGTTTTAACTCGGGCAAATATCTAAATACTGCCAAAGTTTCGTTACATTCTGTCTAGCCGGACAGACATTTTTCTAAGACTGGTTTCAGGTCCTCCATGCGGAAGACCCGGGTTCAATTCCCACCAAATGCCCAAACCCCAGCTACTGGATGCAGTGCTGATCCCAAGTCAGGATAAAATAAGGGTTGCTTCAGGAAGGCCATCCTGAATGTTCTGCTGCACACATAAATAAAATAAGAATAAAACCTGTGCCAAAGTAGTTGTGCGAATCAGATGGTGTGCTGTGGCGACCCCTCGACGGGAACAGCCAAAAGACCAACAACATTCATATTCCTCTTTTGCACATGTATATGACTTTCAAAAAACTACACACGGATGCCCGCGTCAGTGAAACCCAAATGTGCTGAATTAAGTTGAAGGTCAGAGAAGCGTGGAAGAAGTATGAGGAAGTTTACTAGATAAAGCCTGCAGAGAGTTGACTTTACTGTGTCCTCTTGTTCTTCTGAGTAGATGTGTTCTGGTTTATTCTTTGGAAAAGCAACAGGTCACTGTGTTTTATAATGAATTAAATAGTCTATTTTTGAAGCTTGCTTCCATCACGTGAACGTGATCCTGTTGTCCTCATTTATTAGCTTCTTCTTCTCTAAACAAATCTGTCACAGGTTTAGCTCAATATGGGGAACAGAGACGTGCTTAACAAGAGCCTGTTACTTACTTCCTTTTACTTATAGAGAAGCACTGATGAAATCACGCTATTGCTCTTTATCTCAAGTGTCAAAATTGTTTCTAGAAAGAGGCTGTTGAAACCATGATCTTGTACAAATTCCAACCATTCATTTTCTTAAACAAGCAACGTGTAGGTTATTACATGGTGTGTATGGGGGAAAAAAGGCAGCAACAGACCACCATGTCTATTGCTAATGAGTGATCATCGTAGGGTGCAACCTTGCTAATTGTGTTGCTAAAATATCCACCCATTATCTATAGAGGTTATCTGGTTTAGGGTCTCTGGTGGACTATACCAGGCATGGAGTGCCAACTCTTTGCAGGGAACACACACTCAGGAGATGTGAGGCAACAGGGTTAACCACTTAAAGCCCCTTTCTTTCATACGTGCAGGAGTTTGGCAAGAAAACGGTCAATGGACTTTGGAGTTTTTCGAGGAGTATACGGCAAGAACAATGAATATCTGCCGATCTTGTAAATGTGGAGCGCGCGATGGGAATGAGGACAGGTGAGGCGTCCTTGATGAGTGGCCCTAGGATCCAGGAACTGTATCTAGGATCAGAGCATTGGTGAGAACTCCCACAAGAAGTCGCAGGGCATACGCGTCGCACTCTCGCCAATGTCCTCCTCGATCTCGCCAACACTCTCCTGGATTACGTAGATACCTCGCCAATGTTCTCTTTGATCTCCTCAGAACTCCCACCATGTAGAATATGAATTGTCGCTGAACTTCATCGCTTCTCCTCCATCTTGCTGTATACTCCTAGAACACTCTTTGTCGAAGTTCTTACCTCCAGGGTTGGAGGTTCGGATCTCACCTCTAGTCCGTGAGTACTTGGTGGGTTTCCTCTAGGCCCAAAGACATGTGAACTAGAATGACTGGCGTGTAGATTGTCCAGGAGATCTAAGGGGAATCAGGGGAACCTTATGTCTTTGGAGAGTGTCCAGGAGTGAAGGGTGCCAGGGGTGCACTTCGAGAGAAATGTATCTCTTGTTTTTTTTTTTTTTTTTTCTCTCTCTTGTGGATGGTCTACAGAAGGGATTGACATGTCCAATAGCTTTTTGCTGAGATTGGTGAGATTAAAGAGAGGCTTGGGGAGTTTGTTGAAAGCCTAGGACTTCCAGGAGTACGCGAATTTCTTCATTAAAATCATTCTCGGTGAAATTACTCCTCAACACTTGTATCTATGAAGGGTGTCTAAGCCAACATGCTCCTTTTTTGCCGAAATTGTTGGAGAAATATTGCACTTACAACTTATCTAACAGTGTCCAGGACCCACAATGCTTAGTGACGTTTGAGGGACATGTGGCTAGGCCGTGGTCTTGATGGTGTATGCCATCGTGGTGCTGTGAGTCCATTGTCCATGTTAGGAGTTGTCTCAGCGCACAAAGTAGATAAGATTGTATTGGAATCTTTTGGTCTTTACACTAATCAACTTAACTTATCTACGTGAATGTGTGTGTGTGTGCACATGCGCTAGCTTGAGCTGCGAAATCAATCACATTCACAAACAATCAGTTCTGATAAAAGTATCTCTCAGTAATAATTTTAAGTGTAACTGAATGTGATACCGTCATGATGTTTGTGTAATCACACAGAAGAGGCTTGCCTTGATTTCTACACACTTTAGGATTTTATATCTATTATATTTATTACAGCCTTATTAAATCAGAGTAATCGTACTAAGATAAAATCTTATCTTAAAAGCTAGACCTGGACAGGAAGTGTGCACAGTACTTACCAGCGACAGCATTCAGGAAGCTGTAACACTTGAAGCAGCACTTCGTTCTCTGAAACGGTTCTGTATTTGATCTGTATAGAGATCGCTCGCGTCTTTGTACTGTAGGTCGTATGTTTTGGGAATTATTGTGCCATTGTGTTTTGTTTCTCTCTCACATTAACAGACTGGCTGTTATTGAAGAAATAATGCCATAATAAATGATTTAGCAGATAATAATTGTGGCTCTGTTTAAGGTTGAGTTAACAATCGTCCTGATTTCTAGTACGCAATATCAACATTTCATAGTTTTGTCCTAATTACGAGTTACACCTTAAAGTTGAGCGTAGCATTATATTAAACCCATTTCACTTGTGTGTGTGTGTGTGTCTGACTCTGCAGTCCTCCTTTTCTCCGGACCTGAGAGCAGGAAAAGGCAGGGACCGGGCCGTCTCCTCCTTTCCTGTGACTGGAGTTGGAATCTAGTAGTCAGTCTGTAGGTTACATAAGCGTCTGTGATGGACTGCGCGCTATTATTAGAACGGCTCATTTTATTGTTCGTAAACGCCGCCGAACACGTGCGACTGGTGATGCTTCCTCTGTCTCAGAAGAAAATGAGCAAGAAGAAGAAAACGAAGAAGATGCCTTTATTTGGCATGAATCTACTTCAGTACAAGTGACTTTGTTCCTCTGAATATTCCAGCTTGTCTGGAAAGTTTAAAGGGTCACATATTTTACTATTTTTAGCAAGTCAGCACAAGTATCAGATCAAACTGTGTGTTAATGCTTCCGTTGAAATAATGCATTTTCATACCTCAAAATGCATTTATTTCACTCCTGATGAGCGAATACGTTTAATATGCTGAGCCACGCCCCTCTACAGAGCAGCAGAGCTGAGCAATAAGCTGAGGAAGTCCTATATGAGGTCATATTAGGGGGAAAACTAATTGGCTTGTTTAAGCCCTGGTTGATAGAAATAATAAAAAAGGCCAAAAAAGCAGGAAATTTGTGAGTTTTTTTTGTTGTATTTACAATAATTCTCCAACATATGAACAAATTCTGTTCCAAGAGCTCGTTTTTAAGTCCAATTTGTTTGTATGTCAAACAAACACTAGGATACTAACACAATTCGCTACACACAGTATAAAACTAACATGATTTTCTCGTTCTTTAGAATCGTGCCGATGTTTGAACGATCGACCATTCTCACAAATATTTTCACTTTTGTCTCCATCGTTATTACTTGGCGCTTCTTAGCGGTACCAGCGTCATCGCCGCTGCATTTACGCTTGCTGGAATGCACGCATGTGACGATGTACGCCGGACATGTGATCTAACTCCCACGACTGAATGTTCGCGAGCGCTTGTTTGTATCTTCGGAAGTTCGTAACTCGAATGTTCTGTACTTTGTTTGTGAATTTTGTATAATAGACACCCTTGTTCCTGCTGAGGCTCGAACCCATGACCTTCTGATCCCTAAACCCAGAGCTTTAAAGCTTAAAGCATGTTTCTTGTGTTTTCTGCTTTTGGTTCTGTGCCTGATCGGTTTCAGAAAGAAGAGGCAGTGGGGAGTTAAAGCTTGTGTAAATGGTTTTATTGTGTGTTATTGTGTAGAATGTACAGCGGTGTGAGCTTCTTTTGTTCATTGTTACTCTCTATAGCTTTATTAGAACAAAAGGAAATGCTTAATTTCCCTTTCTTTATCCTTCCGTGTGTGTGTGTGTGTGTGTGTCTCTGTGTGGAGATTTCTTCCTGCCCTCGTGACTTTTCTCTGTCTTGCGTAATGACTGTAGTCGTAGCTCCGCTGTAACACACACACTGTGTTCAGAACAGCAGAGCGCTTTATTACACACTGCTCTTATTATCTGCTTTCTCGCCCGCTCAGTCTGGCTCACTTTTCACTTATTGGTCAGGTCCGATTTCACGCTGTGCTTAATGTCAAGAAGATTTGAACAGAAAGTGGACGGTCTGGTGTTGTGGGTTTTTTTTTTTTTTCTCTTCCCACCTCACATTTCAGCTGAGCAACTCACACACACACTGCATGCTTGTGTAACTTCCTGTTGTCGTTTTTTTGACTCGTCTTCACACCGCACTCACACTTCACTGGACTGCATTTAGAAATGAAAGTCTTGCTGGTGTTGTTACACGGCTGCCACAAATAATTAACAAACATGACTGAAATCGAGGACAAAATTAGTTGTTAGTGCATTTAATTATAGATGAGTTGATGAAGTCATGACACATGTTTTTCACGCTTATTCTGGATGCCCTGACGTGTCCGCGGTACAGCTTTAATGTAATCAGTGATATTATTATTATTTCAGGTACATGTCTGTCTGCAACAAAGATGAACACTTTACTGTGACAATGTAAATTGTTAGAAGCGCTATACAAATAAAATTGAATTGAACTATAATTATTTTAAACTCTAATTTCACAAAATCGTGTTTGGTGTGAGAACATTATATGGTTTCGGTTTGCACTGGATTGGTGTCTAAATATCAGGAAATTGTACAAAATATACCGAGTTCATGGCAAGATTTAGAATCTAATGTCATTTCATATTATTACAATCAATACAGAAAAGTTTATTATAAAGTATAAATTGTTTATCGGAGAGAGAATCACAGATGAGAAATGGAAAAAGTTACATCGGATAAAGATGAAGTTTTGCCTTAAAACGACTCCAGTGCGTTAAAATTCACTTCTACCACTTCAGCGCTGTTATTTCAGCCAAAGTGAAAATATGAACTAATCCCAGTAAAAATATTCCGTTCAGCTTTTCTAATTAATATCTACTGGTGCAGGTGTTTGTTTACACCGAGCAAGTAGTTTTATTAGTAGCTTATTATTATTATTATTATCAGTAGATTATTAAATCCGACACATGACTGTTCATAACATCACTTTTACTCAACGTTTTGATTTCATTTAAACTTCAGGAAGATTTCCAAGTACTGCAAAAAAAAGTCTGTAAAGTGGTCGATTTAAGACGCGCCCACAGTTTCATGCACGCGCAGTACACTGTCCAAACGTACTTAACATTTTGATTTCGTTCATGGCTCAGGTTTAACTTCAGGAAAATAACCAAGTGCTGCCAAAGTTTTATTAAATTCTGTCCAGACAGTTTAGCGTTATGCTGTGACAGTTTTTCTGAGACTGGTTTCCTCTAATGTATGAAAGATGTAATTGAAAGAGCGAGTTCTGACCAGTATACAGACAAAAAAAAATATTCTTTTATTTATATAGATTTCTGTATCAGCGTTTGTTTGAATACAAGGTGATCGTAATCTGAATATTATGATAATTATTCATTTGAAAAACTGACAAAATCCTTAGCCCCCAAATAAAAATCCTCTATTTGCGTCACTCTGATCAACCCGTACTGAGCAGCTAAACACAGCAGAGTTTGATGAAAAAAAAAGTCAACTTTCTTGCAGATGCTGTTGATTCGAGCTCATTTTGGCCGCATGGCGTTTCATGTTGTCTTTTTCCTCTTCAAGCTCACACCCGCTGTTCGGCTTCCGTTTCAATTCTTGTCTCACTTTCACTGACACTCTGAATAAGTAACGGTGGAAAGTTGGCGAAAAAGCCGAGTGTGTAAACGCAAACACGTATGGTCAAGAGGAACGAGATCAACACGGCGGTCAGTTTCATAGTGACACACTTATGTATTGCTGATAAAAAGAATATATTGTAAAATTAGGATTTATTAAACTGATATTCGATCATGTAAATCAGTAATAATTAATGATAATCAGGCGCACATTTCCTCCTGGGTTTAAGTTTTATTGAAGCAGATTTATTAATAGGACCATCACTGATCTCCACGTTTTAATTTTCAGTTTATTTATGTTTACAATTATCTGATAAGTATAAACGAGTATATTCGACAGTGGGGCAAATAAGTATTTGATACACTGCCGATTTTTCGAGTTTCCCCACTTACAAAGAATGGAGAGATCTGTAATTTTTCATCGTCGGTACACCTCAACTGCGAGAGAATCTAAAAAAAATTAATCCAGAAAATCACATTGTATGATTTTTAAATAATTAATTTCCATTTTATTGCATGAAATAGGTATTTGACACACACACACACACACACACACAAACAGACCCATTCGGTAATAGCCCCACCCGTGCATGCACACACGTTGGTTGTGCACATGAAGCACTCATGAACATACCATATTTCATGTTGTTGAAAGGTCAGTTTAGTGTTTTTCATGTATCGATTCTTTTTTTAAATTCATTTTTTATTTCTACCAGATGTGCCTGCGACTTTGTTTGCATGGAATTTTATTGCACACTCATAAGAGCATTTTTTTAATGTACAGCGCCATCTGTTGAATTTTGGAATGAACTAAAATTTTGACGTGTTACCGTGAAGTGCGCAGAATGAAGGTGTGAGATTGCATTTATTAAGTAGATTTCAGTTGCACACTCATGAGCATGTATTTTAAAAATGTACAGCGCCATCTGTTGAATTTTGAGATAAACGAATGATTTTTTTCAAGGTCGATATTTTTCTTTTTTTTTATAAGGGCATTTTCCATTTAAATTTTAAAGTAGTATATCTTCTCTTCCTTTGAGTCGTTTGCGATGGAACAAAGCCTATATGTTACCTCAAGCTCGGCCAAATACACATGTGAAAACCCCATTAAAATTCCTTCAGTAGTTTTGACGTGATGCGTGCACAAACAAATAGACAAACGGACAAAAATTCCAAAAAACATCTTGATGTGTTCTATTTCTCATCTTACGCCCCCCCCCCCCAATAATATTTCCGCAAATATCTTCAATGCACAGACTTTTATTAGTAATAAACAGTTTTATTAGATGTATGTATAGATATGTTTGCATTGAAGATGGTAAAATGTTGCAGTTCCTCTACAGTCCTACAGGTGGTGCTCTAAACTATTCACACATTGTCAGGCAGCATGGCATCCTGCGTAGTAGCAGTGTATTATTTGCTAAGTTTGTTTAGAATTGTAAAAAACTTGATATTGTATTAGGATCGTTATAAAATCATGAGATTAACAGAATTGCAACACGAAATCATGTAAGGAGCCTGGCTAGTCAGGATAGCTATGCTAATGCTAGCATACAGCAGCGTTGTCGAGGTTAGCACTACATGCAGAACAAACCTTATCGGCGATGAACCGATAAACAATTAATTACTAACATCTCTAACGGATTAATTGATTCTTAATAATTGAATATTTATTAATTAATATTGTGTTAATAGTTTTAACACACAGTACTGCATTTCTGGACATTAGTTAGGAAGTCTGTATATCATGATGCATGTATCATATTTCATAGAAATGCATCAAAAGTGGACAGACCCAAAAGACACACGCGCACATGCACGCAGGCAATCATGGATCAAAGGATCAAATTAGCATCCTCATTTACAATAAACAAAGCCACACCCCTCTGTCTTGTCTGATTTAGTTTTCTCTGTTTTGCAGGAATGGTGTGAGCGTAGAGGGCGCTACACACAAACAAGTGGTGGATCTTATCCGAACCGGAGACAGGGAGTTGGTGCTCATGGTCCTGTCCGTGCCGCCACAGGAAGCAGACGCTCTTGACTCCGGCGAGGACGGCGCGGCTCCTCCTCATTACGACTACGCCGACAAGCAGGCGGTGCCCATCTCCATCCCCACCTACAAGCAAGTGGAGCAGCACGGAGAAAGATTTGTTGTAAGACACACCGACACAAAATGCAGAATAGTCTTTGCCGGTGGAGGGAAAATGCACTAAGTTGGCAAAGTATTCACTCGCCCATCCAAATCATTGAATCCAGGTGTTTCAATCAACTCTTGTATATAAGATCTTGTATATAAGATCTAGGCATACAGACGCCTCTACACACATTTGTGGAAACATGGGTCGAGAATAAGTCCAGTCGTGAAATTTCCACGCTACTAAATATTCCACAGTCAATTGTGCGTCAACAGCTACAGACCTCCAAATCATCACCAAGTGCAATGCAAGGCATCGGATGCAGTGGTGTAAAGCACGCTGCCACTCGACTCCAGTGTTCTCTAGTGTGGTGAATCAGGCCTCCCCTTGTCTGGTTGTCCGATGGTCGAGTCTAGTTTTGGCGGTTTCCAGGAGAATGGTTATTTGTCTGACTGGATTGTGTAAAGTTTAGTGGACGAGGGATTATGATGTGAGGTTGTTTTTCAGGAGTTGGGCTTGGCCCGGCCCCTTACGTCGCTTAGGAGCTCTTAATGCTTTAGCAGTTCAAGACATTTTGGATAATTTCATGCTCCCAATTTTGTTTTTCGATCTGAGGCTCCAGGTTTGAGCCCCGCCCTCGGTGGGTTGCCACACCCTGTACTACGCAGCCACTGCTTGCAGCGCCGGTCCAATTTCTTAAATGTTAATGTTTGAGATATTATAAAACTGCATAATCTGTTTCATCTAACCAGTTTCTCATTGCACATTTATGATACAAGTAAATCTAAGTATTTTAAAATGGTGATCAGCTGTGATTAATCGAGATTGTTATTGTCTCCAAGCAGCTTTTTATAAATTAAAAGGAAATTATGGAGATGTGTATAAAGTGAGAAAAATGTGTATGAATCATAATGCTCAGATTGTCCCTGATTGAAGCCGAAGCACATCACCTATGTGGCCACAATCTCAAGCAAATCTCTCTCTCTCTCTCTCTTTTTTCTCTCTCAGGTCTATAACGTCTATATATCTGGCAGACAGTTGTGCTCAAAGCGCTACCGGGAATTTGCCATCCTGCACCAGAACCTGAAGAGAGAGTTCGCCTCCTACACGTTCCCCAAACTTCCGGGGAAGTGGCCGTTCTCTCTGTCTGACCAACAGCTGGACGCCCGTAGGAGAGGTTTGGAGGAGTACTTGGAGAAAGGTAAGAGACAAAGTGTTTTGTTTTTTTTTCCTTGAGGGAGAAGAGGTTTATGGTGAAGTTTGCTGATGAGAGACTTGATGTCTGAACGCTGATCTCTCTCCGTAGTGTGCTCGGTAAAAGTGATTGGAGAGAGTGACGTTATGCAGGACTTCCTCTCGGAGTCTGATGAGGTGAGTGTGTGTGTGTGTGTGTGTGTTTACAGAATGTGTGAATGTGTTGACATTGTGGCTTTTTGTATAAGGTTATCAAGTGAAACGTGTGTGTGTGTGTGTGTGTGTTTCAGAACTATAATGGTGTAACCGATGTGGAGTTGCGAATATCACTGCCGGATAAGACGACCGTTTCGGTCCGAGTGCGCAAAAACAGCACCAGTGAGCAGGTGTACCAGGTAACTCGGCTCTCCTGTGAGGCTACAGTTTCGACAAAAATCAGCCTTTTATAAGTAAATAATTCGATTAGCGATGCACCGATTGTGAAATTCTGGGACGACACCCATGTTTAAAATGATAATTACTGATAGCGCCTTTTTTTTTTTGGTTTGTTTGTTTTTGAAATCGTTATTATGAAAAATAACTAAAGCCGCTTCAAAGTCTTCAAGCTTTTTATCCTTGAATGAGCACCACTATATTTATGCAAATTTATGAAACAACATATTAAAAAAAACTTCATTTTGAGAAAAATAACTGTTTCAAAAACCTCTACCTACTGGCCTAAGAATAATTTTCCAGTACTTGCGTAGCCCTATAAAAAAATTTTTAAACATAAATTAAATAGAATTAAATGTTAATAGGGAGGCACAGAGGCGTTGTGGTTAGCACTTTGGCCTCGATCAGAGTCGATTTGGAGCCGAGGGTTCAAGTCTCACCTTCGGGTCTGTTTGTGAAGTTTGTGTGTTCTCGTGCTTGGGGTTCCTCAGGGTTCCTCCGTTTTCAGTCCAAAGACATGCAGATTAATTAACTTTTTGTATCCAAATTGCCCATTTTGTGTGTGTCTGAGTGTGTGCTTGTGTCCTGTGATGGATTGTGATATACCCCGAGTCCCTGGGATAGACTGCAGAGCTCCTGTGACCCTGTATTTTACTTACAGTACTGTGCAAAAGTCTTGGGCACATACAAAAATATGGCATAAGCAAAAGATGCTTTTCTGCAAAAAAGAAATTTCCATAAAGAGCAATAAAAAGTAATAAAATAAACAGTCAATATTTGGAGTTTTAGACACAGATTTGTGCAGTTTTATAAGAAAGCAGCTGTTAGGTTTTACTGAGCTTGCTGGAGAATATGAGTTCTTCTGGTAACTTTGTAACACTCGCTCCTTTCTATTTTTATGCAAATCCCAGGAGTTATATATGGAAATACTGAATGATTTTGTACATAATTATGCAGACATGATAAACATACACAACAAAATTGGTATTTTGTTACCAATTTTACAGCATATAATATCGTGCCTTTTGACTTTTGCACAGTACTGTATTTCCCCGATACAGTGAACTTCTCCCGCACAGCTGACATGTTGATGTGCAGGCATGCCGTCACCGTTATGGTAACATTTATAGCGCCACCTGTGGGATTTTTTTTTTTACTTGGCTGTCGGATCTGTTGTCCGCAAATAACCAACCCAAACAAACAACAACAAAAAACCTATGAGACAGAGCAGATAAACATGGGCTACTGGCATCAGGGACCGTCATCTAGACTGATGCCAATCAACAAGGCGAATATCGGCTGGTCCACACGTGTGGCTGATAAATCGGTGCATCACTACTCAACTTCTACATCTGGAGTGAAGAGCGTAGCAGTCGCTGTCTGATTTTTAGCACTTTAGTCCTTTTAATTTCCGACATTCTCCCGGTTTTTTGCTCTAGGCTAGACTTTAGTCTGGTTCTCAGAAAGTCTCCACACACTGGGATTCAAGCACGTCTCGTTTGAAAATATCTGATTACCTCAGATGGTTGTTAATTCTTTTCTCTTTCAGGCCCTAGTGATGAAGGTTGGCATGGACAACATCACAGCCAGTTACTTTGCCCTCTTTGAAGTGATCAACCACACATTTGGTGAGCAGCCAGAACTTTTTCTTGTCCATCTCCCTTATTTTTAATTGAAGGCTTACAAGAATTCCTAAACGTTCAGAAAACAGAACATTCCCGATTAGACCCAGAGTGACATTCAGTTCACCTCAGATGATGATGATGATGATGATGATGACCCATCATTCTGCCTGTTGAACATGCGTCTGTTTCTCCTTCTATGCATTACTGAGATGTGACTCTCAGTCAAACACAACATTTTCCACCCTGTTTCCATCCGGCAGATGAATCATGTGGTCCTATTCCAGCCACCTAGTGGGCAGTTTTTGTCTCACATTAAGACATCAGACTCAGGAACATGCAGTTAACCTCACAAGCAGCATGAGAGAACCTTCTACAGTATATACAGTACAGTGGTACCACGGCATACGAACATCTGGCGCCTTAAGCATTTCCTCCTTAAAAACTGAAATTTTAAAACTTGAAAAACTTGACGCACCAAGTGAAGCATTTTTGGCATACAAGCGAGTCAAGGCGAAGAGAGCTTACATTTTTTATTTTATTTTTTTTCATTTTTGAAAAGAATGAAGTGACTTTTTTTTCATTCCTACATTTTGCAGCCGGTGCCAAGAGGAATCATAAATTAAGGTTAAGTGAGGTTTAATGTCTATTTATTTCATATTTTATTTCACTTACATGTCTTTTCTAAATGTTTTGATTGTTTTTATATGCACAAAATATGAGACACATTATAGTGTTGGAAATTGGTAATAGTGGTCCTATTTTTGTGTGGCTGAAACGGATTATCTGCGTTTATATTATTTCTCATGGGAAAATGCGTTTCACAATATGAAATTTTTCGCCTTAAGAACTCGTCTCCAGAACGGATAACGTTCCTTTGCCGATGTTCCGCTGTAAACGCATTTGATGAGAGTCAGTGTGCTGTAATCTACCTTGAGCTCTTACACTGATATAAAACACAAAGCTAGAGAGTTTTTAGGTCCTGGTAAAGCTTTCAGTTTCCTAGTTTAAGGTTTCCGTGTAGATCAGTCACACTAATGAGATCCTCTTATCTGTCTCTGATTGCCTTTCAGTCCGTAAGTTGCCCCCTAACGAGTTCCCCCACAAGCTGTATGTGCAGAACTACACCTCGGCAGTGCCAGGGACCTGTCTGGCCCTGCGCAAGTGGCTCTTCAGCATAGAGGAGCAAGAGCTTCTCCGTGAAAATCCTCTCGCTCTGCATTACTGCTTCCACCAGGTCAGTGTAATCTCATGCCACTTCTGATAATTCGACAACTTAATAATAATCATGCTCGAATCTAATGTCATATGATGACGTCATGTTGTTATACAGTAAATGCAGAGCTGCCAGTATGTTGGTACGAATCATCACTCGGCATACAGGATATATGCTCCTCCCCTCAGTAAACGGCAGATTCCCATAGCGTCCCCTCCAAAAGTATTGGAACAGCAAGGCTGGTTATGTTGTTTTTGTTACACACTGAAGATGTTTGGGTTTGAGATCTGAGGTGAATTTGAGACAATAGATCAGAATATCAGCTTTATTTCCTGATATTTACATTTAGAATGTGTTCAACAACATTAAACCTGGCACATTTCTTTTTGTTTTCACCTGATCAAAAGTAATGGAACAGCACTGCCATTAGTGCCGCGAAAAAGTATTTGCCATTTCCTATTTTTTTATTTATATATATATATATTTGTCACATTTAAGAATTGACATGCATGTTTCTTAAAATTTATATTACATGTATAAAAAGAGATAAAATTAAGTCACTATAGCAAATACAATGTGTTGTATAAACATTGAAATAACTGAACACGGCCAAGGCTGATCCTGTGTACACGCCCATCTTTGACAGACACTAATTAATATTAATGAGCATGCAAATGCAACAGTCACGTGACGGCGTCAAATCAAATAAAAATTTCTGAGATTTTTCTGGGCAGATTCCGTAAAAAACTTCAAAAAATTTTGAAGAAAATTATAATGAGGTCTCGGGTCACATGATCTCTGTGCCATGGTTGGGCCTAAATAGCATATCAAAAGTACAAGCTGCACAAAATAATTATCAAAAGTCATTTTTTATAAATAGATGGCCAAGACAGTAACAGTGTCACTCGTCAATTTTTATGAATTTTCTTCTTATTTATTGTGTACTTGTGTAGTGTGGATCAATCTTTAAATGATTAAGATCATCAAGACAAAAATAAATGCTTTTAAATGATGATTTCATTTATTAAGGTAAAAAAGCTTCCCAAACCTACCTATGCCCTATGTGAAAATGAACTGTGATTTTTGAAAAGCTGAGTTAAATTTCACTTGCCACAACCAGACCTGATTACTGTCAGACCTGTTGAATCAAGAAATCACTTACATGGAACTTGTCAGACAAAGTGAACCACAGCACGGTGTCTTGTCCAGATGTTTCCAGTTGATTATTCAAATAATTACTAGCATGATCTTAGCTCTGGGTTTTGCCTGCATTTTGTTAAAAAGGATGAAGAGCAGAGAGCTGTCTAAGGGAGAAAAGCAAGTCATTTTGAACCTGGAAACAAAGAAGAATAGATCATTATAAAGTATTCTAAACTCTACAAATTATAAATTCCATTTAAATACTTATTATATCTAAAAAAAAAAATAAAAAAATTACCGGTTGTTTAAAATATATTGATAGTTGATAGACAAGCTGATTTTCTGCCACACTGGACAGCCCTAACCTACAGAAGAGTTATTAGCGCACCTAGTGGTAAAAATGAGGACTGCACCAAGAACTAATCAAGGTCTTTTGGGATGGGGAATTCTCTGGCTTCTCAGTTTAGGTGTATCAGGGGACAGACAGTGAATGGCAGGGTTGGGAGACTGGGCTAGTTTAAATGTTGCGTCAAATCAAATAAACAGAATTAAACTCCAGTCCTGGTCAGTGAGTAATATGCAGCAGGAGTCTATAAAAGTGTTTTAGCCTTTTAAATGCGTTTCATTGATTAATGTCATCCTGCTTCACCAAAAAAATTCCAGTCATAATCCTGTGCTGTGTTCTGAGCACTTGGTTCTTTACCGGACACACCCTGGAAGTTCTGCTGCCTTCTGCTTTCCGTTTGTACCACATTACTCATCTTTTGGCCCATTCTTCTATTTCCTGCTTCAAAACTGCACTGACATTAGAGAATTTCTATTAATTGTAATGCTTACTAGTCATTACTTACTAATCTGAAGTATAATAACTAACACACAAGCTCTTTTTAAACACGAGGAACTACTTTTTCTACTACTACTCTACTACTAGTCAAGTTTTTACTTTCGTCTCATGAGACAAAAACACAATCCAGTTGAGTTGCTGATGGAGTCAGTGATAATACTTGTCAGTGTAAACAGTAATACTTAATACACAGCATGTGTTGCAAAATCTTTATTCATGAGTGGCTTACAATAGCATTTCTCCTACATCTAGCAGCTTTAAAGGTCCCGTATTTTACTATTCTTTTTAACAGACTAACAGAGGTCTCAGAGCTTCCCCCCAGAGTGTGTGTGGGAGCTTCTGAGCTTATGAACTTCTTCTAAATGTCTGAAAATGACGTTTTCCTACTAAGTCCCCTTCATCCTATTTCGTTATTCTTGTGCACCAAAAAAAAAAAAAAAACTAATTATTGGAAAATACTGGTGTATTTTAGTGTATCAGATAGCTCATATAGATTCTGAAGGAAATTCCAAATTTTAGTTTTTAGAAAACCAATTGGTGGTGTTAATTAGGCATTAATTAGTCTCTAGCAAGTCAGATTAGCAAATCTTGAAAAATATTATTGTTTCATGTTTTAATATAGGATTGGAATCACTAGGGACCAGCCAATACGTTATCATGGTACCAAGGTGCCAATTTTGCAAGTCCCCGACTTACAAACATTTGAGTTACGAAATTTCCGCAGATACAAATGGGCCGCAATGGGCCTGTGGAAGAAATGAGTCGGCCTAACCGGTTTTAATGAACCAGTCCAGGAACTCGATGATAGAAAATGTAAGCTGTCCTGATGGTAAATAATACTAATTTCGGAAAATCCTCAAGAAGACAGTGTTCACAGTCCAATACAGTGGAAAACAACTTAGACAAAATGGCAATCTGCGATTAAGACAATACTGTTACATTTGACGTGAGATTCATTTCCTTAGGCACGGGTATGATTTATGGTCACCTGATGGCAGTGTAGGGAAAGGGGACAGAGTCAAGTGGATTGGTATGCTCTACATTGTCTCCCTTTCTTGGACTTACAAACGAGTTCCATTTCAGGAGCATGTTCGTAAGTCCGATTTGTTTTTAAGTCGGGGACTACCTGCACCACCATTTAATCTCCATTCGCTATTTTATAATTTTTTTTCTGGTTTTCAAACAAATCTAAGCAAACTTTCCAAATAGTTTAGAACATGCCACCTGTAGGATCATAAAGGACCTGCGACGTTTTGCTACCTCTAATGCAAACATGGAAATTAAAATTTTATTTTGAAAAATCACTTTTTTTATTGAAAAAAACTGAATAGTCTCTAGTTTTATTATTACCTTTATAATGTGATTTGTTGTTGTTTGTTATTAGAAAGGAATTTCTAAAATAAATGAACAGTCCAGTAGCTGTGGATACAGTTCATTTCTTTCATGTTTCCCCTCCCTTTTTCTTTTTGCATTCACTTCTCATCCTCTCAGGCTCAGGATGACGTGAAGAAGGGATTCATCAAAGCAGAGGATAAGTCCTACCAGCTTCAGAAGCTAGCGGAACAGAGAAAGATGGCCGCGGTAACATGATTTTTCCTTCACCTTTGCTGACACACTTATCATCACTGTCTTAAAAATGTCTTTATCAGCATTTGATTCTTACCAGCTCTATCCAAGAGCATTTATTTAACAAGTGACTCAAGTGAATCTAACAAACTTTCAAATCACATACTCCACTTCAGCTTTACTGAACTCATGCTGTGAATCTTGATTATTCGGCTGTACAGCAAAGTACTCGTACTGTACTGTATTAAATGTTCTTCTGTCCAGCAATGTCAGAAATACAGTGTTATTCTTTTATTCTTCTCTCGCTTAGTATCTGAACCTGCTTCGCACATGTGAGGGCTATAACGAAGTAGCGTTCCCCCACTGCTCATGTGATTCACGGAGGAGAGGTCATGTGATCGCCGCTGTCAGCATTCACAGCTTCAAACTTCACGCTTGCACTGAGGATGGAACGTTAGAGGTGTGTGTGTGTGTGTGTGTGTGTGCACTGCATACACTCCACAACTGCACTTGTGATGATATCGATAAGATTTGTTTAAGCCTTCAGAGTTGTCTAAGTGTGTGTGTGTGTGTGTGTGTGTGTGTGTGTGTGTGTGTGTGTGTGTGTGTGTGTGTGTGTGTGTGTTTTTTCTGTGACTTTTTTTTTT